>VZTH01019630.1:5632-33575 GCA_013397815.1 Aleadryas rufinucha
ACAAGAGTTCAAGAAGTGCTCGGACAATGGTCTCGGGCGCATGGTGTGACTGATGGGGGGTCCTGTGCAGGGCCAGGAGTTGGAGTCAGTGATGGTTATAGATCCCTTGTAGCTCAGGATATCCTATGATTTATTTCTCTTATCAGACCAGCCCCTTCCATTGTTGGCACACCTGAGTAAGACAGTTTTAGGCTCATAAAACTGCTCCTTTTAGACTCATAAACTTGCTCCTTGAAAGACCCACACAGCACTGGGCTGGGGTGCCCTTAACTGGGGCAGGGAGGGGCACTCTGCTAGTTCTAGTCCCATGTTCACAAGCCTGGATAGGGAAAACAACTTAGTGCCATGTCTTTTGGATTTGATGATCCTCTGTGCCACACATGCTGGCTTGGCCCAACACGACTGGTTGATCATTGCATCTTGTGCATGATGGTACCTGGGAGCAGGAAAGGCACTACAGTCAGTTCTCTTTCTTGTCCTGCAATTCAATGTGTTTAAATGAGTTTAGCTCTAATGCTTTGTGCCCCTGGCTGTGGCTGTTTTCTCACTCCCACCACTGCTCTGACCCCTGTTCATGTGACCTGTAGGGCCTGAGGTCACCCAAATGTGCCCTCTCAGGCGTGACGTTGGCAGGTTGTCTTCCCTTGAGCTGTGCGCCGACATGGGGTCTGTGTCCTTTGTGTCTCAGAATCACAGAATCAATTAGGTTGAAAAAGGCCTCTGAGATTATGGAGTCCACCATGTGGCTGAACACCACACTGTCAACCAGACCATGGCACTGAGTGCCATGTCCAGTCTTTCCTTAAACACCTCCAGGGATGGTGACTCCACCACCTCCCTGGGCAGCCCATTCCAATGTCTAATCACCCCTTCTGGGAAGAAATTCTTCCTGATGTCCAACATAAACCTCACCATCTGCAGCTTGAGACTGTGTCCTCTCATCCACTAGTCTCCCTTCAGTGAAGCATTATAAGCACATGTAACTCATGGGCTTTAAAATACTTGCTTTATAAATCAGCAGTTCTGAAATTGACTTTCATAAGGAAGTGCTCCTTTCTGTTGTAAAATAAAGTAATAGAAACGAGGCATAAGTAATAAGGAAATAATTAGTAAAAATAAGCAAAAAACTTTGAAGTACTGAAATGCTAATTTTGAGATGAGTGTGATGTTATGGAGGGGGAGAGTTATGGAGTCTCCTGAATGACTCATGTGCACCTGCACTGGGAATCCTGAGTACAGTCCTGGATTTGTTTTTATTACAAATGAGAGAGTTTATGGAGGGTAGCAACAAAAAATTCAAAGCACTGGTGTGACAGAAGTGAAAAACTGTTTAAAAGACCCTGCTTGATAAGTAAGAGAGAAAAGGAGCAATTCTATAGATAGGTAATGAGACAGGCAGTGAGGGTTTGTGTATGCATATATGGTGAATGTTAAAGGAAGCATAACTCCCACTAGCTTGCTGGGGATCTAATTTAGGTGGTATAGCAATTATTTCTGCTGATAATATTTCTACCTTATGGGAAACGCATAAGTAAAATCTTTTCTTATACATAGTTTCTCTGCACTGAGATTATACTGACGTAGCTCTGCAAGGAAAATTCTGAACTGACTGAAATAGCTAGTTTGGTACAAGTGTATTGGGCAAAATTAAAAAAAAAACAATCCCAAAACACCAAAAACAACCATAGAGGATAGGAAATACTGATGTAAAAACACCGTTTATTAAAAAAAAAAAAGGAGTCGAGGAGGAAACCTCAGAGCAGAGGTCTTTTAATGCTGTATTTCCTACTGTAGGAAGTAAAATCAGCAAATACCTTGTTGAGACTGATCCCAAATATGGGAACTGTCCGATCTTTCTCCCATCTGAGTAGCTTTAGAAGACTCACTCTAAAGCATTTGAGGAGTTACCTCAATTTTTAGTTGAAAAAGAAAGCCTTAGCAAAATAAAATAATTGGTTTAGAATATGTGGTTGAAATCTACTAATTATAGTCATCCTCCCCCATCTCTTTTCAGTGATGACAAATTCAGTATCTTTACGGTATAATTTCATCCAACTTCCTCTTCTCTGTTTCATTCTGAATTTTTACTAACACACTGTTAGCCATCTTCTGTTCAGGCGATGGAGCTTCTGGAACCTTCAATTGACTGATTATGCCTTTATGGGAGACTGCATCCAAGAACTGTATTTTATTAGATAAGGCATCTAACACAATAGTTCTGTTCTGTGCGAAGGCCTCAGTTAATTCTCTTGACTGAAAAATGCATACTTTTATAATTCAGACACGGAAATAAAATGCAAGTTCCATGGAAAACAGCCAAGTAGTGCAAGTCAAGCTAAAACAGTTTCATAGCTACCAATTTTCAGTATAATCATAATAATCACTGAGTTGTTGTTACATATTGCAGCATGAATTTTTTTTTGTCTTTTCAGATACCATAACCTTAAGAATGCAGTCGGTTTGTCAAAGAGTTGGCCCTTGTTCCTCATGTTTGAAGAGGCAACTAAATGGCTTCCTGGGATTAATTAAATGGCAGAGAAGACTGATTCCTGCTTGTATGAGAAGTATTTACAGTGAGACGGGGAAATGGGAAAAAAACTATGGGTTGGAGACAAGAAAACGAGTTGAAAATTGGTGGTTCCCAAGAATAAAGGATCAGTTCTGCAGAATTTCAGAAACTGATGTAAGCATTATGAGAAATTTGGAGATTACATGTTTGGTATTTTTTGTTTTCTTAGAAAGAAATTAATTGAGACTTACTTAGTACAGATGGCTTATAATGATTAGATGTGCATTACATTTCAGGGGAAAATACTTTAATGTAGATTATTAAAAACCATTAATGAAATAGGTAAACAAAAATAATAAAAAAATCCTGAGGAAAAATACAGTGATAGGCAAAGTATAAACTTGTAAATTTAGGAATTGTTTAAGTAATCAATTCTTTCTTTGTATATTATACAATATTTGGGAATTAATTATTTGAAGTATTAAAAGAAACATCTATTCGTAACTTTTGTAAACAATTTTCTCAAGGTTCTGTTCCCAGTGTTATGACAAATCTATTACACTACACCCGGTGACTCACTAAAATCTGTGTTAAGGGAAAATGATTTTTTAATATTTTCTGGTTTACAGTCTCATAGGAGTAGTAAGTGACTTCAAGAAAGAAAGTTTTCCCATGCAATAAAAGATCTTGAAAACAACAGTATCTCAGTCTCTGACTCTTTTTGCCTTCACAATTATTCTGTCACAATAGATAAAAAACATTTTTGTGCCCCTTTATGTTTTGTTCATCTCTCTTAAAATGTGCCTTCTCTCAGACAAAAAAATAGTGTTATCAAAATGTTGAAGAGGGAAAAGAGCTTGCTTTATATGGGGAAGAAAACAGAGATTAAATGGTGTGCATGTATACCTGTAGCAGGGAAAGCATTCATTTAGACGTGTGTCTTTGGTATACATATATACATAGGTATCATATATAGCATACACATGCTAAGTTCTAAATTGTATTTTTAATGATATTTTTGTTTTATCCTTACAGTTGAAGTAGATTTAATAACATCTCATATTAAGAGGTAAATAGTGTATAGTGCTGCAATGAAGTACTCAGATTATTTCTGATTTTGCTGTGATTGAATGAAAGTGATAAAGATTTGACAAATACTAATAGTTTTATTCAGAATAGTAAAAGCTGAAAGCTGTCTGTAATTTTTTTTTATTATTAGCATAAGAAAAATAATGTAAGAACTTAGCAAGTACCAATGATAATTGATACTATCAATATATCAGTGATGAATTCAGTGGTAATCAAGATGTATTAGGAATAATTGATGTGAGAGAGGATTTGTGATTTCTTTGTAACTTTTGTCATTTTAATTAAACCTAACTAAATGAAATTTTTAGTTTCTTTTCATAATGCAAAATACTGCTTGTAAGATGTGTTTGGATCTGAACATACATAGTGAAACAGAACAGTTTCCCTTTAGCAGATGTTCATGCAATTGCAAATGATGTAGTCACTCTGGGAGTTACTGCAGTTCAGCTGACAAAAAGCAACTGGCCAGGAGTGAGCTCTGTGTTTGTTGCAGATACAAAGTAAAACATTAATTATTTAAACTGTTATGAGAGTAATTTAATCTGCTGTCTTTCCATGTTTTTGTTGGGGCAGACTAAGAACACATAGATAATCAGTTGCAGATGCTACAGTAGCAATGGTGCTTCATTAAGCTTCGGTTCTGTCAATATAGCTTTTTTTGAGTAAAAGTGAATTAATTTGCAAAACATTCAAGTGCCGTGTGTCAGTATAAATTGATGAGATGGCAGCAAAGTCTGGTAAAACATCTCCACTTACAGCCCCAAAGAATTTGATCCGGTGAACTTTGTCAGTGCTCACTTGGATCAGTTCCAGCAGAACCGTGTTTATGGTGTCGTGTAGTAGTTTATAATGTGCACGTGTATTTATTCAAGTGAAATGCTAACTCATGTAGTTACTAGTTTCTAAAAATTTCTTTCTAGAAATCAAGACCAAAATTTTATGTGCTTTCTATGTTCCCATATCCTTCTGGGAAGCTTCACATGGGCCATGTTCGTGTCTACACCATCAGTGATGCAGTAGCTCGGTTCCAGAAAATGAGAGGGATGCAGGTAAGAATAGATCAGCGGTAGGACTGGGTGGGGTTTTTTTATGTTTTAATATCATAATTGATGAGGAAATTAGTATTTTCCAAAATCCATGAAAGTGGGACTTGTGCTACAGATGTGTAGATAATAACCCATGAAGCTTTGAATATTGAAATTTGAGACTTTTAAAGCCTGTGGTGTTCAGAACTCACTGTCGGTTAAAGATGGTTAGAAGCTACCTCTGGTGGTACAGCTGATGCTCTATCAGCTGCCTGAACCTGCTGATGTATGGCACAGTGTCATTGAGACCTGTGGGCCACAGAGGTTCTGTGAGAGGAGATTGACAACCCTCCTGCCATCTGGGTGAGACCAGGGGAAGGAAAAGGTATACCTGGCAAGAGAAGACAGACAAAAACCATCAAAATCAACTGCTTTCGCCTCTTCTGCTCCTGAGAACCAGTTCATGTCATTTGTCAGACACAGAGGGACAGCCTCTGTGCCAGCTGGGAGGGAAACTTTTTTTTTTTTGTGACTGCTGCAAGTCAGATTAACAGGATGATGTCACATGTTACATCATGTGTGTAGCTAAAAGTTTCTGTTCTGTAGCATCTGACCCCTTGGCTTGCCCATTTCAGCCTTGCTTGTAAATATGAAATGTCTTCTGAAGGTACAGGTCTACAAGGTAGGCTAAGCCTAATTTGCTACGTCTACAAGGAGAAATACCATTTTCCCTTCCACATTTCTCTGTTTCCCAGGCTCCCCCATGCCTGCCATTGTTTCACTCCCACTCCCTTTTGTCTCTCCATTAGGTTGAAGGGGTAGCTTCAGCCCTTTGAGAGAGCTTTATCCCTGCAATCTGTAGTGGGATCCAGGCTGGCATTCTGCAATAAAGGCTGGCAAGGTAAAATTTGAAGGATGTAAAAGGAAGGTGTGGGAGAACTGTGGCCTGAGCGACAGCCATATTACAGAGGAAAGACGTTTGGTAGAGGGAAAATGTGAAGAATCTGGGAAAACAGTAGGAAGGAGGAATATGGAAAGAGAAGTGAACAAAGAGAAAAATAGCGTAGGCAAGGAGCTAGGATGACGGGAAGGATTCTCTCTAATGTACAAGAGAGAAGGAGCAGCTTGAGAATATAGGAATCAACCTCAAAAGAGTGCAAAGAAGATGAAATGGAGAAAGAAATGTTAGTTGCTCGTTGTGGTACTAAGTGCAATTTCCTTGCTACAAGTGCTGTAGAAGTGTAGCATTTCCTGGATTTATCACCATCCATGAGACTCTGATAGGTATCGTCACTGCGTTATTCAGTGTGCTGCCTTTCCAAATACTATGTGTTTTATGCCAGTTATGAACATACCATGCACTGAATACTTGCTGCTGCTTTACAGAAAGGCATTCTTAGGCTTTCAAAATTACGGGAAAAAGAAATAACTGCCTTAGACTTTAAATGAGAAAAAAAACCCCAATGTCTGTTATAACACTTACCTTTCCTTACTCCTCTGAATGACCAGAACTTGGATCTCACTAAAAAAAATGAGCTAACAAGGTATTTGAAGGGATGTTTGATTCTTGCTTGATGTTAAGACCATTGATGAAATGTCATTTCCGGATATAGCCATCTCTTGTCAGTAGCAGAGAAGCAGAGAAGGTAGCCAATACATTGCTATTCAGAAAGATGAAAACTTGCTTCTTCTTATACTTGCAAAAATAAAGTGAAAATAATGATCTACCTCCAGTAGCATGCTCTTGTTGTAAGCTTTTGAATACAAGGTAAGTAAGCACCTTTAATAGAAACATTTGGAAAAAAGTAAAAAGATAATATAATTTCAGTGAAATACAAGAGCCACCCTGCAAACAAGTTTTTATTTCCACATTTGCCTATTTTTTTTCCAAAAATTTTTTTCCAGACTTTTCAAGTTTTTACATCTTGCATTTCAGCATATTTCTATATTTCATGTAAAAATTACTTTGAAGAAGTGCCTGTAGAACATGCTGGATCTAAAAATACGTGTATCTTCTGTTATGTTAACCAGTTTGAACATCTATTTTTGACCAAAGGTGGGCAGCCAAAGAATTTAACTTTCATTTACAATTAAGAGACATTAAAAATCTCTCAGATGATTTTTCTGAGTATGTCAGATTAAGAGACGTGTTAGTGATGTGCATTAACTTGCTGGAACTTACGTTAAAAAAAACTTTTCCTTTATTACCTGTGCTAATTTCTCCATCACTTAGAATTAGAGTCTTTATAATTTATTTTCTCCTCGCAATTGATTTAGCAACCTCTAAAAGTTATCTCTTCCCTTTTTCATGGTTGTACAATCTGCCAAAGATTATTATGATGATTAAAATATTGTGATGATTGTAGGTTAAGACATGGTTATATCATAAAGTTTGATATATTCCCAAGAAAAATAAATTTTTCCCTGTGCTCAAGGACTTACTGGAATTCTTCAGTACATAAAAAAAAGAATGCTTTAGAAACAAAACTGTTAGTATGCATAATTTTGAAGTTATTTCATTGATTTTCTTTTTCTTTCTCAAAATTCAGCTTTAATACTGCATGTTTGAAAGCCTAGGGACTGCTAATTTTTCTCCAATCAAAAATCTGAGTAGAAGTGAATCCATTTCAGGCATTCAATGCAAGGTTAGGATAAGATTTTTAAGCAGCAATGTTGTTTAAACTTTGCATCCATCAATTAAAAAAAAATAATAGTGTAAGGCAACAAGGAATCATGGGCTGTTACCATGAAAATTACAGGCAAAAGCATTCAGATTTACAGTTCTCAGGGAAAGCTTCAAACTATGATGTATATTTGTTATTTAATGAACAGTGAGGGGAAACATCTGTGATGTGTATCTAGTTGACAGGAATATATGACTAAGAGAACAATTTATGTTGAATAAGGTGGAGGTATTTTTCATAAAGAATGCCTTAATGAGAAAACAGTATATTAGTTACGTATTGATTTAATCTGAATAGGCAAGAAATGGCCCATATTTTAAAATATTTCAGTAAGGATAGGCTAGAATACATTTACAAAGGGATTAGATGTCCTTTAGAACTTCTTTGGAATGCAGTTCTGTAGTTTCTTCATATTGGAGGTATTTTGAAATTTTAAATGGGAAAGTCTTGAATCATTTGGATTCTGTTGTAATTTTGTTTTTTCTAAAATGAAACATTAGTATTCAATTTTTTTCAGCTCAATAAGATCTGATTTTGTTTCAATTAAAATATTCTAGAGAGGTAATGCACACTGAACGCTACTGATGTTTGCCAGAAACCTGTACTTCACCAGCTCTTTAAGTGGGAAAATAAATATTTATTGCTTTTTTCCCCACCTTGTTTTTGAAAGAAATACTGCTTCAATATAAAACTGTAGATGAAAGTGTTGTGAAGCACTGTCTTGTTCCAGCACTCACTCCTCGAGGACCTGTAGGCAGTGCATGGGAAACAAACTGTCATGCACTTGGATTGGGTTACTGGATAAATGATTTGTAGAGTACATCTGTTTTAAGATAACTTGTTTACATTTTGTTTACTGAAGATGAAGTTTGAAGTCTCTGCGTAGGCAATGTAAGCCATATAGATTACTTTGCATGAGTGCACTAAGCTAGTCTTTCCAAAATATGTTAAGGGTGACATGTTTCTTGAAGTACAATTAAAACAACTTTTGGACATGGAGAGTTCTAGACCTTATTACAAACATATTTCTTATAAAATGCTATGAAAAAGTAATTTATGTATTTTAAATTACAAATTTGTAGCTATTAATAAATTAATCCAGAACTATGATGTGCAGTTTCTAGTTGTGTTTACTCCGTGACTTTACATGCATGTTGTGAATTCAAGTGTAGGAGCTTTTTAAGAAGTGAAGAGATTTCCTATTCATTATTTGAGAGTGCTGTGTAGAAATGATAGAGATATTTATGGTTATTTTCACTATGGCAGATTTCCAGTCTGCTGTTTCTCTGGGAACAAGTATTTACCATTACTTTACCATGCTATCAATCATTATCATGTCTTTGATAAATTCCAAAGTGGATAATTTGTGCCTCTCAGAGGACTGAGAATAATTCCCTTAGTGATCAGTAAACAGAGAGTAACATGTCAAAGGCTGGCACAAAGGAAAAAGGAACAGTTCGACTGTTCAAAACAAATTAAAAATAGGAAGAAAAAAATAGAAAGCAGTTTTGAAGACCAAAGGGTTATTCCTTGTATTGTTGATTCAGTGCAACAGTTCTTGTGATATCTTCTTGATGGAACTGGTACCAAAGCAAGGCAGTCACATGTTAGAGTTGTACAGAGCTGAGAATAATCCTTTCAGTAATCAAATCAGGATGAAATTCCTGCATGCTAGAATCACACTATACTTATTATTTCTTGATTTATACTTCAGCTGGGATGGATGGGATTAGAATATAGTCAGTGATATTTCTGCAATATCTCTAAATGACTTAGAGTGTTTTCTTTTCATCCATAACATCTCTTCTTTTAAATTGGATGTATTTTCATTAATTGTTTTACCTTTCAGCAGTGAATCTTAATACTCTTGAAATTGCAAAAGTGAATGGCATTGAAGATAGGCAAGTTTAATTAAAACTCTATAATTAATTCACCAGTAGGATGAATTATTTCAATACAGATCCGTTTTCTGATCATCACTAGCTGCTATTCTCCACCTTTTTTTGTGTGAGGCTGTTGTGTCCTTTTGTCAGGTTATTTCACGTGGTATAAAATCAAGTAGAAAATATTACAAGTATTGTGTCTGAATTGAATCTTACTTAATTTCAGTTTTCCCATAGCCTGTACTGAAGGTGTTAATGAACTCACTCTGTTTCATTTTGAAAGAAAAAGAGAAAATGAGATGTAATTTTAAATGTAATTCTGTTAGACAAGAATGTGTGAGATTAAGGAGGTAAAAGATAATTTTGTTCTCAAAATGTTTGTGGTACTCTCTAGACGGTGAATAATTTCTCGTATTTCATGTTTTGTCAGAATAAAAATAAACGGGCATTTTATGTTTTGATAGAAATCTGTATGGGTTGATTATTTTGAAAGTCTCTTCTCTAATATGCAGCACTGTGTTGCAGAGAAGCATTGAAATAGTCCTTTTTAGAACGTACAGACTGGTCAAAAATTTCTTATTTTAATCTATTTCCAGGTGTACCATATCTTCTGGGGGGGGGTTGTTTGTTTATTTGATGGTGGTAATTTTTACCTGTTGTGTAATGGTGTCTATTACATGGTACACTTAAAAGAGATTCTAGGCTTCACTCAGGTGGAGGTCTTGTATTTAAAGTGTGCTGTAATGTGTCGATTTACATTAGATTTTCAACAAGTTCAGCCCATTGTAGGCAGCCAGTGGAAGGAGCAGCCATCTTTTCCTTTCCCCTCTCCAAGTGCAAGTCCTCACCGTCTCACGTGTCTGTGAGATCCATAATAGAGCTAAGGGTGTTTTCTGGCAGCTGGAACTTGTGATCATGGATCACCTGTTTTGTCAGCCTTTTTTGGTTAGTTCATGTCGAGTATGTCAGGGGGCTATCAGTAGAGCTAGGAATGTAGACTTTAGTGTATCAATTCAAACCACTAATTTGTCAGCAAGCCTCTTAATTTTCATTTCTGGTCATCTTCTTTTATTACTCATTATCTGAATTAAATATATTTATTTGCAGGCCTTTCTGACACTGATTCTGCTGTCTTAAAATTTAGAATGCATTGATTTGGGTGTAAGAACAGTATTTCAGCTCCTTGGTCATAGTTCTGAGACATACTGAGCACATTGGGAGAGGAAACACGTTCTTTGTTTCATTACAAAGACCAAGGAATATTCACTGAATCACCAGTCCTGGTTATGTTGATGGAGGCTTAGAACTGGGTGTTAAGAGATCATTGTCAGGTCTGTGTTATATAGTACACTGATCTCACCTACCCATGTCAGTGTGATGAGCTGATTGTCACAGCAGTGAATAGATGAAAGTCCTCTGAGAGGAAGAGCTGAGATCTCAGCATTGAATCGATGTGTCTTCCTCCCCTTGGTCCCACAGTCATGTGAAGAGCTCTAGCCATCAACAACGGATGTTTGACTGTGTTGTGAAATGATTCTTAAAAATGCTTCAAGCCAGTCTTTGGGATCTAAAATGTTTCAAGATGCAACTGTTTTCGTTTTTAATAATTTGTTCCCAAAAAGACCACTCAGTGTGGTAGTCACTGAGCACTTTGTTCCCCATGCACTATTTAATCACTTCCTTGCAATGTTTTATGCTCCTGTGCAAACTGTGTTAAGTGGTAGAAAATGCCAATCTTTCGTAGTTGACCCTGCCTGATCATATTGTAATAAATATGTATGCCCAATTTAGAAATAAAAAAATATAAAATTTATTTAATGTCCGAAAGATTCGAACACACAATGCCACGATCGAATAAAAAGGANTTCTGAGGATCTGAAGTTATGCCGTGTGTGTTCAAGACTAACCTGGGAGTTTTCAGAAGGAGGAGTTTACCTGTCCTCTTCGTTGTGAGGATAAACACACAGCTGCCTTTGGTGATAGCACTGGCTTCTGCCATCGTAAAATGGCTGAAACTACAGCCTGCCTTCTCTTTCCTGGTGTAGGCATCCCTAGGCTTATGCAGCCTCCTGTTTAACAAGATACAGTCATTATTTGTTTTTCTTCCTCTTTGAGACTTAGAGAAAATATTGTCCACCTAAAAAAGTGATGCTTGGAAGAATGGTCACTTCAGTGGGCAGAATGGATCCCTCAGTTGCATAAGGTTTAGAGGTTGCTGTTGGAAGCAACAGCATTCAAGAAAGTGGATGATTTGTTTTTCTTCTGCTCATCTGTGCTGCTAGAGAGAGCAGCCATGTTTTCTGCTAGTTAGAGCCAGTGACCAACCCATTGAGGAGCTACAAGGAATAACCCTTTGGTCTTCAAAACTGCTTTCTATTTTTTTCTTCCTATTTTTAATTTGTTTTGAACAGTCGAACTGTTCCTTTTTCCTTTGTGCCAGCCTTTGACATGTTAGTTGCATATTTTCTTCTCTTCCATTTCTCTTCAGATTTTTATGTTGAATAAGTAGAGTTAAGATGTAATGTCAAATGCTGCATGGAGACTGTGGCGTTTTTGCTGCATATTGCAGCCAGAAGAAGCTGACCTGTTGTTTAGACAAATGCATTTCACTAATCTTTCAAAGCCATTCATGGCAGAGAAGTAAAAGAGACAATAAACTTGAAATCATTTTCTAAACCACTGTGCATGTTACATTCATCTCTATAGCAACTACATAAATAGATCTATCCTGGAGGCTAATTTGAGGATATTTTTAATGTCTCTTTAAATTCAGTTTTCTGATTGAAACTTGAATTAGCATACTTCTTCAGACCTTTAACTTGAGGAATGCTATTCGTCTTTAAATTGAACTTCTGAATGTGAAGAGTGAATATGGTATTTTTGATAAATGCTAAAATTTGGAATATCTGTGTGCACAGGTTGCTCCTTCTAGCGCTGATGGTACAGTGATAAAATGTCTGCACATGAACTGTCTGGAGCATCCGTCAGCCCTTTTGGGGAGTCTGTGACTGGCAGTGAAGTTGTTTTTCCCACATCCTTTTGCTCAGGAGCATGAGAAAGGAGATTGTGCCTTGCCTTTGGCTGCCTGTCTATATCCAGGAGATCTTCAGAAGCCAAATTTTACAAAAATTAACCAAGTGTGATTTTTCTAATCTCACTTAATGTGCATTAACTTGTAGTAAGAGAAGGCATTTGTAGGAATGTAAAGGCAGGGCATTAGTCTAGGGCATTTAAATAGAGAAAATATGTATTATACATGGATTAAAAAAATCTGGTTTATTTCATCGTGTCTGTCCAGAGACAGGTTGTCAGCAATACTAGCGATCAAAAAGAACTGAGCGGCATAAATTAATATTTTAACATGTCCATAAAAAATTCTGTTGATATTTATAGCTTATGTAAAGCATACCTGTCTTCTTTTTCCTTTTGTACCAATAGTTTTGACTGCTGGGTGGATGGCAAGGGAGGGGAAGGGCTGGGCAGATATGTGCTTCAATGGGGGGTCGAGAAGTGGTTTAGGTTCCAATTGACATTTTCCGTGTAAACTCCCCCCTCTATATGTGAGGAAACAGGCAGTTAAGACTCATAATTTCTGATACTATGGTGTGAGGAACAATAGTTTGTCTGATAATAGGGAAAGTTTGTAACACGGAATAGCATTCCAATTTCTGTTAGATTTAGACATGAAAAATGTGCTGTGCATGTGCCCTTACTGGGCTGGCTTGGATCACACATAATCACAGGTTAATACCTGTGGTTTTGTTGCTGCACCAGTAGAGTAATTATAGACAGCAGGTTTAGTTTTAGATTAGTACTGAAAATGAGAATGCTGAGGAGTCACATCTATTAAATGCTGTTGCTTTTACACTGTGTTGGTGCCTAGGGCATCTTTATAAACACGTCTATAAAATACCTTTTATTAAATATTGCATTAAGTCAGAAGATTGGAAAGTGGTGGCAAAGACGAATAAAAATAATTCAAAGCAGTGACAAAAGTAGCTCTTATGCTTCCGAAATGAGCAGATTTTTCACATGGAGATATGAGATTAGGATGGTTGAGATTGCTTTTTTATTGCTTGTTTGCTTACGTGCCACTAAGAAACATGTTCTTTATATAAATACATATTTTAAGGGGTAAAAATCTTGATTTCTTATAACTTGTAAAATGTTAGTCATGTTTTGCTATTGTTAAGGTTGTGTCATTTTAATCATTATTATTGGATTTACAGCACATTTGTAGGTTTAAGAAATAGGATTGGCTTTATCAGGTATCCAGTATATATGTGTTTAATGACAGCTTCTTAAGTACTGGCCTTTCTTTCCTTGGTTATTAAACAGGTTTTTTGAATACTTAGTGTATTGCTAGGTTATTTTTCTAAATAATGTGCATGTTAATAGGAAAAAGTTATCTCTATTTAAACAGAAATTATCTATTATATTTTGTAGTAATTTTTTTTTCCCACCTTTATTTATTTGTGGTCATGAAATAATTTGTCAGTCTGTAGTCTATATTTGCAAAAGATATTTTAGTAAAATTTGACTAAAACTGCTTTTCCTCATCTTCTTAATTTTATCTGGTGGATTTAAAATTATCGTAGGGTATTTTTCTTTTATTTTCTTTTTCAACATAAAGGAAAAAAATAGGAGGCTACACATAAGTTACAGTTATAAAACTGTTGGTTCGGTTATTTTTGCTTAACGTCTTCTTTATTAGAATGAATGTTTGGTTCTGTCCAGTGGTGGCATCAACTGCTGACTTTTACCACCACACAAACTTAGAGAAAGTTGGTTTTTGTCATTGTCAAACTGATATTGAAATAGTCATGAGAGTTTATTGCATAATACTTTAAACTCCCTCTACCATCTCATTGTAGATAACAAGTGCACTTCATAGTCGTCTTTTAAAGCAAAGCTGGCCACAGTTGGCAGGTTTGGAAGAAGTTCAGTTCAGAAAAAGCAAATCCTGGAATGGCAAGCACTGTTCATTATTTGGAGGCCTCTGTGTGTTGCTGCTGCCACTCCAGAAAGTTGCATAACGTTGTGGTTTTTCTTTTTGCGGACAGGTGATAAATCCAATGGGATGGGACGCATTTGGTTTACCAGCAGAAAATGCTGCAGTTGAACATGGCCTTCACCCTGCAAGCTGGACACAAAGGTTAAATGAATTAAAACATGGCATTTTCACTGTGAATACCTGTACTGTGGCCCCCATAGACCAACAAAACAGAGCAAAACTAGCATGAAAGAAAGATGGTACAGGACAAAATGGGGTTATCTGGGACCAAGGTTATTTGACAACATTTTATGGCACTGTGCAGATGATTCTGTTTTGAAAAATAAATATACTGGAATGATTTTCAAGGTTTTAATCTCAATGACTTTTAAATTGTAAAATGCTAGAATATCAAAAGAGAAGCATTTCCCAAACACCCAAACCAGCGGGGTGTTAAATAAATAAATAAATCAGAATTTGATTATGGTGAGGTAAATCTTAGTATAGAATACACAGTGGAAAATGATGAGTTACGTGGTTAGATTTACTAGGAATTTTTAGTACCATGTGAGAGATGAAGAAGGTAGTTGGATTTTTTGAGACTGGGTCTTGGAAGGTACTAAGCAGCCGTTATTTCTGCTGATTTCTGTGAACGTTTTGGACTTTAGACCACAGAACGTTTCCCTAATATTCTTTAAAATGAGTAAAAAGTTATATAAGTAAAAAATTTCTAACAATTGCTTGGAAACCAATCTTTCTAAGTGAAGTTGTTTGTTGCACTCTGGATGCAGTAATCTAGCTGTGTTATCACTATAGACCTTGATCCATTTCCTTCTTTGATAAGGCTGTTTCTTTGGGTTTTGTTCATGCTTCTGGTACCGTCTTAAGATTCTTGATACTTTTCCAACTAAAATATTATAATATTAAATACTTGCATTACTCAGTTATTCGGCACTGCAAGTTTTTTTTCTGGATCACAATTAAATGCTTGGTTTCATTGCTGTCAACTTAGCCACTCTGGGAGAATAGATACTACTTTATCTGACAGAATGTATTTTAGTAGAAAGGTAAAAGTCCCTAAGAAATTTTAATCCATTTTACAGTATATGAATGAATTCCCACCAGGTCACTAATTAATATTGTGTAATTGTGGGTATTTTGGTAAAGTGTATTCAGTACATTTTCAAACTAAAGCTTCACTATATATCCTGATGTATCTTATTTTACATTTGTAATACAATCCATTCAGGGCAGCATCTAACGTTACAGTGCTGTAGTTGACTAATGTTTATCTGCAGCAGTGCTGCCACCAGGAGTTTCGTAGTTCCTTGTCACCTCCCAGTATACCTGTTCCCACCACCTCCTTTGCACTGCTTCTGCTGGTTTTGTGGGCCACAGTTTTGGTTTGATCAGCCTGTTGATCAGAGGGAAGAAAGAAAACTGGTGGGGTTTTTTTGGAGAGCTTTTGTAGGGCATATCTTCAGCTGAATGGGTAAGATGATTCAGGTTATCCTACAGCCACACAATCACCAGAGGCACAGCAAAATACAGCCAGGATAGCATTGCCAGAATAGAGCAGGATTAAGCTGATAGTGGAAGTGTCCCCCACGGCATTGAGGTTTAAGAGGGCCCTTTGACTCAACTGCAGTAAAGATAATTAAAAATAGTAAGAAGTGATGCTTGAGTAATGCTTCTTTCAAACTGCAGTGCCATATTTACTTTTAAGTTGCATTCAAATCAAGAGAAAAAAATGTATGGCCTCATATACTTAGCCATGGAAGTTGGACCAGAATGCATTAGGGAATTTTAAAATTATTATTTGAGTATTCTGACAATTCTGAGTTTTACTGCTAGTGAGATCATAGCATTTGGAGGTTAACTAGTGTTCTGATTTCTCAGAACTCTCTAAGCACCAGATTTTAAATATGATCACATTATAGAAATATCTTAAGCTAATAGTTTTTAATTTATTATTATTATTATTTTGCAGTAATATTCAACACATGAGGAAACAGTTTGATGCACTAGGTCTGTCTTTTACATGGGAAAGGGTAAGATTTTCTTTTTAAAATGGATACTGCCTTATTTTATTGTATGATGGAACATCGAAACCCATGGAATTTCACCATTTTTATTATGACCATACAGGAGTCTTTGATAGTGACCAGTTTAAGTTCTTAAACTAAAATTGAGCTTTTTATCAGATTTCTCTAATTTTTGGCATACTGATATCATCTGATTGTATCAATGTTTAGGAGAATCTTTAAAGTGATTTCAGTTTTGTATTTGGGTTTTTCTCTCTGCTTTTTCATCTCTTTGAAGTATTCATTTTCTGTGTTAGATATAAGGCAATAAACAGATATTTATGAAACAGCAATGCCTTTGTGTTAAGGTATGTATTTTTCGAGGAGTGCTCTTTTCAATGTGTATGTCAAGGGTTTAAAGATAGTAAATTGAAATGGTGGCTCGATTATGTTATTCCAAATTTCAAAGTATGAGCCTGCATTTTCATAGGTGTTCATATCAGGATCATTTTGGAAACCACAAATTTTATTTAAAATACTAATGCTTGAGAATCAGGTGTTCACCTTGAAAAACTTCCCAAACACGATCAGACATAAGCTAATGTCATTTTCCAGATAAAAAAAGAAATTGGCATTTGAGGCGATTGTGAGGTTATTGCATTTACCAGTGAATCAGTCAGTCACTACCTTTATATTCTCAGCAATAGCTGTTGCTTATCACCTGAATGTGATTTTGAATAGAGTGATGGAAATGCTAATCGTGGATTTTTATAGCAGTATTGTAGATCTGAAAAGGAAAAGCATTAGTTTTGTGACAGTATGAGACAAGCCATCCGTTTTCTTAAATCATGAAGGTGAAGTTGTTTATTTGTATGTCTTGCCTCTAAAAACCATTTCATCATGTCTCATACATGGAAGGATTTTTCAGTATAAGCTTTTTAAATAGGATTTAAGTTTTCTTGGTAGCCAAAAAAGTTGCTCTGAAAAAAAAAGATTTGTTGTGGAAGGTTCACTGCACACATCCTTGACACCTGATGTTTAAAGCTGTTGGTATCTCAGAGGTTGTCTGTATGTGTAGGGCAGCAATACCTGAAAACAGTGAAGTCTTATGTGTAGGCTGTGTTATGGAACACACACGCACACACACACACACGAGTTCAATGATGCAGGTTGCATTTCAAGAAAATTGAGAAAATTCATCTCTTGTGTATGAACTGCTGTTTAGCCCTTCCATTCTGAAGAACGGATGGAAAACTGGCAGTACTGAAAACCATGGCAGGAAATATAAGTACACAGGGAAAAATAATTTGTCATCTCTGTACCTGTTCTTTGAGGGGTACCTTCACTTTTCTAGTAAACTGTGTTTTGGCTAATGAACTTTCAGGAGTCTCCGAATACTTGTGGAAAGGGCTTTGATACTCTAACTCCATTTGAACTGCTGTGTAATTGAAATGCTTTAGAATGCTCTAGGGACACCTAGTTGGTATTTTTGAAAGGTAAGATTTTAAAAGAGCTGAAAAATGTTCCTTGAAACACAACACATTTTAGAGTTTTCACTCCTTAGCTTATGAGTTAAGTTTTGTTTTACCTGGAAAGCCTTCCATACTAATTGGAGTAAGAGTGACCTGAGTGGTAGCCATTAGAAACAGATATGTTTATTAATTGCAAAAAATTCATGATGCCTAAAATATTACGTGACCTCCAAATGCGCAGATATTTGAGCTGGCCATGAAAGAACTACCTGTGGAAATGGAAGGAATGGAAGGGCTAAGCTGTAGCTAAGTGTTTTACAGGCTGATAAAGCCTGCTTCTCTGCAGGGCTCAATAGGCTGGGCAGAGCATCTCACTGCCTCAGCTGTACTGCTTCTGGGCTAACTCAAGCATCTTTGCACAGCAAAGCACTGTGCTGTGGAAGTGCTTATCTTCAAAGTGAGCTATTTGAGGTAAGGAGGTTGTTTTTTTTTATAGTATTCTATACTTGTATAGCTCTAAATCAGTGGCTTACAAAATACTATGACCCTGCAGAAAACCCACCAGTATTAGTGACTCCTATGAACAATCAAAGAAAAACAGATTCTATATCGATTGGTCTAATTAACCAAGACCATTATACAAAACAGGGGCCTGTTTTTAATTTAATTTCATTAGTGTAAGTTAAATCTGCCCCTTTATTGTACTAGTGTGTAGCACTTAGCAAATAATGCTGGAGGAAACCTATTTCCCTAACTTAGATCCTTGTTTTAGTGTGTGGTGAATTGCCTTTTTAAAGTGTGAACATTTTATGTTAACTGTCTCTGTCCTCTGTGGCCAGCTTAGAGTATATGCTTTGATGATGGGAAGGAAACTTACGTAAACTTTACCATTTTATATATGGTAAGGGAAAAGAGAAGTGGAAAAAAAGAAAAAAAAAATGTTTTGAGTACCTAATGCATGTAGCTGTCCTAAAGAATCTGCCTGGTTATAAAGTCATGTCTGGTGGTCAAGAAATTTGTGTCCAGGAATATGAAGACTAGTTAAGTCTCATTGCTTGGTAAAATTATTATGAACAAATCCCAGTGCGCCTGCAATACCAGAAATTTCCTTTTATTTTTCTGTGGGTTTTTTTCATTGTTCTCACTGTCTTACAAATCAAAATACGCAGGTATTTTTGTGTTGTAGCTGTCAGTGAACTTACTTATCTAGTAAGGTACCACAAATAAGACATTATTAAAAGCTAATTAGATTATTTCAGTCAGGTTGCAAAGACACATTAAAATTGCTCTCCTAAACAGAAAATCTAAGCAAATGAAAAATGAAATTAAATGCATAAAATAACTCTGTAATAGAGTAAATGTAAATAGAGTAGTTTTAAATACTAATGATTATCTGATTTTTTTACCTGAAGCTTGGAGGTATTTTAAGTATCTCAAGTTAGAAGTATTATATTTGTAAATCACTTCAAAAATGGTGTGATTTTGGGGAGAGATTTTTTTAAAAATCAGTAAGTGAGAGAACATTTCTATTCTGAACATTTATGTTTCTCAGATGGAAGGTTGAAAAGCTGAAGTTTGAGCATGGAAGAAGTGTCTCAAAGAGACATTAAAAACACATGGAAAATTTGAAAATCCCCAACATTATGGTTTGATTTTAAGATAATTATAATCTGAGCATTCCTGATGATCAGATTTTTCAAAAATACCACCCCAGACAGCATAGCAAACTGTCACTTCTTTTAAACATGATTTTCAGGGGAATTAGGCAATATAATTTTCAATTATTCATATCATCAGCAACAAAAAATGAAGAGCATATAACATTTTTCCTTTATTTTGTTCAGGAGTGTCATCAGACTGAGTGCATGTTCCCCGTAAGCCCTCAGTTCACCACTGTTATTATCAATCTGTAACTTTCTCCTAGAAAGTAGCTCATTCTGCAAAGGTTTTTTAGTCTTTTCAATTTCTGCATTCCAAGTGACATATTTTTTGCATGAGACTAATGTTCCTTGTCTGCTCTGTACATTAAAAAAATTAAATCTTTGGTAGATTTTCTTTGTGTAGATATTTTTCTATTTAGTTTTAGAGTTGTCATTTGTGTGTACTGCCTGAGCATGCATAAAACCAACAGTAGATAGATTATTACCTATGAAATTTTCTTCTTATCCACATATTATTGAGAATCAGTGACCCTACTTGTAATTAAATTTAAAAAAAAAGAAGCTTGATACAAGGCTACTTTTTTTTCAGAAAAGATATTCATGCTCTAAAATGTAGGCACTGTGTGACATTTGTATTTGTAGCTAATAAAGCATAAAACTAAGGGCCTTTGAAATATAAATATTCAAATTAATTTAGAAATGTAGGTTGGTCTAGCTCTAAACCTCTGAAAATCGAATAATTATACTTCTAGATGAGGTGGTACATGCCCTTGAAAACCAAAATAGGCAGATAATTGATTTAAGACTGTTTTATCTTCCCAAATAGATTTTGAAAAAAATCCATCCAGACCTTTTTTTCTTATCTCCCTTTAAAAAGGTGCAACATGCCTGTCTTCAGGACCGCATAAGACTGTGCTAAAAATAAATTTATTAGTAATAAACTCGGAAATTGCTTCTCTCCAGTCTAGTTATATGTTATTCATAAAGCCTGGTGGATCTTATAAAAAAATAAACCTTTTCATGCAGCCTATAAATATGACTTCTATTTTTTAAAAAAATAGTCATGGAAGTAGCTTGAAGTTGTAACCTTCTTCTTAAAAATACAAGCAAAAAATGAGTTTTAAGGTCAGAGACTCATAACAGAAAATTGTAAGAAAGGAAGAGATTTAGAACAAATAATGAATTTAAAACAAGGCATTTGAAAATTAGTTTTTCTTTTATTAAACACCAAAATTTTTCATCCAGATTGAGTTGTTGTTTTTTGTGGGGTTTTTATGCAGGATTCTTTGCTATTGGTTACCCTTATTTTTGTTAGTTGAAAGGGACTTTTTAAATCAGATTTTATAGTAGTGAATGTCTTTTTGACCTTTACATAGACCCATTGCTTCCCAGGTTGCAGTGGTATCAAATCTAGATTGTAATACTACCATTTAGTCTGTAATTGAGAATTTATTTGCAAAAATAAACAAGTTACCACCCCTTCTGGTATGGTATTTGTTAGGAACAAATTACTGGGCTGCAATAAATGGATTAAGCAAGGTAGTTTTTGGTAAGGATAGGGGTCTTTCTTATGCCTTGCCAGTATCTGCTCTTTTGAAAGCAAACCACCTGTATAGGTGATTTATTTTAATTGTTATAGTGAATTCTTTTAATGAAAGAATTAAGTGTCATTCCTGTAGGAATAAGGAACAGTAACAGTAACCAATGATAAAGATGCAGTTTGGTGAGAGTACCTGTTTAAAGCTGACAAAAATCAAAGGGAAAATGGATGGGGGGAAGAGGGAGATGCTTTCCCTCCCATTTCATATTACCTTCTGAAATGCTGAGGTGATGGGTGATCACTAAATCTGTCGCAGAGCACTGAAGAGCACATGCAGTGGACAGCTGAGCAGCATCTTACGTATTTGTAGAAGAGTTGTGATTTTTAGTAAGTATTTTATTTTTGTAGAAAATATGGTAATATCCTGTTATATATATTCACTGTACTGCTTTATGATATGGGGTTCTATATGTATGCTGTTACACCAGTGCTCAGATTGCAAATGAGAAGCAGAAATGTGCAGTTTTTGGCAGGGTGGAATGGCTCCAGAGTGCTGTTTTTCAAACCCTTTTATAAACTCTTTTGTGTATTTCTGAGTTGAGTTAGTTCTGTTAATGTTCTGTGGATCTTTGTTATGCTTACAGAGTATAAATAGAGATGTTAACATTCACCTTAATTTAAGCATGATGGCAGCCTAATGGAAACTTTTTACCAGACATCATTCATTTATTCAAGGTGAATAATTGGAATACACAGAAAATTTTTTATAATAGTAAATCTTGCTGTGCTAAATTACAGGGAAAAAAAATCCACCAAAACACATTTCAAGATTGGCAAGTTTGCTGACTTGTCTTCAGCAGCTCGTTTCACGTGGTAGTGATGCAATGTCTCTTTGTTCATTAACTTGAAATGTTACTCCAAACCTTCATGGTTATAAAGTTAAATTCTGAGCTTGAGTGATCTTTTTGTATCTCAGTGACCACACAGCAGATTGTTTTTTTCAGTGATACAGTCTGCTGCATTTCTTTCTAAGCGTCAGTTTACTCCTTGTGAGAGAGCGTGTACATGGGATTCTGTTTCTAAGAGTTAGCTTGTATCTTGTAGCTCAAGTTTGCATGTCTTGTAACATGCTTGTTTAGATTGGGAAATGTAATCTTTTTGTTTCAGTTGACACACATCTGCCCTTCAGGGCAGAAAGGACAAATCTCCATTCCCTTTATTATTTTTATTTGACGACTCACTTTTGTTGTCCTACCTGTTTGCCTATTGCTCACATAATCTTATATTGTACTGAAAGGGATTGTGTCTCTTCTTTTGTGTCTCGTACTCCAGTGATGAAATTCTGTTGCCTGTAGTGGCATCACACTGGCACAAGAACTGCTGTCGCCCTGTGAAGAAGCAGGGGGGAGAAAAACTATTAAATATGCTTAGTTGCAAGAGATGGAAATCAGATTTTTATCAAGTGGAGTTTTTTTCAGTGCAGAGCAAAGGGTTTTAATCAAACAACTGTTTTTCATTACTAGGTCTTCACATGCTGAGCTGAAAACTTGCCATTAAATGTCTCTTTCTGATCTTGAAAGCCTCTTATACACACTTTTGAGGCACATCTATTCAAAGGTCATATTAATTATTAAAAGCAATGTTTCAGCACTGGAATATGAAGTTCAAAGCAACTAGAATATAAAGTTGTAGCAAAAGAAAAATCTTCTGCTAGAGCACTTCAGATGTCACTTAAGTAGCAGATGATATTGCAGGAGTTGTGTGTAGTGGGAAGCTAGGATGATAGGAAAGCCCACGTGAAAGACATTTCACATTTGGAGCTATTTCTGATGCTTGATAACTACTCCAAATGGAATAAATTCTATCAGTGGCTTACTGATAAAGTTTTTATCAGTAACTTTAAAATCGAGAGATGTTCATATTAATTTGAAGTTCAGTGTAGAAGCCATCTTACACTTCAAGCGGGTATGTGGGTTTCCATTGCACCTGTGAAACCTGTGTTTCTGTTGAGAAAACAGGGAGTCTGTAGTGATGGAATCCGTTAGTTGCCTTTGCATATTAAGATGCTTATTTTAAATGCAGTTAGGTTTTTTTAAGAACAAATGTTTAAAATATGGAACTTTGTAAGCAATTGGTAAGTAGCTTATTTTTTAATTATCAGAGTTCACTAAAAATTTAGCAAATGTCTTTGAGTTTTAAAGAAGCTATCCATAATATTGTTGCTTGCTGTTCTCTTAACTCCCATTCCTGCTTCTTATGTTGTCTTTTATTTTTATCTGTCTTTATTTCCTTCATAACAGTCCTTCTCATTTGTGACTTTTATGACTCATTTTTTCCATACTTTAACCTAGAGCATCTTCCCAACTTGAGCTCCCTTGCCTTTTGGAACAATTGGTTATTTGACCTTTGAATGTGAGATATCCTTCCTGAGTCTTTCATCCTGAAGTTCAGAATCTTACCCTGTATTCCATCCTGTCTGCCCCACACGCTCTGTCTGCCAGCCCTCAGTGCTGTTCTGCTGTCCTCCTGCACCCACAGCTTCAGCTGTAGGCTCCTCGCTCTGCCTGCCTCACATCAGCCAGCTCCCTGCTGCCTCTGAGCATCGACAGCCTCTGCTGCTGCTTCTCATTGCTGAGCAACAGTGGAAAAGGCGGCCTGGCTAGGATGGCTTCTTTGAGAGAAGTCTACTTTTTTTTTTCTAGTTTTGCTGTTTCCTTGATCAGGCAGCTGTGATCACTTCCATTCATCTTCTGTTGTTATATCTATCAGCTTTAATCTTACAGAGTTTTATATTCCATGTTAACAGGGAAACTTTTCCTTGTGCATTAAACCCACACAAAGCCCATGATCTCTGGTTTTGTGTACAGGTAAATATCATTCATTGTAAGCATTATACAAATAAATGGGTTTGAATAAATTATGCATGAATACATTCATAAATGTTTACTCTGTAGAATATATTGTACACTCTTGGGTTAATTGTTTAAGTTAAAACAACATAGGAAAGTACTAAGAGTAGTTTCAGGAATTTTTATTCTATTTCATTTCTACAGGAGGTAACCACTTGCTTACCAGAGTACTACAAATGGACACAATATCTCTTTCTTAAGCTTTTTGAAGCTGGGATAGTGTATCAAAAAGAGGTGGGTACGAACTTTGACCTTCAGTATTTTGCAGGTACACTAATTTAGGTCACTCATGTCAGTGGCACTTTTCTGGATTGTCCATTCACAGTCATAAAGTGATTGTGCTCTGTTAGTTTTAAATCACTCTAGAATAGAATTAATTATATACATAACAGAATTTTCTATGTAACAGTTTATAACTAACTAACTAACTAACATGAATGGCCATTGTAGCAAGTCAAGTCAGAAGTGTTTATTGTCAGAGGTTTGCATTGAAATGCAGGATCAGAATATCATTTTTTGTTGTTTGTTTCCTGGCTTTAATATAGAATTTTCTAGATTTTGTCTTCCCTCGTGGAAATATATGACATTGTGGTCATTAGGAGTCTCTTCAGCAGTGAGATTATTTACCTGTATAACATTATTGTAATATTGTCTCAGAACTGATGGTGTTGGATAGGATCATTGGAGATTAGGTGCATAACCATCCTATTACTGAACCCTGTTTGTGATCTCCAAGATATTAAAGAAGTATTAGGTGTCATAAGACTATCACAGCTGTTCATCAGTTACCGCTACATTAAGAAATTTTAATATATTGTAAATAACATGTATCAGACTATCTGAAAAGTGAAAGTTTCAGTGTTTCTTAAACACAAAATGAACGAAGATATTGAACGAGCAGTCTGGAAAACTCTCTATAGCCAAGGCAGCGCAGTTCCAAAATACCTGAACAGCTGCACTTTAACAAAGCAGCAATTTAGTGAATGTTTCTAACTTAAAATGGAAACTAAGTTTTCTTAAATATGCTTTGATATTTCGTTTGTATTCTGTAGAAACCCGGAAATCCCATAGGATATAATTAAGGACATACTCCAATTATTCTCTGAACCTGGAGAAAGAGATTGATGGTGAAAGGTAGCATTTAGGATGGCAGGGTGTTACTGAGCTATTTCTCCTATTTGCATTTGTATTCAGAGATCTTTAATGACAACCAGCAAAACCCCTCAATATTTAATATATACTAACATGCTGGATTGGGATATTTTTCCTTCTGTACTTATTTTTTTCTTGTAATAAAAAAAATTAAACCCCTAGCTTTGTTATAACAAACATATTTTTATCTATAAATTTGTTTGCTTGACAACTGAACCCAGGTGAATCTGAAAAGTACAAGGCTTGCTGCTTCATTCAAGGCAGGGATGATACACAAAATAAATTTTGTATTCAGGCTCCAAGTACTGTGGGATCCTGGAGGTGTTTGGATACCAGTGATTGAATCTACTTCCAATTTCCATCTGCTTTCAAGTCAGGGATCAGTTTGAGGACTTAAATCAGCATCTGTCAACCTGTAGGGGATGTAATCTCTGGTGGATATGAACCAGTTGCTTTCTGGCAGGAAACAGATGGCAGAGAGAGCCCATAACCCTGGGTCTCTTTGAACAGTCATATACACTTAAGGCATGTATTTGTCTCATGTTGTCAGTTTATCTGCAATATGTATTAAGCAGTACTTTTGCACAGCTTGAAGTCTTCTGTATTACAATTTCATTTTGGGTACAAGAGATAATTCATAGCCTTACTGTGACAATAAGAATAAGGCAAGTAGAGCGTTAGCCTAGTTAATGCTCTGTTCCAGGAGTATGCGTGTCTGACTAGAAATTACCCTGGCAGGGAGACACAGGCTCAGTATGTCCAGGAGCTGCAATTATGGAGGATTAACAATGTCTGTCTGAGTGCTGCAGCATCCATAGAGGGCACCTTGATTCACCATAGCAAAATCCTCTCTCTTTTTCCTGCAGTACCCATCTAGTCAATATACTGTAGAGGTTATTGACCTGGCCAGGTGTGAGTGTCTCACTGAGGTTAATACCTGCCCTGACTCTGTAACTTTCATCAGATACCTGTAATCTGTAGTGAACCAGAGACAGCAAGCCTGGAGATAGATACTTAAGCTTTAGAGACCTGAAGTTAGACAAGATGAATCCTATCTTCAAAGCATATGGTCTACATTGGTATAGTGAGGAGAGCGAGATAATTGGTATGCTCTGAATGCTTTTGCGCTGTGCTTTCTTTGTGTAGATGACTTTTAGCAGCTTCCTGGGGTCATAGTTTCAGTAGCTGTCATTGTCAAGAAGTTGCCTTTGTGAGGTACAAGTAGGAACTAAAGATTTCGTTTATTAGCCAGGTTCTAAATATTAGTCAAAAGCCTGTGAGAGACAGAAGGAACAAAATGTAACAAAAAATTCAGAGACAAGACCTTTCTGCTAACAGTTTCTTAAATGCACGTTTGCTTTATGTTTTGCAGGATTTATTTAAATATATCCTCATGAGTTGTAACAGGAAGATTTGTTATGCTAAATAATTATGTAAATCATTTCAGTTGCCTTCTAAAATTTTCACCATAAGTTTGATACAATATCATCAAAATAGAACCAGTATTTTTTCTCAACTTTGAGTCACAGCCAGTTTAATACAAGCTTATGCTAATACTGCTTTATGCAACTGGCATTTTGTTGCTTCTCAATATTGCCTGATTTATTTCTCTTTAGGTATTACTTTAACTTTGTGTGGAGTTTTTTCAGAACTTTATAAATTAAAAGATCATTACTTTAGAGCCTCGTTCATAATGTGTTACATTATTACTGAAGAAGCTGTGTTTTCTGAAAGTCTGGAAAATAGGTTTGTAATAGTGCAATATATTGCTTTCTTTTAATTTCCCAATGAATTTTCATAAGCCTTTTATAAAATCTAGTATAGTATTATTGGTTAGTAACCTGATAAAAGGTAGGCAAAAAGTTAAAATTTAAATTCCAGTTGAACTCACAGAAGCTTCATTTGAAGGTGAGTTTAAATTTATCGGTGAATAACTTTCACTCATTTAATGATAATAATTTTTTTATAAATCAGTGTAGCCAGACTTTGTGCTCACACAGTTGTGAACAGTATTTCTAAGCAAGAGATCCCCTGCATCTTTCTTTGGCTCTCCTCATTATAAGATTTGTAACGTGATTGTGACATTTGCTATTTCTAAGAATATGTAGCATATTTAAAATGAAGCAGTATTAGCTGTTTGGAAACTGGTCAGAAGGTGATCAGTGATAGATAAAATATAAAGTGAGCAATATAAGTACAGTTACTAATTTTTGATTGAGATACAAAGTCCTCCCCACGCCCAAAGAAGTAATTTGAAATTTTTTAAAAAATGTTTAATATATTAGATCTCTATGGAACTGTAGCTAGTGTTTTTCAGTCAGATTGATTTAGCTTAAATACTAAATAACACTCAATGTAATAAATTACTCTATTGCTTTGATTATATTTTTTTTTCTTTCTGTTAAATTTTTCAAGTTAATGTATAACATTTAATGCCACTTTTGGATGGGATTCTTTTGTGATCTTAGATGCTTTTTGATATGTGACCAGCAAAATTGTTCAGCACTGGGGAAGGGTGAGTTTGATTTTTGCTCCTTTCCCAGTATGTTATGTCTGGTATTTCAGTTGACTCAAAAGCTCAAAAAGCAAGGTTTGTAGAGTTGAGCACTGCAATAAATACGTACGCCCAATTTAGAAATAATAAAAAAATATAAAATTTATTAAATGTCCAAAAGATTCGAACACGCAATGCCACGATCGAATAAAAAGGACAGAACCAAGCCCGGGGTTGGTACTGGGTGAACAGTGGTCCGACCTCTATCGCATCAGACCTCCCTGTGTTCACCCCGTTCTGTCCTTCGGAGTCCACTTTTATACAGTTCTTATGCATAAAGTCCGGAGATGAACATTCTTTTACTGTTTCCCATATTCATGAAGTGTAGCTTTCAGGTGGACGAAGCGTATAATTTTCTATCACCAGTGGAGATTGTCTGATGAATCGTTGCAGTCCATATCGTGATACTTAATCTGGGTTGTTTACACCTGGGCTGGGTGGAGGTTCT
>VZTH01019630.1:34951-90689 GCA_013397815.1 Aleadryas rufinucha
GTTGTATTCTGACTTTGTCAGTGGTTCGCTTTTTGTACTATTGCATTTATTTTACCTTTTCCCTATTAAATTGTATTTCTGACTTGGAGTCTTTCACTGGTTTGCATTCAAACCTGCACAATACTCTACTCTATTTGATTATCTGTAATTTAAAAAATGTTTTCAAGTCATTTAAACATCCTTTTTCGTTATGAGCTCAAATTTTGATTGTGCTGGGACAATGTGAATCGCCCCAAACGGGCCAGNTAGCTTCCACACCTAGGAATTCTTCAACAAAAATTTTGGCTTTATGCTCTCTGAGATGAAAGTATCAGCTTCCTGTCATGTCTGGGTGAAGTTTTTATTCCCTCTTAGTGTTCTGTGTGTTGAGACTTCAAATGCAGATTGAGAAAGTTCTTCCCAAGAAAATATTAAAAAATTGTCTTTGATCCTTTTCCCAAGTCTCAGATTCAAGAAACCAAATTTCCACCATCATCCAAGGAGAAGAAATCTATGTCTCTCTCTAGGTCTATTCATAATAAAGAGGAAAACTTTAGTTATCCTGCCTGATGTTTTGATTCTTCATACACAGAGAGGTACTTGAGATAACATGTTTTCTGATTGTGCTGCCTGTTCCAGCAGTAAGGAGGGAACATTTGCAATAGGTGAAGGAAAAATGGAACATGTCTGCACAATCACAAAATAGACACAATGTTCTGAGCTTTTATTTTTCAGTTCCTGTGTCATGAGATTTCATTATGACCTTTGTGATATTTTAGGGTCTGCCCTAACTCACTGTTTCCCTCTGTTTGAGGCTGGAGCTTCATTAGAGTTTCTACCTTTACTGATACGTCTTTTGTCTGTTGTCTCTATATAGGTTGTAGGAAACAATGGCTGGTATTTCTGGTCTGTACCCATACTGGTACCCAATTACTTATATCCCTTTAAGAGGGGTGAATCAGACATAAATTTTTACTCATCAGGACCGAAAGGCATGACTGTGGAGCTTTTCAGTAACCTTGAAAACACCCTTGGTTTATGGGATTATTTACCTCTTGCTCAATATCCACCCTCTGCTAGGAAGGATTTCTCTTTTGTATTTAGTCTCTTACCTAAGAAATGCTGTTACAGGAAAAGCACAATCTCTTGGGCAGATCACGTCTCCATCATGTCATTCCCCAGTAAGCAAGCTGATCTTATGATAAGAAGGAGCTTTTGCCTCCACAACACCCCCTCATCTTCCCCGCAAAGATGTCACCTCAGGAGACTGCCATATTCCCTACCGAAATGAAGGGCAAATGTGCAAGTGACCTTTTGTTCTTGAACATCTTAGTGACATGAATAAGAGTTGCTTCTGCTTTTCATTTCAGGAAGAACATTTGTATCAACTCCTACAAAACCTTAAAGCATTGCTGCAAAGGACAGTTGAGTACTCTACAGATCTCTGTGAAGGTTTCCCAAAATTTTGTTCTGTTTGTGATTGATATTCTGTAGGGTCTGTGCCAGCTGATACAACCAGATCGATGAATGATGCCATACTGCTTCCAGCTCAAGTGCTTTGGCAAGCATTACCTTCATGTTCTCCCACTTCGTGTACAGTGACAGATGCTACCAAGAATCAGCAGTTGGTTTGGATTTTCCTTTTTACTCACCCTCCACTCACTCCTATTTTTGTTGCTGTGGTTCTTTTTAAACAGTCTCACTCTGCTTCTTTTGGCAAGGCTTTTAAACATTTGGTTGTAGACAGGGAAAAATAACTTCTTCCCCCCGCAGCCCCAAACCTTCAAATAAGAATAGCAGGTTACCAGGCTCTGCTATATGAAGTCCAATATCTGATAGTAGATGGATTTCATGCTTGGAATATTAAGCCAAAAAAGTCCCTTCTTTGGTCATTTCTCTTCTTTCAAGTTGCAAGAGGTTAGATAACATAGCATGTTTTGTTTTACTTTCTGAAGAAGACTGTTTTGGCTGTATAACTTTGAATGGCCCATGAACTGCAAGCCACAGTTGAAGATAGTCCACTGGAGGGAGACTGTATCTGAGCTGATAGTGGCCAAGTATTTCAATCTCTTAGAAACTCTGTGCACACACTTACACAATCAGGAAGCTTCACACTAGCATTTTGACAGGAGCCAAATTACAGATCTGAAATGCTACAACTTTGGATTCTCTTTCTGAATAATTTGACTAATTATCCTTGAAACATCCTTGCACACATTTCTTCATTCTTTATGGTAGTCATACCAGTACTTCTCCAGGAGTGGCAAGAGCCATGAATCCTTCCTCCTAAGTCTATTTCTTTTGTCCCCTTTTTCTTTGGATTCAGGCTGTTTACAGTTGATCTGAATCCGTATTGTCCTGCATTGTTGAACACCCTGATTACAGCAACCACTCTTCCTAACCTATTCCTCAAAGCTTCTTCTCCACCTCTTTTCAAAAGCTCTTGCCAGGAGACTGGGCTTTATCGAGAGGGAGACCTTCATTTACCTTTATCATTTACAGAGCCTTTCCTCTTGGAATGGAGGGTCCAGATTTCATGGAGCTAGTCCTAATAGGTGTGGAGGATAGAGACATCTCTTTAAGAAGCTAAAGATCTTTAATTGCTAATATGATTTCAGGATGATAACATTAGTGATGATGATAGCTTCACTTCAGCAGGGGGGATTATTTCATGTCTCCTGATTTTGAAGACACTTATTTCCATAAAGAGATTTTCTTGGCTTACGTAACAGACCACAACCACTACGAGTACAACTTCGTTTTCCTGAAATTCTTTGCAGTTCACAGACTTCAGATATTTGTGCTTCTGATGATAAATTTGTACAGCAGTTAGGTTCTTTATGGATCTCACTTCCCTTTTTTGTCAGTTGTTTGATAATTCATATGCCAGACTCCTGTAAAACGGAAATCTGAGGGGACATTATAAAGATCTGTAATGGGCCTGAGGATTTCAAATCCATGGTCAACCTGTTTTGCATTAGAACACTAATAGAAATAGAAACCTGCCCTTCCAGAAGTTGTCTGGTTCTAAGTCCTTTATTCCCCATTTCTGAGTCAACTGCCTGTTGAACATCTTTTCTCCAATTGTGATTTTCTAAAAGGTGTCCAGAAGGTTAAGACAAGATGGTGTCAGGTTAGCGTGGTCAAAGTCACTCGGATCCAAAGATCTACATTTTCTGTCTGTATAGAGCAGCGTTTAGGTCTTTGAGCTGTACTGCCTTGTCGCAGGGGAACCAGGTAGTAGCCAGCACCGGTTTGCTGCAACCTTCCTAGAAAGAGCGTCTCGCAGGGAACAACCCTTCCAGGGGTGCAGGCAAGACTCCCCAGCGAAGGGCGATTTCAGCAAGTGTGTAGCAATTCTCTGCTACTAGTGATTTCAGCTCTTGTGATCTAGCTCTTTGTGAAATCACCCCAGGCAAACTTGGGGACGGAGAAACAGGAGCCTCGTATGGCAGTTCCACAGAGCTAGCTTTTATTGTCCAACCACCCTGCGAAGAGGGGACCAGGGACGAGGGCTCCCTGGGTCAGTGCCAGGGGAGGGTGCTTTTTTATGGGGAAGGTAGGGGGCAGGGTAGAAACAAGTTAGCTAACGAGGTACAGGCTATTACCATGAAGAAACAAGGCATTTTGGGATCTCGCCGTAACCAAGAAGTCGCTTATCGCTGACCCCTCCAGGGGAATGCAGAAGGCTCCTACTTTGAGAGCTGCCAGCCTTCCACACTGCCAGAATTTGTATCAGAACACACATGGCCCCTTATTTCCTCACAGCTTGGACAAGTTCACAGGCACAGAGCAGATTTAATCCTTCCTTGTGTGAGATGTTTTTCCTAGGTTTGGAAAAAGGTGGAGAGCTAAGCGGATCAGGCTTTCAGTGAGCTATATGACTAGATTTCTGCTAGCCACTGAAGTTCCACTCCTTCTTATTTTGAAATTCAATAATTGGAAGGCACTAAGAGACTATCTGAGAGTAACTTAATCTTTGCACCTTTCGGGGAAGACTTGTATTTTTTTTTTGACTTTGGCTACTTTCAGATTTAGAGGGTTAGAATTCTATGAGTGTCTCACTCATCTTTTTACAGTCAGGCCTTCATCTGGTTTTGGTGTAGTGTAGGGAAAGCCATTTGATTCTGGTCACCTTTTTCTTGTGCCTTCAATGGTGACTAATATTTCTTCTGAAAAGTTTACAGAAATTCAAGACCAAATGTCGGAAAGTTACACCTTCCTTGCCCTTTTTCTGAAAAATGGCTCTCTGCAGATCTGTTTACTATTCCTTCCCAGAGTTATAGCCGAGTTTTCTATAAACTGACATAGTGGAAAAGTATTTTGAAAAAAAAAGCTTTATTTCTGTTAACTCGCTCCATTCCTGTGTGGCTTAGAGGAAAATATAAGTCTTTCCATAACCTTGTTTAATAGAAAAAGTTCCATTTAAAATACATTTAATTAATCTTTTATCCCTCAATTCTTCATACAAATCACCAGCTAGCAATAATGGCTGAATAAGTATGGATACAACCTATTTTCTACTTGTAGCATCCACAAATTATTTTGTTGTAACTTTTCAGCTTATTTATAGTGTACATTGATGATCTGTTCTAGTTATCTGTGTTCCTCTCTTTTGCCCATTTATCATTTTATGTTTTCCCTTGTATCTTATGACCTTAATGAAAATTAAAACTAATCAGAGTAATCTTCATCTGAAGTGCTTACATTACTGGTCAAAAAACAATCAGGAGTTACATGATCAGTAGTGGTCTGTGAAGTCGTGTATTACAGGAGTCAGCGTTTCATTCCTACACAGACTGTTTTTTAGATTTCTGTTGTGTCCAGAGGAATCATCTCCTGTGGATTTGCTTTGATTTCTTTGTCATTACTGCACCAGCTCATATTCCTTTCTTGCAATAAAAATTGCAAACAAAGGAGTGTTGGCTCACATGGCGATTTACCATTGGCAATGAGTATTGTTCAAAGGGCAAAAATATTGACTGGGCTTTTAAAGCTTAGCAGAAAGAATTTTGCTTATGTAAAGTAATAAAGTAATCGTGACCCATCTTTTAAACTGTAAAGTACAAATGAAATGGTCTAGCAGCTTTTATGGATTTTTAGAGAACATTTTAATTGTCATTTTTCTTTTGATGTATTTCTTTGATAAGTATAGTGCCTTAACTGATGGCATTATTATTCAAATTGTTGTCTGTGCATTTAAGACGTTTAAGCTAAAACATTTAGTTGCTATGGTTACCCTGCTTAATTGGTAGGCAGATTCATTGGAAAAATCTATCTGTAAATGTTAGTATTTTCTCTGTGTACCTGTAAATTGCTTTTAGGGAGGTTTTTATGCATGGTCAACTTAGTCCTCAAATCAGAATTGGCAAGGTTAGTCTTCTTGTAGTCCCTGTTCTCCCTAAATTAATTTTATAAAATTCTTTTTCATATTTTACTGTGCAAAAAAATCAAATAGCTGGAAAATACTCTTTTCTGGAATAAAATAAAATAGAAGCAACTTCAAAACTTCAAGTTTTGCCTTAAATCATCTCCCTGTTTTGCACAGCAATAGGATGGTCTGTTTAATTTGAATACTGGGGAACATAACCAACAAAATTCTACTGTTGTAATTTACAATTGCCATACAGATAAGTAGTACCCTTTCTTAGTTAATTTTTCTTGTATGGACGTTTAGAGATAAATCCTTCTCATTTTCTGTGGGTTGTGGGAACACAGATGTTGGGCATGGTGCTGACTGTGGAGGGAAAACAGCAAATGAGCTACAGTTCTTATCCAGCTTTTCTCTGGCTTTGCACTGCATCTGACAACCCTTTTGTCTCATCTGAATAGATTTGAAATTATTTCATGTAATTGTGTTTTGCTTGATTTTTTTATTCTGTGTTTTATTTCTGAGATATTTAGCAGAATGGTAATGAAATGTAAGGAAACTGAAGTACTGCATTTCAGGATATTAAGAGTCTTGGCAGCACTTTGGATTTCATAGCAGGAGGTAATGCCTCATCGCTGAGGAGAACTGAAACGCTGCCTCTTTTTCATTCTTTATGTGTGATTTTTTTTGATTCCCACACTTGGAGTCTAGCTCATAGTTGTCTTCTCCCAACGGAACAGGCCTGATAAACCTCACTTTGAAACTCTTCCTCTTGAGTCAGGCTGAGAGCTGTCTCCTGGACAAGGACCAAAAGCAGTGCTCCCTCAGCTTGCTTAGCTCTTCATTAATAAGAAATGGCACCTGTTTTGTCAGCTTGGCAAGACAGAAAATTGTTTGTGGATATGCAGACCAGGCTGGTCTTTTCACCCTAGTTTAAACACAGCGTCTCATTTGATGGTACAGCAATATAAATTTTAGTTCCTGTTGATACAAGGTTAATCAAAACAGTGAATACTCAGTAGTATTAAAAATTATAACGAATGTTTTGGAGAGGTTTTATATTTTTGGAATCAATTACTCATCGCAAAGATATACTTCATTATATTGGAAAGGGAATATCTTCTCTTTGGTAATTTAAGCAGGGAACAGCTCTGAAAAGCAAATTTGGAGAACAATTCTGGATTTACTTTCTGCTTTTAAGGAATCATTTATTTGCCTCAGTTCTGTGTAATCACACCAGAGGTGTTTGTTGACCATTAATTGTAAGGTAAGGAAATGGGAAAACTGCTGACAGTTCAGACATTTATGAGAAAGAATTTTAAGTATGCATGGTATCTGTGTTATTGCTCTTCATTAATGTATGTTTTCAGTATTCTTCACGCATGGGAAATAAAAGTCAAGAGTGACCTACAAAAGTACAGACAGAAACTACTGAAGGAGAAAAAAAATAGTAAAACAGGAAGATATTAAATACCAGCAGAAGCTGTACCACATAATCACAGTTGGAACTGTGCAATAGAGCGCAAAACAAAACAGTGGGCAGCCTAGCTTTAATTTCTTGTGCTTGAATGTATGTTAATATATTAAGTTGTATTAAATGATTTTGGTTGCTCTTTTGGGAGTTTGCTCAAATAAAGTGAAGAATTTCATTTTAATCCAAACAGGGCTGGATATTTATTTGACTCTTCCTCAGAAGCAAAGCTTTTAAATTTTATTGTATTTTAGTAGAATGCCATTTTATTTTACTAATTAATTGAATTCTTCTGAAATGCAACCTTTTGCTGACTTTTTTTAGTCTTGTTACCTGGCAAATGTGTCAAACTTCATTAAAGTGTCTTCATTTAAAAAAGACCATACATTTGACTTTATAGCTTATATTTGGGTTTTTCACTTTATTTCATTTACTGTCATAGAGGAGTTAAATTACTCTCACTAAGTATGAAATTAGTAGCAGGTATTGATCTACTGAAAATTTTAGTTGATGAGGTTAAAGACTGAATTTTTTAGGGGCTCAGCAGAACCATTCTTTGAACTACAAGCAGAAGGACTTCTGGAGTTGAGATGCTCTTGGGAAATTGTAAAGCACTTATGTTCTTGGATTTTCTGGATCTTTTTTGCCTAACTGAAGTTCTGTTTCTGTCGTAATCTTCAGCAGACTAAACAGCTAGAAATGAGAGACCAGTTTTCCACATACAATGTGTTACTTCTAGTTTCAGGCTTGGTCATCATTGTCTGTGATGAATTTTCAGCAAACTCATCTTGATTTTGTTACTCACTGATCATCTTGAGGTAATTGACTTTCATCTTCTGGCTGTGCCAGAATTTTCTGTATGTTCTGAAAGAGTAAAGAAGTCCTGTGAACCACTGGATTATCCTCAATCTCCAGGTGTACGAGCCTTTAAGTCATTTTCATCCCTGAACACAACTTTGATTTATTTAGTTTTTACCTGAGTCTGTCTATCTTTAGATCTGAAAGACTGCCAAAATGTATTTATGCTATTCCTTGACTTGTGTTTAATTAAGATGGGAGTAATTTCTCCTGTAATTAGATGTTTGCATTTGAAGTTTTCTTGTCTCTTCTCAAGTAATGAAAAATGAAGGCAGAAAGACTCTGCTACCTAATGTTTCCAAATTTCTTACTATTAAGTCATCATCAGAAATTTGAAAATTGAGTTTATTTGATAATCTTATCACTCTCTGCTTACTGGATTGGAATGCTGCTGTTGTTCTTTGTCCCCTGCAGACTCCAACATGGTTTTACTTTTGCTTATTTGCCTGAGTGCTGGGAGTCTTCTTGCTGATTGTCTTCTCTGTGTTAACAAATCTAGTTAACAAATTTGTGGCAGAAATAACTAGGAGTTATATACACATTTTTAAGGATCAGAATTTTTGTTTAAGGAAATGTATCAGTAACTACAGAATCATAGAATGTTAAGGGGTTGGAATGAACTTTAAAGATCATCTAGTCTCAACCCCCATTGCCATGGGCAGGGATACCTCCCACTAGAACAGGTTGCTCAAGGCCCCATCCAACCTGGCCTTGAACACTGCCAAGATAGGCAAATTGCAAAAAAAAAAAAAATTGGAGCAGAATTCATGGGACTACTTTAACGATTCAGATGATGTTCTACCAAACATGGCCATGATTTTTAAGAAAGAATATGAAAGTGAAATTCAATTGAGTTAATATTTAACTTTCCAAATTCTGAATTAAAATATTCAGGAATTTCTTTGCTAGCATTGGTCAAGAGTTTTGTATACCCGAACAGTCTACATGTAGGTTTTTTATATTAATAATAGTTTTAACATAAATTTGTAGGCTTGTATTTTGCAGGGTGTAGTGCAACTGGATTTGAAAATGAAAAGTTGTTTTAAAGGATTTTCCTTAAGCTATTTTTAGAAGCTTCTAGTTTACATGGATTGAATGTGCAAGTGCATTTATGTGTGTAAGAATTAATGTTTCTCTACTTTTCTTCTAGTGAGTATCCTAGGTTAATTTACCATTGAGAAACACTTCTTAACATGCTAGCAGTGTGCATACTCTATATTATTTGCCTCTGTAACACCAAGTAAATTGTTTGTGGTTTGCATGTTCATTTTCTGCTTCACCTGCTATTCATAGTCTTGACAAGAAACCAAAGGAGTGTGTTGAGTACAAAAAACTGAGAATCATAATTCCATTTTGAAATTTTTTGAAGTTCTTTTGTTTGCTTGGGTTGTTGTGTTGTATCACACTAAACTGTTTATGTGTAAATTAAGTTATAAAGGATTTGTGTTTGCAAACCCTGCTAGGCTGCATCATGCAGATTAAGCTTAGTTATCTTCATTCGGGTGAAGTAAAGTTGGCTCTTCCTGTGTTTAGTTGCATGAAGTAATTGCATTATCAAGAGAAAAACTGGGCTAAGCCAAACTGTAGCCTGTCGCTTCTAATAAGGCAAATGAATTAGAGTAAAATCATTATCACGCTGGTATTGACATCTTGGTGTGCAAATACTGCAGTGAAAAAACATCTAGGAAGCTTTGCTGGCAAGCAGTTACAGACTGTACAGTTTCAGTAGAATACATGCACATTTACGTGCTTCTGCCAGGAAAATGTAATGTAGATTAGAATGAATACCTAATATGAACAGCCAGTTCTGCATGTACTGACACAATTTCATTCTTTCTAAAATGCATGAAGTTCTTACAAAGAATATATCTAGGTGTTGTGTGTATGCGTCTGTATATATCTCCAATTATTCATTATTCTTTCATAGTTATATAAGTACATAGATTGATCATGGTAGATAAAGCTTAGTTGTCTCTGGAACAGTACAATTAATGAGAGTACTCAGAACTTTGAATTCTCTGTGATATAGTATGCTTGCAATTGTCAGTTAAATCTGATTAAAGATATACTATGATAAAAACCCCTCCAAAAGCCTAACATTCTTTTATTTATAAATCATCAATAAATTGGTTTGATTCTTAAAGATGTAGAAAGCAATAATAACCCCAAGTGGTGGTGTAAAATTATGAGTTATGAAGGACATGCCTTTTGTTGTATTTTGAATGACAGATATACAACAGAGCAGTAACTAAACAGTAACCAGTAACTTTTATGCATCCCACTTTGAAATTATTTAAGAATGTCATTAAAACAGAACTTGAAACACATTCTTTAGAATATTTAATTGTACATTCACTAATTATCCAACTACCTACTGTTTAGTTTGAGCAGCGCGTAATAGCTACTGTACATCCTTGCAGGTTGTTAGCAATTACTGAGATAATAAAGAGCTTGCACATTTGATGTTGGAAGTCAGAGCTGAAGGAGAAATTATTCAACAGGTTGCCTTATTCTTAGATTTTTAACTGTAATTGTTCAGCATATTCACCATCTGTCCAAGTGACTCATGCCTGTGGCTGTACTTCTGCCAAAGTAAAGATTTTGGACAGTCACAGTATTAATAACAAAAATGTGAAGTGTTAGGAAGTGAAAAATGAGATGAATTTTAAGTTATCTGTCTATTTGTCTTCTCCTTTGCATTGTTATAGATGCCATTTATTAAAATCATGCTGTTCAAATTGTTTAGACAAATACTAGTTACTTGGAATAGACTATTATGCTTCCATTCCACACATCAGAAAGCGCATAAATATATAGATTTCTCTCTTGTTGAGTGCAAATGTATGTAGAAGTTGCAAGCTGGCTGTTGGACATTATGGCTGGTAAAGGAGGCAACACTTAATTTCTTCATTGATGCATAATATAGAACCATTAAGGTTGGAAAAAACCTTTGAGATCCTTAGGTCCAGCCATTAAGCCAGTACTGCCAAGTCCATCAGTAAACCCTGTTCCTAAGTGCCACATCTATGGGTGTTCTAAATACCTCCAGAAATGATGACTCAAGCACTTCCCTGGACAGCCTGTTCCGATGTTTGACAACCCCTTCCATGGTGAAATTTTTCCTAGTATCCTCCACTGGTGCAACTTGAGAGCATTTCCTCTGGTCCTGTCATTTGTTACCTGAGAGAAGAGACTGATCCCCACTTCACTACAGCCTCCTTTCAGGCAGTTGTAGAGAGTGATAAGGTCCCCCTTGTGCCTCCTTTTCTCCAGCCTAAACATCCCCAGCTGCATCAGCCACTCCTTGTAAGACTTGCTCTAGAACCTTGACCCCTCTAGACCCAGATTCATTGCTGGTGCTTATAATAATGATATTATTATAATATTATATATATATTTTTTGAGTTTAATATGAACCTTTGTTATTATGATTAGTGTTGTTTTTGCAGGATGATACAACCTAAAGATCCCAATCAATTTTATAGCCTGTTGTGCTTGGTAAAATATCAATATGAAATATGAAAAAATAGATAGCTAGAAACTATTACGCTGTTTTAAGTCAGAGCTTGAAAAGAAATGTTAGGACATGTTAAATTTTAGGACATGTTAACGCCTTTTGTCTGACTGTCATCTCTAGGCTATTGTCTAAAACAACTAATCCAAATGTAGGCTTCATATCTGCAAGCACATCTCTTATGTCTTGTTCAGCTCAGTAGGTCACCTACACTTCCCGGAAGTTACAACCACTGGGAATATTTTCTGTGTTTGTTTTCATCTCAGTTTTTTGTTCCTGTATCTTAAGGTCTAGCCCATTCAAAAGAAAGGCCACTTTTAATAACAACAGGGTCTTTGTTCACAGTGATATACCTCTGGCTTGTACCGTGTTAATTCTATTCTCAGAGAGGTTAATTTGAGGCAGCAGCAGTATAAAACCACCTCTTCCAGTGTTTTTACCAGCACCTTACAATTTTGCTGTTAATTATAATTAAACCCATAGTATTAATTTGTATGCTTATAAAAGCTGAATGTACTAATACTTTCTTTTATCGCTTAAGGCCATGTTTGATGCTTTATCTGATCTCCCTGAGTGGTATGGTGTTAAAGAAATGCAAGCGAATTGGATAGGTGACTGTGCTGGGTGCTCTCTTGACTTCTTGCTAAAGGTAAGTCAGAAATTAGAATTGCTGCTCTCTTGGCTGGGCTCAGTTCAACCCCTGAAATGTGTGATGGGAGTGGATTTTCAGATCTTAAAAGCTTGAAGCCTCCTAAAAAAGATTACTATTATATTCATGTGCAGACCAGCACAGATTCCTGAAGAACACCACTTGTGGGTTGAAGAGATCCTCCCTGCTATCCTCCTTAGGAAAGGGTTTGTGTGTTCAAATGAATGCAGACTGTGTATATTTATGCCAAAATGCATATGCTTCCCTAAAAGCCAGGACATTTGCGCCAAGTGCATTATCAAGTAGCACTGTACATGTCAGCTGGGATCTAGTTGGGCTTTTGCTTTTCTCTGCATGGCACCTTCTCTGTCAGGCCCAGGCTGACCTCAGGCAAGCTGCTTTGCTTACATTTATCCATTATTTCATTTACTATATACCATAATTAAAGTAATTGAAACCACACCATTAGGTAGTGATGAACCTACAGAGAAGTCTAGATAGAAAGAAAGGAGAGGAAGGAAAAGGAAACCTGAAAAAAATCATCATTATCTACAGAAGGACTTCAGATTTTCCTTTTTTTGTTGAGATGAACAAGGCTCCATGAATATGGTAGTGACAGAAGAGATTTTCAGAGACTCTGATTGAATTTCAGCCCTTGTACTTCAAAGCTTTATTGTGCTTATTTACTCTGGTAATTTCAAATTGAGACAAATTAAACCTTCTAAATACCTCTGATTTGCACCCTGCTAAAAGATGCTAAAAGATTTTTGTATTGAAGTTGTTTTTGTCAATTGTTTCTGAAAATTTATATCAATACTTATTACAGAAAAATCTCCTTCTAAGACCCCCATATACTCCACAGTTAGTTGATCTAAGATATAAACCTTGTTGATAGTTCCAGGTGGTAATTCTTAAAAAGAATTGAAGTTTACTTAATTTGAAGTTTACATTTTATGTGCAGTTGTTTGTTGTGGCACCTTTTATTATTTTATTCTGTACATAAGTTGCAGTATTCACTTCATCAGAGAAGTATGGTGTAAAGTCATATTGTAGCTGAGAAAATCCTAAATTGTCTTTAGATTTCAGAGGTAACATCTCATTCCAGTTTCTTGGAAACAAGGCATGCATATTAAAAAGGAATAGAAGGATTCAGGGTTGCTTAGCCAGGGATTGAGTCTATCTCAGTAGCATAGTGCAATATTACATATGGGATTAGAATTATATTTTTATAGCTATATTTGGATAAACTAAGACAAGACTGTAAAACAACTTTCTCAAGGCATAAAAGTAAGTTTTGTCAAAGTTTGATTCTGGAAAATTTCTATAGTGGGAATCTGTCCAGCTTTGATATTTGGAACTGTGTATTTCTGTAGGGTGATATACTCGTTAACTGTATAAAAAGGAACGGAAATCTATAACCACTGCACTTCCAGTGGGAATTTTTTTCTGCTCTTTTTCAGGTTAATGGCAAAGTAACAGAAGAGAAACTAGCAGCTTACACCTATACACCTGAAGCCATTTATGGAGCTACCCATTTATGTATCTTACCAACTCACAGACTGCTGCATGGAAATAGCAGTCTCAAGGAAGTCTTTCAGAGGGAGTTCATCCCAGGGAAAGGTGGTATTTTTCTCATACTGCATTTTGCTGTAGAAGAGCAACAATTATAGACAATGATCTTTAGAGAATGTGTATCAAGCTGAGCAGAAGCTGTTCCTGTTGAGAACAAGCAGGCCTTTGATTCTTGCTATTTGTCACACAGTGTCACATCAGCCTGTCCTGGCTTCAGATGTGGCAAGAGCAGCTATGCTAGAATTCTTCTTTTTATAATAGTTGTAACACTTCGTAGTGCATAAAAGCAGTGGAACAGTTTCTAGTTTCCTCGTGTACTAGAAATGAATAGCCCAAATTTGACTGTGTCAGCCCATTGGAAAATCTCACATCTCTATGGTAATTTGTCATTAACACAAAGACAGCAGAACTAATTCTTGTACCAGTGATGATTTCTTCTTGTCATAAGGAATATAAAGAGGACAACAGATCACTAATACATAGCAAAGTGGATCTCTGCTAGATAGTAAAATAATCCTCTACTATACAAGATTGTAATGGAGTAAATTCAGAATATCCCTATGGCATTTCATGACTTGCACAGTCAACTATTAATTCTTTAATTATTGTTAACTGCTTTCCTGAAGGCTCCTACCACCAATTCTGCCTGTATTTAGCATCCATGGTCTAGTATTTTTTTGTTGTTTGGAAAACCTGAAAATTACAAGAGTAAATATAATATTTTTTGTTTCTACTTCAGGCTGGTGTTCAATATTTTCTTTTTCCCTTACTGTTAAAGATGAGGCTTCATTGTCTGTATAACATCTGATGTCAACAGCATCTTGTGGGAAATTTTGTTGGTGGTACAGAACCTGCTTTTTTGAGTGCTTCATTTCTAGAACTTTAAAAAAGTTTGCTTGCTAGTAGAAAAAAAAAATGGAACCTGACTCTGTTGAGTATGTAGAACCCTTGTCTAAGAGGTGAGCAAAGCTTGGAGAATTTTGGAAAACAAATTTGCAGTTCTTGCAGTTGATCCAAATCAAAGCACTAACTGCATAAACACACATCCATGCACATGCCTGTATCTTCATTGGAACTTGTGCTTTGAGCCAAACCACAGGAGTGCAAGATTTGCTTTTAATAAGGACAATGGTATATTTTTATATTGGTTTTAAAGTGGAAATACTTGTGGAAGCTTTTTTGTGTGTCTGATAACAATAAGCTTAAAGCTTTTGGTTGAGTTAAATTAAGAACCTCTCAGTTGAAATGACAGCCAAAATTCCTCAGGAAAGAGGCACAATTCCAGAATCATAACTCTGCTATTGTATACTCCTGCTCCTTGTGAATATAGCAATAGACGTTCTTCAGTTGAAATTAGCTGAGATTGGCATTTTACATATCAACGGCCAATGATGGCATTTAAATAAAAAGAAATTTTGGATGGCCTTGTATAGACTGTATTTTCACATTAACCAAGACTTTTTTTTAAAATTCCTCAGTAACATTGAAATTTTAATTTAATTAAGTGTAATTGTTTTCTTTTCAATGGACATAGTCTTGTAATTCTCTTTCTTCAGTGTGTTCTCATTTAAATAATTAGTAGGGTATATTTTTATGTTTTCTAGGAGAGAAAAAAAGCTGTTGTATAGCACAGTAACTGAAAGTTCTGAAACCTTTAGTCTTGAAGTACAGGTCTGCATTTTAGGCTATTATTATTTAAACAGATGGAACAACCAGTTGTCAAACATTCAATTTTTTTTTTGCCTAGAAAAATGTATGTTAATTTAGAATCTGCTAAGTCTAATAGTTTTGACAGCAGGAGGTGCCTAAGATTTGGCCATTACGTTGTTCATTATCTCATTATAATACTCTGCATACATTGTCTTACATTTGCACCTGTACCATCATCTCTTTCCAGTTATGATGGTAACGATGTGAGCAAATGAGCACAGGAAAGAGCACCTTCATAAACTGGATTTATTATTCTGGGTTCCAGCATCAAATGAAAATTATTGCAGGGTGGAAGAGAGAAGTTATTTTTAAAAGCAGTGTCCTACCCACTCAGCTTCCTGCTTATGACAATTTTTGGTTAGTTGCTTTTAAAGAATGAAATTATCCCTTTTGTACTTTTTTTAAACAGAGGAAAGCTGTGTGCAGTGGTTTGAACATGGAAATTTTCTTTATAATATGAATACCTCAGACATCTGAAATTTGGAAAAGTAGTAATCAGAAATAAATAAATGTATCATTTGTGTTAAGAAGCGTGATGAGATATAACAGCCCTGTTCTCAAAATTGCTATTACTTTACTTCAAGCAGATTTTATGCATTGCAATACAAGCCTTCATAGCTTCAGCTTAGCTATGAAGAAAGGTGAAAGGAAGATCTTAGCAGCCCATATTTTAATGATTGTAATTATCATCAACTTAAAGGCACTGAAAAAGTTAGAAATAGGTCCAAATTGAGATGTGGGGTTTGAATCCTCAAAATTTGGAGTATTCAGATTTGGTTTCCTTCTTGCTGAGCCACCCAATCTGCACGTTGTAAATCAATTTCAGTTTATTAGTTCTCACCCTTAATTCTCTCCTCTCCTCTCTCCCCTTCTTTGTGAACATTGGGTTCCTCATCTGTAATATGAATATGAATATCCTGTATGGAAATCAATGGGTTACTTAGGTGGTTTTTAACACAGGTTAAAAAAAAAGATTTCACATGCTTTGTAGTTCTTCTGTAAGAAATTAAATCATAAGGATATATGCTCCCCTGCAGTTTCATCTGATTTTTTGGTGGGATTTTGTAGCATTGTATGCTAGTACATAAATCAGGGCTTACTAAAGCCAATTCATACAACTTTGCAGCAGGCTGTATTTTGATCAAAGACTCAATTTTTTTGTTATAATCCAAATCTTACTCTGCTTTTATACAGATGCTTGTTATAAGTATGTTTTCTAATCATGAAAATTTATCAGTCTGACTTACCGAGCATTTTAATACATCTGAGCTTTTTAGAAATGTGAATAGGTTTTTCATTTTCTTTCTTTTTTAAAGAAAACTGTTATTTAAAATTCATGTAAGTTTAAGATAAACTACATTGTAATGGTGATGTTCTTAGCATATCTTCTGTTATATTTTACTTACCATATTATTACATTTGTTTTCAGACTCACTCACTTCAGTGACAGCTGTGAATTTGCTTACCAATCAGGAGATTCCTGTAGTCATCTCAGCAAAAACCAATTTTGATAATTTTCTTGATACTAAAATAGGTATGTGATGTTAGATATGTAAGTGGAATAGTATGATTTTCATTTGCTGTGTTGGAGCACAAGAAACTGTTGTAAATATTTGAATGCAGAGCCTCTCTCTCCTGGACTTTGGAATTCTGTTCTTCAGTCCAGAAGAAGGAAGGGAAAAATAGCTACGTGGAATCTATGTGGGGGACAAGATTTACAGGATGATAATTTTAAATGGAAATATTATAAAATTAGTTCATTTAATGAGCTAAATTTGAGGATCTGCATATCTTAAGAAAATTGGTTACCTACAACATATGTGTGTTTGGCTGTGTCTCACCATCCTTAATCAAAACAGAACTGAACCATTTTTTGACGAACAACTCTAACTTCTGGCTTTTTTTGTGTCTTACATTTACATGAATTATGTACATCCTTCTAGAGAAATGCTTCAGATGGTAAATGTACAAAACTTCCAACTTTGACTTTCATCTAGTAGTATTTGTGTTGAGGCCAGTAAAATAGTTCAGGATAGGTAATAATTGTTTTCGGGTTGTCTTGGACAGTTATCTTAGATCCTTTATCTCTTATGGAGCATTCCCATAATTTAAGGCACGTGATTCAGAGTTGAGGATCCATAGATGGAGGGGGAGGGTGTTGCTAGAGGGTGCTGAATTGCCTGAAGTGAGCTTCTGTTCTCAGAATTGTCCTATGAAGCTGCCTGTCTGACTCCTTTCCTGGTTAGGGAGCCTAGTCCCCTAAACTAAGTAGATAATATGATACTCAAATGTACATAATATGTACATAATATGTACATATTATGTACATAAAGTACATAATATGATACCCCAAACTCTTAGATAATATGATTGTCCTAGTAAGTCAAAGTAGAAATTGTACTAAGTTTTAAAAACCATATCCATTTTAATCTGCACCCACCAAGCTTTTGTTTACTCTTGTGCTTTGCCATGGTCTCAGCTACATTGAGAAGGTAATGTTCTATGCTAGTCCTAATGGGAAATAGTTATATCTTCTTCCTTTTTTCCAGTACATTCCTTATCCCTTAACTCCTGTTGTTGCCTCCTTGTTGCTGATACTTCTTTCCTGTCCTGGGGCTGCTGTTTTCACTGCTGCCAATATTGGCTATTCTTGCACAACTGGACTGAATGAAACCAGTTGACTGTGCGAAAATGTCTTGGATGGCCCTCACAGGGCTGATGGAAATTATCCACTTGGGCTGTTTACCTTGCTTATAACATGCCTGCATCTTGTAGTTTAGATCTGAATCTGTTCTTGAGAAACAAAGTCTTTCCTCATATAGGAGAAGCCAAGTAATTGAGATACCTAATCTTATTTTTCCTTAAAATCTTCTAGTTTGTTGGCACATACCTTGGCCTTATGTCTGTTGGAAACAGCCCAGTACTTCATGGGAAGCTGTGGGTGCCAGCTGTTGAGCTTTGCCAGTGTACATTAATAGCATCATGTTTTCAAAAGGAGGCAGACCAAGAAGTGGGACCTGGTTTTTTCCATTAGTAGAGCATATTGTGAAGTCGCCTGTTGCAGGCTTTAGGGCTCTCTGGCAGATTAAGATACAAACATAGTTCTATAAGAGAGCTTTGAAATGACAGGAGTGTACATCTGCTGGAAAGATCAAATAGCAATTTTGTGTTTTTCTAGTTAAGGAGTTACTTGTCACAGGGGAGTTTTGTTTGATTTTCTTTAGTCATGTGCTTCCAAATTTCCACATATTGGCAGAGTTAATGTATGGTAGGCATTTCACTGCCTGAACTAAGATGATTGTTAAGCTGGTTTTGAGTGAAATAGTTTGTTAATAATTCTAGTGTGCTCAGCAAATATTTTGAGAGCTTTTTTGTGTAGTTTTCACCAACTTAATGCTGACATTGTCTGGTTGGAATATTTCTTTGCCTTTTAAAGACGACAGTAATTGTGCAAGATTGTTCAAATTATTAATTAAATTATTATTGAAGGGGAAAAATATGCAGAATGGTGTATCTCTGTGGAAATAATAAATCTGTTAGTATCTTAATATTATTTCAGAATACATGTGATAATAAATAAAGCTAATAAATTTCTTAACTCACTGTGAAAGGTAACCCTGCAGAGCAGAATTAAAATGCATGACTGTCCCAAATAATAAAATGCAGAGGGAAAGATAGCATTGGGGGCCTTAAATACGGTGACTTCTGTAATTCATCTGAATAGCTGTAGGAAGTGTTCTCACTAGTTATAGTCTGAATTGCAAACTGATGTTATTTGAATTATTTCCCTGAGTTTATAAACAAATCATGTCTTTCATAGTAAGTTAAAGGGATAGTAATGTTTGAGACTGTTACTTTGTGGTACATTTTAATAAATTATGAAATCGGAGATAAATTTAATATTGAAACAGGAGGACTCTGCTCTTCATTTAGTCTTTGTTTACCATATTAGCAAATAGAATTAAAATTTGTATTGTTTAAATATCTTATATATAGATAATAGGGTATATTGAAAATTCTATAATCCTGTCCAAATTTTATAGCTTTATTTTTAGTTTTTTCAGAACCATCAAATTGTCAAACTTTTCTGAAAGAAGGACAGGACATTGATTAACATTTGAATTACAGAGGAACTGAGAAATGTAATTATTGGTCTTTGAATTTCACTGCTTAAAGAATACAAAAATATTTTTCCTGTTCTTAAATCCTTTTCTTTAACTCCTTTGGGAAAGCAGAAGTCATTATAAAGAGAGTGTCATAGAAATGAAGTGTTTTTTCGTCCCTTCTAGGGATTCCTAGTACTAGTGCAGAAGATGCTGCAGTAGCTAAGAATCTGGGCATTTCTTTCACTGAAGTTATTGAGACATTGCCAAATGGTTTGGAGAAGGTCATCAATTCTGCAGAGGTGGGTATGCAAGTATGGAGTTCTTTCCAACTTACAATAACTATGCAGACTAAATCTGTTTTCTCAAGAGTGCCAAATAGTTTGTATTATTAAAGTGATTTTATTTTCTTTTAAAATCAAGTCAAGCTTATGCTACCAAATTTCTGGGAATAATTTAATGATTAAATATGTTGGCTCTGCTGTAGCAATAAAATAAGTTTTTTCCTTTTGTACATGAGAGGAAGGTTGTACTTTCCTCTGTATTTGTCTCAGTTCTATGATGGAAACTGAATAATTTAACCTGTGTTAAAAGTTGATTCTTATTTCATAGTCTCAATAGCTTTTTAAGCTAAACATGAACATACTAGTCCTTCTTCCACAAATTCATTGGAATGTGGTTTCAGCCTTTGTAGTAACATGTATGCCTCAAGTGACATAGAAATCTTATCTTTAGATATAGCTCTTGAAAATACGTGTTTTAATAGCAGACACGTTACATCCCAGGTAGGGTCTAAATGGTTAAGATATATCTGACAGAAAGAACAGAAAAACCTGAAGTGAGCATAGGAGAAGGAAAGCTGTTTTAACATTTGCATTTCTTCAGTCTCTACCTTATGTTCATGGTAGAATTCTGAAAGTTTTGGCGTACAGCAACTGATAAAGATATCAGCAGTGAATGCAAATATCTGCCAGTAAAGGCTGAAGGGGTCTACAGGACTCTGAGCCTTGTTCTATTCAGACCATCAAGAACATTGTCCTTTAAGCAAGAAGGTTCATATGAGCAGCTGGTATGTGAATTGTCTCTTGGATAGCAGGATGTTATCCAGGAGGAAGAGGGAAATTATTACTTTATTTGACTCAGAAAACTGACTGATTTTGTTTGTTCTTGCACTTTCACTGACAGCAGGTATAACTTTTTCTTTTTTCTTCCACGTTTCTTTTTTTCTTTTTTTAAATCAGATCACCGGCATGACTCGGCAGGAGGCTTTAAAAGCTATTACTCAGCAGGCCAAAAATAAAAGAGTCGGTGGAGACCTAACAAGTGACAAATTGAGAGACTGGTTGATATCTCGACAGCGGTACTGGGGAACGCCCATTCCAATCATTCACTGCCAGACATGCGGCACTGTTCCCGTGCCTTATGAAGACTTACCTGTGGTGTTGCCCAATGTAACCACGTTCACAGGAAAGGGAGCCTCACCTTTGGAAAGTGCCCCAGAATGGGTGAACTGTTCCTGCCCGAGGTGAGTCGGTGCTGTATTTGCTGCAGCCTGGGAGAGATTACTTTGCACCTGCCTGTTTCTTGTGCTCTTTCTCAAAGTGTTGGCAGCTGGCTGCTCTGAGACAGGATACTACTCCAGAATGATGTTTAGTTTCATCCAGCACAGGGATTTTTTTCTTATGCACTCTGGAAAACTCCTTTTTTTGCAACACTCGATGCCCACTGCTATTTTTTCATAAACAAGCTGAAACAAAACTCACTGGTTTTAAGTTAGAGGAAAGAAAAAAAGGAAAAATGGAATCATTTTCTCCATTTCCCTTTTCTTAACAGTATTTCTCACTTCATTTAGTACAGTTATTTTAATTATCTTTCATCACTAGTGTTCATATAAAGCTTATAATGGTTACTGAATTAGTCTCTTGTTAAGGAAACCAACATTTTGTTCATTTTTTTGCAATAGTCCAACAATAAAGTGTTCCCTCGGCTATATAAATCTTTATCATGAAGAATTACATTCACAGTACATTACAGATAGCATGTAATTCAGATTTAAAAGTAAATGCATCTTGTCATCGCTGTAATCCTTATTGTTTGTAGTCCATCTGTTTAAGAAATAAAAAGTTTAAATTATGTAGTGAGAGATGTGTTGTGAAAATCAATTGTGTTATCTTAAGGACTGCTTAGGTATTCTGTACACTGAAGTTTGCGCATAGGTTCTGTGGGAGGAACTGGTAGAACATGAGGTATCCCAGAGAAGTTTTTCATCAGCAGTGCCATGCATTGCTGCTCCTAGCAGACTGACCAAATGGGAAGGATGTTATCAGGCTGCCAGGCAGGGAAATCAGACATATAAATGGCAGGGCTCTACTGCAGCAGATTCATAACATCTGAATTTATTTTAATATTAGCAGTTCCATGGTTCTCTGGAAACATGTATTTTGAACTTTGTTGATAACATGTAATTTTTTGTAAAACAGACCTTTACTCTCATGTTTCTGCGTAGAAGATTTCTTCTCAGATGTGCCTATTGAAATTGCACATATTAGTGTATTTTAAAGTGTGACCTTTGCAGTGAAGCCTTACTGAGTAAGATCCACAGGTTTAGTAAAACCCCCAGAAATGCCTTGGTCTACAATTCCTAATTTCAATTGAAAAATTTTCCTGTTGTGACTGAAAGTCACTCTGTGCACTCTTGGCTTCCCCCACAACCTTAGTTAAAAATTATTTTGTTGTTTACCAGGCAGTAACATATTTTTGATGTATAGCAAATCCTTATGCTTTCTGGATAGTTATTGTGGCTGCCCTCATAGAAATTAATCAAAGGCATTTGTTTAGTCAGAAATAAAGTCATGCAGGATTAGTTTCTTAGCCTAAAATGTGGTAGCTTGCTGAAATTAATTTCTTTTTTTTAATTCTCATCTTTATTTGTCTTCCTAATTCTCACCTCTTTGACAGCTATCGTCAGTATTGCTCATCCACATCTGCTACAGTTTCAAATCATTTGAGCTGTTACTTTTGTGTGCAGTCATCCTTGCTTTTCCTTGCTCCAAGAAGTTACATCATCCCTTCCTTTAGTTGTTCTCTCCAGTAGTAGAGCTTTTTATTAGTTCCGTTTAATATCTAGTATTAATAAGCAAAGCCAGATGGAAAGATAGAAAAGTCTGAGTATTTGAGTGACAATAATGTTAACAATCATAAATGGGAGGAGATGCCTAAGTTATTCTTTGTTATACAAGTCCAGGTAATTGTGTTAGTCGTCTGAAGATTGTCTAATGAGATTACAGTATTGTGCCTGTAATCACAATATTGATATAAATTGTATAAACTCTGAAAGATGCCCATGCTGGCTCTGTGTTAGTGAGCCATGTCCATTTAGAGCACAGAGGCATGAAGCAGATGTAATTATGGTTCAATGACTGTAAAGTATTCTTGCTTTTGACAGAAAAGCCATTCTTTTACATTGGCCAAGTCTTGCTTATATGTACAATTTAATAAAATGGTTATTCTACACTAGAAAGCAGTTAGAAGTAAAACTCCTTTATTACATTATTTTCATTGGACGAAAAACTTGCATGTGGAGGAGGATCAGGGACAGAGACAGAAGGAAGGAAAATGTTAAGTGGTGATGCTCTTGTAAACTTGCCTTGGCAAGCCAAGCTGAAGTATCAGGCAGACAAGCAGATACATGTTGCAGCTCACTCATAAAGCCTTGTCAGAGACTAAATATGCAGTCAGAAAATATGAAATAGCCAGTCCCATTTATTATTTATATTTATTATACATATACATACATTTAAACTTACATACAATTATAGACTGCATACATTTCTTACATATCATCAGTGGCATTTATGTACAAGAGTGTCACAGATTGCAAAGTTTCATTGACATTAGAATAACCCCATTGTTTTAATAGTAAGAGTTATGAGAGGGATCATTTACAACAAATGGAAGTTTATTAAATGTGGTTATTGGCTCCTACAAACAATGAATATTCAAAGAGAAATTAACAGAAAGTAACCTGATCTATTTTGAAACTGTTCCTTAGGGCTGCCAATATAATTACAAGCAAAAATCAATTTGCTGTAATCACAAATTAAAATTGTGCTACAAGGTCTAGAAGAGATTTGATCTCAGTGAAAGCTGAAATTAAACTAAGTTAATTTTTTCTGGAGATAATAAATGGAATCTGCAAAGACTGTTTTGTACAGACAATCAATGAGAGGCAACCACCTGACCTTTCTGCTAAATCTGCTGGTACCTAACGAGCGTGATATATATTCAGTACCCATTAACTATATGGCAAAGTACACTTGTCTGTGCTTTGTATCTTTTAAAATGGCAATCACAAAAAATTCCAGGATTGAGAGGGCTGTCCGGTGCCGTGCCATCTTCTTCTATTGCTGGATGTGATGGCTGTTCAGGCTTCTTTTTGGCTTGCTTTTGCTATGTTTTGGGAGGGAGAGGGAAGAATTCAGCCCTTTTACTGCTGGGCTTTTTCTGAACATGTCACTCTTCAGACTGTTCAGTTTTCAATCTAAATGTCTTTGTGGCCACTTCATCCATGTTTGTTTGAAGTTTTTTCCAAGCTTGTCACTTACCTAAAAAAAGCTTCTCTCCTTCTCAGGTGCAAGGCAGCAGCACGGCGAGAAGTCGATACCATGGATACCTTTGTTGATTCCGCTTGGTACTACCTGAGGTACACTGACCCTCACAACACAGACAGGTGAGGGCTGAAGGCACAGGGCCATTGGTAGGGCAAGCCTGCTACACAGAACAGAAGGGAACAAAGAGACCACACGCTCTGGTTCTTCCAGCTTCTAGCTGCCCTCGCAGTCTACCGGCAGTGTAAACCCCTGCACTGCCCTCTGGGCCTGAGCACAGCACCGGGTAGATGTTGTGGTTTAACCCCAGGTGACCACACAGATGCTCCCTCACTCCCCACACACCCCCTGTGGGCAGGGGAGGACAATCAGGAGGAGGAAAAAAAAAAGTAAAAATCATGGCTTGGATAAGAACAGTTTCATAATTGAAACAATGTAAAATATTGTGATAATAATAATTATAATAAAAAGGAGAGGAAGAGAGAGAGAAAACCCAAGAAAAACAAGTGATGCACAATATAATTGCTCACCATCTGCTGACCAATGCCCAGCCCATCTCTCTGCAGCAATCGGCATCTCCCAGCCAACTCTCCCAGTTTATGTACTGGGCATGACAGTCTACAGTATAGAATATCCCTTTGGCCAGTTTGGGTCAGCCTTCCTGGCTGTGCTTCCTCCCAGCTTCTTTGTGCACGTGCCCTCTTGCAGAGCATGAGAGCCCAAGAAGTCCTTGGCTTAAGGTAAGCACTGCTCAGCAGCAACCAAAACATCCATGAACACATCAACATTATTCTCATACTGAATTCAAAGCACAGCACTGTACCAGTTCTATTCAGAAGAAAAAGAACTCTATTGCAGCCAAAACCAGGACAATGTATGGAGCTAGTCTAAAAGTGTGGTATTTGATTACTCCTATGTCAAGGATCTAGAAGTGTAGGATGTGTAAACACAACTGTGTAAGCACAGGAACTACAGGGCAAGGAGCAGAAATTTGCATGAAAGGGAATTATGGGGCAGGGCACAGAGAAAATAGTCAGCTGAGTTGAAGACAGTCCTCAGTTGGGGGTGCCGTCAGGAATGACAGCCTGCCATGACTCTGAGACAGGTAAATTGCATGGAGTGTACCTTCCCCAGCAATACACTGAGTAGTTCAGTGTGTGGACAGGCACTGCTGTTCCACTGGTAAGAAGAGGAATCATCCAGTGTAACGTCCAGCTGCCAAGCATGGCACCTTCACTTCTCTCCTTTTGAATTCTGGTGACTCTTGCCATTTCCTTGTGCGCAGACCTCAAGTGGAGAAGCATCACAGCAATCTCCTGCTGTGGCAGCACTTCCACTACATGCATAACTAATGAAAAGAGATTTTTGGACTAGTGTCTGCAGCATGGAGAGTGTGGGAAGACAGATGTAGTTATTTAACTGTTTTTCTGCTTCATGGTCTGCCTGTAGTAGCACTGCTTGATAGCACTGTTTTTTTCCAAAGAGGAATTGGTGCAACATCCCTACTATGTAGTCTGAGGAAGACAGGAAGAGTTGCATTTTTAAATATTGATACCACATTATGGGCTGTTTGGGCATGTATTTATTTGTTCTGCAAAGCAGTGGCTGGGAGCATACTACATATACTCAGAGACTTAATATTGCTGGGCCATTGGGTTTTTTTTTTGGCAGCACTAGTTTGGTTAAACTAGAGAAAAATCTTCTGTTAACAGTTTTATTTCATGCCAATTTTAATTATTTTCTAATGATAGCATGAATATATTATTACTGTTAGTAAGTTAGGCAGATTGCTTCCTCTCCATGACAGTTGGAAGTATTTTTTATGTGTGGGCAAGAAGGACTTTTCCAGAAGTAGAAGAAGAAATAGTCAGATGTAACATCCAACTGTCAAAGTATCAATTTAGTGTAGCTTAATCTGTTTTGAAATGAGAACATTTATATGGAGTTCTGCACTAAATTGCTGCCTGCATTTGATTTATTAAGTTAGTTCTTTTAACTAAGCTACACATATGTAAACCCTTCATTTCCATAAACCATATTTCACTGGTCTACAGTTCAGGAGAATTACTCTATTGATTCTGGAACCCTATGAACAAGTTAGGTTTGATTTGTTCCACCAAAGACATGAATCCCAGATCCATGATTTGCTTCTGGGCCCAACAGTGAGGAAAAAAGTGTCGCTATAACAGAAATTACAGGTGGAATAATCAGACAGACTGACAAAACAAGTAGATTTGTTAGAGTGGGGGCTTGAAGTGTACGTTAGAGAAGAACTTCTGTACAAATGGTATTTTGCAGGCCTGCTGCAGGAGACATGGAAATATGTAATGAAGCAATAAGCAATGCTGGGAAACCATTCAGGTGACCTCCAACAGCATAGTAAATATGCTGTAAATGACAAATTTACTGTCATTTCATCGAGCATCCTTCAGTTGGAGTGCTGTGACCCATCTCACTCTACGGAGGGTTCTGCAGCTTTCAGCTGCATCATTGCCCCCTAATGGCAACAATGCAAACTGCCAATTAAAAAAATCAACTGGTTTTGAGTGGTCATGTCTTTCGTCTTTTTAATATATTTGTATATAAAGCTTGATAAATACTAAAAAATTTAAAGCCAGCCACTGGGTATTTACAAAAAAATCGTTTAAAAAGCAGTCAGAAGTTTTCATTGCTTTCTCAGGTAATTGCTTGCCTGGAATATAGGAAAATAATCTTTTTGTGGATCTGTATCTCAGTAGAAATTAAATTTTTGTCTATAATAAGCATTTCACTTCTTAAAAAATTAAAAAGATCTGATAGTAAAATGAAAGTTTTATTATACACATATTGCTCTCAGTAAACAGTGTTATCCAGTCAAGGATGATGAGCTACTTTAGTAGCACTGATCTTTCTTTTCAACATTGTATTTTTTTCTATAATTGTGTTTTTTCAGGCCCTTTAATAGTGACTTAGCAGACTACTGGATGCCTGTGGATTTGTACATTGGAGGAAAGGAGCATGCAGTTATGCACTTATTCTATGCAAGGTTCTTTAGCCATTTTTGCCATGATCTAAAGATGACAAAACACAAGTAAGCCTTATGTATTTCTGTTAAAATCTTTCATATTTCATTTGACTTGCAAGAGTATTAGTGGACATTTTTGTGACTGTGGAACATTCCATTGAATAAGTCTGAATTTTCCTGCCTTGTCAGTATGTGGTTTCTCACTTGGAGTTGCACTTCCTGTAGGTGTTCATACAAACGTTTTTATTGCATGAGTATTACCTGGCTCAGAGCAAGTGATAAAATGCTGCTGTAGATTTCCAGCCTGCAAAAGCATGCACAAACTTGTAACTTAAGGCATTCGATGTAGTGCTATTATTTCAAATTAGCTAACTTCCTGCCAGTAGTAGCATTAATTTCAGTGGAACCATGCATATGTAAAAAACTAAGCTCTCCTATAAGTCACTGCATTATTGGAGCTGAGCAGTACAAAACACATCTTGATAGGCAAAAGCAGCATATTTATCTGATGTCAATTTATTTTTTATTTAATGAATTTTATATAATTACTTTTAATTACTCTTGTTGATGATGCTGCTATAGCCTAATTCACTGTTCTCTGTTTTGGTTAGAAGTAAAGTTTGATGGAAGAAGGTGAGTCATCTGTTGTTCTGTTCTTTGTCCTCTCAGATAGGTTCTGAGCTTAACATCCCCATTTCCAGTGAAATTCTGCTCTTTTGTATACTAAAATGCCATCCTCAGCTTGGAGGGTACTAGTGGCAGAACAGTGAAACAGTGGTCCATGCTCTGTCCTGTTCTCCCATCAGCAGAGATGACTGAATAGATTGAATCAAAATGAGTGGCCCCATGAGAAAAACTGCTTAGTAATTTTTCTGCTCACAACTCCTATAAATTCATTCTTTACAAGTATCCCCTCCAAAAACTTGATGTAAAAGAGGAACCTAAATATATGTCACTGAACTGACTTGAATGCTGTAGTTTTGCTGTGAGCCAGAAAAAGATGGACTAGTTACTGCAGCAAGCAGAATATTTGCCCGAGTTATTTCCTAATTTTGATGAAAATAGGCAATGTGTTTTCATAACTCATTCTTGGCTGCACAATAGTTTGCAGTGAAAGCTGTGTTTGAAATATTGGATGTAGATGATTTGTGTACCTATGTTTCACTCTGTTGTCTGCAGCTTGCATAGCTGCAGTAGGAAGGCTGTTTCTTCTTTCTCAGAGTGGGCCTTTGGAAGTCAACCCTTTCTCTCAGAGGTGCTATCCCTTCAAGCAGAGAATTTCAAAGTTTTCCCTTGCAAACAATTTAGGTTTATTAATTCTACAAAAGAATTTACAATCCTAATCCATCAGCCATCTAGTGGAGTTGTAACACACAGCAGCAAAATGTTCTTTTGCTAGTCAAATTGTTCAACCTTCCAAAATGACATTAACTACAGTGCCTGAAGTATTGTTGATATGAAGTGAGATCACAGGGCTGGGGAGATTTTCTTGCAAAGTAAATGGTTCACTTCGGTGTGCAAGAAAAAAAGGCATGGAAAGAGGCCAGCTGGACTGAAAAGGGACCTCCTGTGTGACCTTAAGACCAAAAGAAGTGCAAGGGAAGTGGAGGTATGGATGCTTCTACATTCCTACCCCTGGAGGAATGTAGAAGCATTTACTGGATAGGCAGTATGGAGTATGGAAAGGTCATAGCTCAGCAGGTATTGAAACTGGTGAAGAATGTGAAGGTAGTAGGAAGAGTTTCTGGACATACATTGAAAAGAACACCAAGGAAGACATTGGCCTGATGCAAAATCCAACAAAGAGTCTAAGTAGAAAGGAAAGTCTTTGCCTTGGCCTTTGCTGTCAAGGTCTGTGCTTAGTATGAAAGTCTGAGGGCAAGAGATACTCCCCACTGTAGAGCAGAATTGAGTTAGGGTTCACTTAAGTAAACCAGACACATGCAAGTTCCAGGCATTGAAAGATAAGGTGACTGGGAGCAGCCACCATGGATTTACCAAGAGGAAATTATGCCCAACTTAATCTGCTTTCCTTCTACGGTGAGGTGATTCCATCTGTGGATGAGAAGAGAGCTGTGCATGTCTTTTACCATGACTTCAACAGAGCAGCTGGGGCTGTGCCATCTATGTGGGGAGGATTGCAACTTAAGGGCTTAGGAGTCCTGACGAACACCCAGTTAGAGGTGGGTCAGCAGCTGTCGTGACAGTATACTCCACTAGCAAAACCATGTCCAGCTTTGGTTATCTCTGCTCATCATTCAGGAACAACTGGAATATTGTGTCTATAGTTTTGAGCCCCTCACCTCAATGTGAGGTACACTGTCAAACTGAAGAGGGTCTAGTGGAGGAGCACTAAGATAGTCAGGGGTTGGACTATTTGACATATAAGAAGAGGCTAAGGGAGTTGGGTGTGTTCACCATGGAGAAGAGAAGGCTAAGGAGGGAATGTAATTAGTATCTACTGCTGCTTAAAGGAGTTTTATAGAGAAGATAGAACCAGACTCTTCTCAGAGATACATGGAGAAAGAAAAGGAGTAGCAGTCACAGATTGCAGTAAGGTTTGGCTGGACAGAAGGGAAATAGTTTTGGCGGGGAAGGTGACGAGACTGGAACCATTTGACTTGAGACATTGTGGCATCTCCATCATCACGTATTTTCAAAACTCAGCTGGACAGGGCCTTGAACAACCTGAAGTTAGGTCTGATATGAGAAAAGAGTTGCACCAAATGACTTCCAAACGTCCCTTCCAAACTGCATTATTCTAAGGACTCTGCGATTCTGTAGCTGCATTACTTTGGAATGTGTTTTGTTGACATTCTGGTGTGACAGAGCAGTAGAACAAAAGAAGTGTAGTGTAGGCTGGTCTAAATATGGTAAATTGCAGAAAAAAAACTTGTTACTTCAATGAAAAAAATCCTTAAGAAATGCTGACTATGTCTAGTGACAATGGCAGAAGAAAATCGAAACTGCTTTCTGTAGAAGCAGTTTGCAAGACTGTGGAGAATTCCCTTGGCACCGTATACAATCTCAAGAACTGTTGCACATGTGAAGATCTGTTACAGCATTGCCCCGAGGGCCAGGTGTATGAACTGCTTAGATGTGTGCTCAGACTGCATGATGATGGTAACAAATTCATCATCATGCACAAAATTGTTCACTTGCTTTAGCTCTATGCAAGGTAAAGCATTAGGTGCTTTGAAGCCATGAAGTCAAGTTAGGATTTTGGTTTGATATGGAAATCATAACTCCTTTATAAATATTACCATGTATTTTAAATGTTTTAGTGTTAATCAGAAGCCACTTTTGCTTAGTCTTCTGTTTGGACTGCTCAAGGACTGGTCTGAAAGATCTGAAAAGTGTGATTAGAAATATCAGGCTTATTGTTAGGAAGCTCGAAGTCATGATGTTGAAGCCCACAGCTCTGGGGGAAAACACTAAAATGTTAAAAAACACTGCCCTCTTGCGCATTTTCAATCTTTCTCTAGTAGCTTAGGTCTTTTTCACTGATTAAATTAATAAAATGGTTATATCTCAGTTAACAAGACCTGCCACAATTTAAAGTGTCATCTAGCATCCTTAAAAATTTTTATGATTCCTCTACTTATCTGTAGTAGTTTTTGATATGTTTTCTTTATGGAAATTTTCATTGTTTGGCTCCTATCCTCTGACTTTCAAATCCATTGAAATATTTCTGGGTAGTCTTTAATTCTGTACTAATGGCTATTAATGTAATAATGTGGTTGAAAACAGAAGTTAAAACTTCTGTAGTTTAGATTTTCAGAGCAATCTCTTCAAATATAGTATAATGATTATTATAGAAATATTATAGGCAACATGTATGAAGTAGGCATTTACAGACACACATACTTTGATAGAAAATGCAGTGTTTGTAGGCATTTGAAATTGTAAAGGTGTCAGTATAGCTTAAATATCCCCTAAAGATGAGGCATGGTCTTGTATTTTATTTTTTAATGCATTGGACTGGAGACAGTGGGAAAGAAATGCTGCTCAATTTCTCAGTAATGACAAGGCAGAATAAATAGTACCCTCTGGGTATTCATACATGTGATATCAGATTAAGCTCAAATTGATGTCAATTTGTTCTAGCAGTCTGGTCTGTAAAATGCATTGGTTCTAGAAATAACTCACAAGCCAGCAAGCCCTCCCAGCTGTGACCAGTGCTGGGAGAGGGGCCAGGTAGACAGCTGGGGCCAGAAAACTCCTCCTCTGTTCCAGCTTAATCCATCATGGCGAGAGTGTATGGACACACTCAGCTACACCTGCTCAGCTGTGCAAGTACAAGTTACACAGAATTTGGTTCTCCCCTAGACTTCAGTAATCAGTTCTGTCTGATGAATAATTGGAAATGGAATCTAGCACATTCTCCCTAAGGGATTATAGAGCAGTAAAAAAGTTTATTGTTGCCATTAAGTCAACAGATTTGACTCCGATAGAGAGCAAATCTGCTGAATAAGAAGGCACTATTTTCACGTAGCTGAATTACAGAATAAAAGAAGATATGTGTGTGACAGAAATAGCTTATTCTGTGAAGGAATGATGCTATAGCTTCTCTGCATTCATTTAGGACCTTATCACTAGTGCTGATTTTAAGCAAAAGCACTTAGCTGTTAACTGTGTGGAATCTTGAACATTCAATATTGTTTTGTCTTTTTTTTGCCTAAAATTATCTGCTTCCACGTCCTTCAGTCACCTCCACGATGTTGCACAGCTATATCTAACATCAGGTTTCACAGCCCCCCGGACTCAGCTGATAGTGACTGACCTAGTCTTGTCTTCACTCCAGGGCACAGCACTCAGGCTCTCTCAGCCTTTTTAAAGGTGCAGGATGCAAATACATGCAGTGAGCTCTTTTGCAAGGGCTATCCCTTCTTCTGAATTCACTATGTTATCACTGTGGCAGGCTCCACAGAGTTCTTCCAGCCAGGTCATTTGTAATAGGATTGAAAGTCCTGCTGCTCACCCTGCACAGAGCAAAGCAAAGAGCATGAGGACACAACACTGAATTCCTGGTCTGTCAGTCATGCTTGCCCTACCATCCATTGCATGGTCCTGTACAGAGAGATCAGTCTGTCATGGAGATGAACTTGTAGATGATCATTAAAGAAAGGAAAAGATGGAGTACACACTTCATGGCTAGCACAGCTCATCCTTCTCAGAGGTGTCAGGCACACTTTGCAGGTGGGACATACAACATGATCAAAAGCTGTAATATGGCCAAGGTCTCAGTGCAGATACTCCAGCATGAGCACAAACTTCACAGGCAGGTGAAGGCCTATCCCATTCCAGCATACCTACAATGGGGAATGTGACCAAGCATTCAGAGAAACTCCAGACACCTCTTCTGTGCCAGAAATGTCAGTGTGTCTGAAAATGGCTTAATTTCATTATTCTCAATGTTTTGAATCAAGAGGTATTTATGATGCCATGACCGGGTGCTGCAGTATTTAGGTCAGATTTGCGTCACCCCTTCTGTGTTGCAGCCCTTTGGCAGTTCCCTTATGCAGCCAAGAAATGCATCCCTGCCTTTGAAGGGGAATGTTTGAGGTGCGCAGTTTTATTGAGGTGAATTCAAGTGTAACTCTGCATGTGAACATAAGATGGAGCCACCGCAACACTGTCAAAATCACCGTGCATTCAGTGCAGGGCTCAATTTGGTTTAGAGCCCTGTGTTTAGTAGATGGGCTCTGGCTTTCTCATTTTGGGCATGTCTCCACACTCCTGCGGTCTCCCACTAGGAACACATGGTTGGGGATTTTTCCCTATACTTGGTAATGTACTTTGGATTGCGTTTTTGTAGCCTCTGTCAGTGTAAACAAAAATAAGAAATGCTTGTTCCTGCATTCAGCTTTTAGTAACTTGGCCTATGATCTGAACTAACTCTTTGTCATTAAAAATAAGTGTTCCTTGAAAAATCACTTCCAGGGGAGACCCCTATCTGATTTGGATGATCTGACCTCATTAGCTTTATTTTAGATAGCAGGAAGTGTAGCTATTTTAATAACTGTCTGAGATCTTAAACAGACTGAAGTACTGAATGATAGGGAGGGAATTTTTTTTTTCTGTGGTGTAATGTCTCTAGTTTGTAGAAGACATGTATACTAAGCTGTTATATCCTGAAGCATTTTCCCACCATTGTTGTTGATAGGGTTACAAAGTTTTTGTTCCAAATTTTTACCTTCTAATTCACTTGGATAATTTATAATAATTTTTTATATTTTAGATTATTTTTCCATCCTATTTTTAAAATAGTTTTTCTTGGTTTTACTGTCTCAATTTGACTTCAATTCTTATTCCCTTAAGTTCCTTTACTCTAAACAACATGATTTGTCAGTCAACCTCTGAATATTGTCTAGAAAATACTTATAGAGATGCTTGAATTGCTGCTCTTACTTAACATTGTTGATAAAACCAGGTGGCATGGCAGAGACTCATACTTCTTTGTGACTGAGTGATACATCAATATGTGCCAGTACTTGCAGAATATTTGTAAGTATACAAAATATGGAAGGAAGGAAACTCATGTTCAAACTTGAACATGTTGAAGATAAAATATGAAGCCTGTCACTTTCTCTCCCAGTTTAAAGTTTTGTTTTCAAGTATCTCCTTACTTCAGAGTCATCAAAAGTGTTTAAGGACTAGTATTTGGAAGATATCTATACCGTTTTAATACGGTAGAAACGTGCCTAATTTAATATAATATAATTTAATAATACCTTAATTGTATTATTTAATTGCTTTGTTTTAAATCATGAGATAAATTGTCATGTAATTATATTTCTTAATAATGTAAAATATTATATTAACTCCTTCACAGTGAGTCATGTTTTGGGTTATGACTTCTTTGTACATGTGAAATAAAATGTGGAAGTCTGGTTTTACTATTTCTTTTTTAGATGTGTATACTCTGGCTTTTTAAAAAAAAATTAATAGGAGTAATGCATCCTTTTTACATAAGTTGTTTTGTACACATTTGAGGCTTCGTTAGGTAAAAGTGTAGAGAATTCAGATTGTTTAATGTTGGGCACAGGTCAGCACTAGGAGGTGCAAGTCAGTGTTAACCAGTGCTGATGATCATGTCCTCCAAAATGATGGTCACTGATGTCCCTGTGTTGGAGGATCCCATGAGAAGGCTTCTGGACTGTGTATGCCTTCTGGGACTGGCTCCATACCCCCTTCCCTGTTCTTGAGGCTGTGTTAGAACTGCCCCACTTTCCTGTCCTATTGAGTGGGAACCAAAAGCTTTAGAGATTAATTTTGTTGCTTTTTTTTCGGTGGAAACAGTGACAGACATGTGACTCAATACATTAGAAATGCAAGGTCATTAAAGGAGGGGGCCTCAATAGTGTGTCAACTAGAGCAGTGTTTTCTTAGAGTTTATTTCTTGCTAAGTGCACCACTGCCCTTCAAGGCTCTTTTTAGCCCTACTGTATACTCATTTCATGAGAGTTTACTCTTCCTGATGTAAATTTTGCTAGAAAAGTAAGGTGCTAAAAAACTGATGCACTGAGATAAGAACTTTCCAGCATTGCCCTTTTCCTAGTGTACTTTTCCATACAACTAGGCCTTCTTGGCTAGTTCTGCAAAGGGAGAAGGAATGTGGGTACTTATGTTAGAGAAACTGTCTTATCTGTTTTTAGAAAGAAATGTGCAACAACATTTTGAGTTGTTCAAAATCCTGTGCTCCTCAGAGAGAAGCTAGAACTAAATATTTGTAAGACAATGAGGCCAAGTACTTGAATGCTTTTACACAAGGGATTTAGCTTGAAGTCAGGGAAATTGTACTGTTGGCAAAGAAACTTCTGTGTATTATCCATATGATAATTTAAAAAGTGATGTTAGAATAAGTACTAAATCAGGGTACAAGAATGTGAGCAGAATGCAAATAAATACTTATGCTTGCCAGCCAACCACTGTGAATACATGCACAAAGTACTCTTTCTCGGGTGACAACTATTTATGTATAGTCAACTTGAAATTCTTGTTTCATTAAAAAATTGTGCCTGATTGGCTCAACACCTGAGGCTTATCATAAAGTATGCTTTTGACAGCTCTTTTCAACAGAGAAGTTTCTTTTTCTTTCCATCCTTAGGGAGCCTTTCCGTAAGCTCTTGGTTCAAGGTCTTATCAAGAATCAGACATTCAGACTACCAACAGGCCAGTGTTTGAAGAGAGAGGAGGTTGATCTCACTGGTAAGAGAAACTGCACGGGAAAATCAGCATCGGTGCGTCCCTAAAGCCGCGGACTGCTTCAGTGTACAAGTCTCAGTGCTGGGAAAATTTGAAAGAGAAAATGAATCCTTCTAATGTTTAAACTGGAGAGCAACTTCTGTGAGTTTTGGATTCATAGGTACTGCTGAGTGCACAGAGATCCTACCAATCCAGCAGCTTTTAATTGTATCCAAACACAGAAACAGTGCTGTGGTATTATTTTAGCTCCAGTGTAGTCCAAAAGATCAAAAGTCAGTTTTGTTAAGACAGCGCTCGGCAGCCTGCTGAATGGAGCCAGTTAGTCCCAGCAAACAGACAACCTACAAAAACATCTTGGCAAAACTAACACAGGTGCAGGTGTGTTCAATAGATACTAGGAATGTAAACTTGTAGGAAACAGTGCTATTTCTCAAGTTCTTTGCAGAGCCTCCATTGCATAACCTGGACCAGCAAGTCATTGCTATGGCACCTGTAGCAACAAAAATGGTTTGGTCATATTTGCGTCTCTTAAGCATTCCTCTCACGCATCCTTGTTTTCTCTGGATACAGTGGAAGTAACCCTGTAAGTCGGTTAAAAATCAGCCAACAAACTTGGGCTTTTTTTGTGGCAGAGGGTTTTACTCAGTTGCACCTTTTTCAGTGTAAATGCCCTGTTCTGTCTCTAAATTCATGCAAGAGAAAGCACACTCTTCAGGATAACTTACTGCAGTTGGAACCTATAAATCTGGTATTTGTAAAAGCTAAGTGCAGGTCAGGATTGTATTCAATCCGTACACCTTTCTAGGAAGTTTTAAATGTCATGGTTATAACAAAGCTTAAATATCAGGAGCTGTCAAGGCAGCACTTAGGATGCATGGCAGATACAGCTTCCAAATGGTAGGAGACTTTTTGTCATGATATGATGGGAGCATTAGGATATAACTGTTGTTAAAATATTAACATAGGAAAAGACTGTTTGGAATGGGTGGTATTCCTCTTTAAGCTGTTTTGGAAAAAAAAACCAAAACACTAGCAATAGTTGTTTCTTCTCATGCTTAGGGAACAAAATTAATTGCTGTTACAAGTGAGAAAAATTTGTTTCAGTATTTTTTGTATGTCTTAATATTTAGGAACTGAACCAGTTCACCTAAAAACTGGTGAGAAGCTCCAAGTTGCTTGGGAAAAAATGAGCAAATCTAAGTACAATGGAATAGACCCTGAAGAAATAGTGAAAGAGTATGGCATTGACACCCTACGTCTTTACATTCTGTTTGCCGCTCCTCCAGAGCAAGACATTTTGTGGGATGCTAAAAGTAAGTCAGATTGTTTCTGTTGTTTGTTTTGTTGTGGGTTTGTTTCTTTTTTCTCAAGTGTTATATTTTAAACACAAAATTAGTACAGTTCTTGATGCCCAAGTTTTGGGGGAAAAAAAATCAAAAAAGTATCATAAACAGGTTTTATGATAAACAGTTTTGCTTGTTTCTTTTAAAAGAGAGAGGGTCACAAAGCTGTTGTTGAGAGGCAAACTTGCAAGATTATTGCAAGCAGCTTACCTCCTATAAGCTGAAAGCACATATGAAAAGTGCTTCTTAAGTTCCATTTTCTTCTGAAAACTTGGACCTCTATCTCTTTTTTTAATTAGCAATGATTGATTCACTGAAAATTATTTTTCTTTACAGTCTGTTTTTTCTAATCATATCAGATCAGAGATACAACTTTACAATATTTTGTTATTTCCATTTATTAACCCGCATGCAATGGGTTTTGTAAGCTGGGGTATGAAATACTTCTCAGAAGAGTCTTGTTAGAAGATAATCAGTTCTTAGTAATTAATAGTTCTAGATATGACGTTTTTATGAGCTTACTTCTTGAATAAGTTAAGAATTCCCCTCCTGTGCACTTATTTACTCCTATCATGCAATTCCTCATACTGACAGGTGTTAATTTAATTTATCTACTGTGCTTCATACATTTTAATGTGGTCTTAGACATTCTTTTACATTTCACCTTCTTGTTGCATAAGGCTTTAATAAAACACTCCATGCCTCGTTTCAAAAAGTGTAGTTCTTCGTTCTTTCACGTGTTAAGTTCTTGCTACTTAGTTCAGCCTGAACTAAACTTTATTTCAGTTGTGTCTGTCACCCTTTATATTCATGTGTGTTCCTTTATATATTTTTGCACTACTGTATGTACTGGAGGAGTGGGCTTTATGAGTTCTCAGTTGGCTTTCTGTCACCACCTAATCACAGCAGTAGAGAGCTAGGCATTTGAAAAGGTCTCTTAAAAAAATGAATCACTTAGAATCAAGCCTTAACAGCTGCATCCCAAACACTACACAGGTACACAATTCCCTCTGAGGCAGCTAATTTGGTGATGCACAATCTCTTTGCTGTATTTCTTGATTTTGAAAATGGAATAATTAAATTACTGTGGGGATAGTGTGTACCAAATCTTAGTTGCAAAGTATATGAGAGCTTGGTGATTAAATATTTTGTAAGAAAGCTAAGCACATGCGGTTATAATGTTGGCAAAAATGCATTTAGTCATTCAAGCCAACCTGTTTACCACTTGAGAAATACAAGGAAAGATTTTGGAGTCATTTCATGTTAAGAGTATTGGAAAATGTGAACAAAAGGAGATTTTAGCAGCCTAAAGGTATTTCCAGGGGAGAAGAAAATAGAAAGTTAGGTGAAAAGCATCTCTTAAATCTTTACGCTTTGGTCTGAATTTCTTAATGATAACAAAATTATGAACGTTTAAATTAAAGAAATCAAGTAGGTTGTGTTGGGTTTGACCTTGGGCTGGATGTCAGGTGCACACCAAGCTGCTCTATCACTCCTTGCTTTTCAATTGGACAAGGGGAGAAAAGTACAACAAAAAGGCCTGTGGGTTGAGATAAGGACAAGGAGATCACTCAGCATTTGCCGTCATGGACAAAACAGACTCAGCTGAGAAATTAATTTAATGTATTAGCAATTAAAATTAGAGTAATGAGAAGTAAAACCAAATTTACACCTTCCCCTCACCCCTCCCTTTTTCCTGGGCTCAACTGGCTCTGTCATACATGGGGGAAGCTCCTAGAAGCTTCCCAGTGAAGCCATCCTTGTAGCTCCTCACTACCAAAACTTTGCCACACAAAGCCATTACAGGAAATTCTCTCATTCAGAGAATATTAAATACTGGTTCTCAGTTGTCATGATCCTTCTCTTCACTAGATTTGTTTTGATAGCCTTTTGATGATTGCCCTTCAAACTAGATTCCTTGTCCTTTCAGTGGTGGACATCAAGGCAGGGCCTCACATCATTTTCTCCCGTGGTGTGAGTAGTCATGGAGTAGGACTGATGCCTTCAGGGTCAAGGTGAATGCAGCTTCATAGCCTCCCCATCCCAAACTGTGTCGAAAGAGAGTACCAAGGATCAGAGCCTATACTCGTTAGCACAATAGCAACTCTGTAGCAACAAAAGTAGACATACTTTCTAAAATCAAATTTGGAAAGAAACTTCTCAGTTTGAAAAAAATGTGTGTGCATACTTGTCTATACATACATATATATATGTATGTATGTATGTTTGTATTCTGCCATGAGTTCAAAAAATGAGAGCTTGTACAGCTCCTTTGTGGAGTCATTAAAACATAAGATGAGCATTCTAGCATTGACATAACATTGGATTATTTTACAGATTTTAGCAAATATTCTATTCTGTATTCTTGCTATGTATATGTTTTAAAGTCATTGCAGAAAAATAGTTTTATCTTACTGGCTTTTTTCCATTAGAGAAACTCAGCATTACTTGTAAAGACATTTTTAATTGCATTGATCTGTTTTATTTAAAATAGAGAGTTTTTTTTAAAAAAATGTTTGACTCCAGTGTTCTGTTCCTGCTTTTCTTTAAAGTTTTGAATTCTTTACTTGTGACTGACGTTTGTTTCTGAAAATCTTTCATCGATCTCAGCTGATGCCATGCCAGGTGTTCAGAGATGGCAGACGCGCCTCTGGGCACTTGTAACCAAACTTATTGAAGCAAGGACTTCAGGAACCATGCCCAATCCTGAGCTTCTGAATAAAAAAGAGAAGGCTGAAGCCAGAAAGATCTGGGAGCAGAAGAATCTGGTGATTTCTGAGGTTAAAAGAAACACTTATATAGTTTCTAAATGACTAAATAAGTTGCTTCTTATGCTAAAACCATATGTTTGACTTGCAGAGCCAAAAGCTTTTTCCCCAGATGAGTAGCTAATTTTTTTTAAGTGATTTATTCTCTATGTAAATAATTTTATCTACCTACAAATTTTGTGGGACAGAACTTATTTAAAGGATGTAGGCCTCATTTAAGGGATGAAATGTTATGACATTGAAGTTTTATCAGTCTGGGATTCAAGTAACTCCATTTCAAGTAACAAAAGTGTAGATGAGTTCTGCAAGTTACCCTAACAAAAGCTTTTTATCTGTTTGCTTCATACCTCATTATCATGCCTGCTGTTTCATATAGAATGAAAAAAGGCACTGGTGAAAATATATTAGCATAGCCTTGAAAAAAATACTGAAATGGCTGTTCATCTCTTGCTATGTGTTGTCTCCTGCTGTGATTGGTATCAATTTAATTATCCAAGACTCAGAGGGAGACATAAATACCTGCAAAATTAACTTCAAGTATTTTCTATGGATAAAAATTTTCACCATTTTAAAGCCTGCTGTGAGGGATATTCCAGATCATTTAACAGACTTTATAATTCTAATCTTGTAATCTATAAACATGCTTTCACTGGTATAAATGGATTTACAAGAGAGAAGGCCTCTTGTAGGGGCAAAGGGAAGATATTTTATTAAAGGAAATAAAGGGTGACTAATGCACATTTTTCATAACATTGATTGAAGCGTTTTAAGTCCTGAAACAGAAAGGGAAGCTAATCAGTTGAATTTTTATATGATTGTTATTTCCCCATACACACATGTGATGGCACACATGATGTATTTGCATACCAAAATGATTTTCACGTAAGAGGTAAGATGCACATATTTCACAATTTGAAATCGATTATCAGTAATGTTTTTCATTTAAAAACCCAGTATTCCAAGTTTGAGAATTTTAAGTAATTAACAACAGACCTTTTCTTCTAATACAAGGTAACCGAGTGCTTCACAAAGGATCATTTGTTCAATGCAGCTATTTCCCGATTGATGAGCCTCACAAATGTACTCCATGTAAGTATGTGATATTAATGAAGGTATTTTTCTCTCAGTGTTTCTGTCAGTCTTTATACAAAGCAGTAGCTGCCTGAACTATGGCTCCAGCTTTCTGGAAGTCATTAACTTCATAAACAGTGTTACTAAGTCAAGAGCCTTGTTGAGTTACTCAGTTCAAATGCAGCATGTTCTAGTATCACTGTAACCCTGAAATATAAACAGTTTTGCAGGAGGAGCTTGATGGTATTAGATCCACTAGATTCTGATGTTTATGTCTGCATCCCGTAATTTCAAGAGGATACGTTTTGTTTAGTTCTGTCCTTTGTTCTCTTGATTTTAGCCAAGGTGCAGAGGTAGCTAGGTATAATAGTACATTTTAGAATTACCAAACATTCTGATTTTAAAAGAGTTATTCTTTACAAGGAAAATCACACATAGTCAGTCCTCAAAGACAGCTTACACTGCTGAACTTTAATTTTAAGATTTTAATTTAGATTATGTTGTTTATTAGCCAGTGGTGATAGATGAAATATAATAAACTATTATCATTATTTTTGTTACTACTCTTAGATCTGGTTGAGCTATCCTTTAGGCATATAATGGTAACCTGATAGAGACCAGAAATTAAATATAATTTTGAAAGTTTCAACTTCTTTATTGAAATACCATTTTATACCTTATGGATTCCAAGGAGCTTATTGGCAAAATCAAGGAACTCAACAAAAAGTTAAGTAGGTTGTGCACGGGTGCTGTACTGAGACAAGTCTGGGATCCTGTGTGGTGCTGGGAAGGTAACACACAGTTCTTTATCTCCAACTCAATGACTCACAGGCATTTGGGGCTAATGGATGGTGGAATGAATGTTAATCAATAATAAATTCAGTGTCCTACAGACAGTCAGATACTTGAAAACTGACATGTTTCTTGAGCAAAGTGCAGTATCTTTGAAGAACAAATTTCCACATAGCATGCTGACACTTCCTCTTTTGCTCCCAGTTAAAAGGAGGAAGTGGAAAGGTGGGCAAGGAGTAAACATTGAAAGCAGGTAGTAGTTACTAAAACTTACTCAAATATAGTTTGCTTATCACTGTAAGTGATAAGAATACTCAAATATAGTTTGCTTATCACTGGAAGTGATAAGAAGATGCCCTCTGACAACATTTGCGGTCAAGCAAATCACTGGTTTGGGACAGTTTTCTAGTTGATGACAATGGGTGTTCATCACATCAAGTAATTCTCATAAGCTGACATGTATTGACATTTTTTTGTGCTGTTTTCATTAGAGGGATAGATGACAAAATAAATGCAGCAGCTGAATTTACCATGGGGTGTAATCTCTTACATAGGCAAAGAAAGAAAAAGTTCATCTGATTACTTTTAGTGCTGTATCTTTTCTTTTAAGTTTCTTTTAAGTTTGCTGTAAGTTAAGTTAAATTGAGAAATGAAGTTCAAATTTTGTCAGTCAAGTACCTTTTGCCGGAAATTGAACATTTTCTATACTAAAGCAGCCAGACACTTTACTAAAATAATGAGAACATCAAACTGTAAAAGACTTCGCTGTGCTTTTCTTTCCTAAAGCTTCCTTCAGCTCTAAAACCTCGCTTTGTCACTAAATTCAGCTTTACTTAAGCCACTCTATGATCCTGCACAATTGAACCTTGGCCCAACAAAACCTACGTTGCATTCAGCACAGTTTGACTGTCACAAGGGCTTCACCTCTTCTCAGATAGCTCTGGTTTTGCCTAGGATTGCACTTCTAGAAAAGGCAGCACTCAAAATGATTTTGAGGGCCACTCTTGTCCACATGAGTGTGTGTTCAGAGTTCTATGCTAGAGCAGATCCCCAAAGGTCTTCATCAGCCGCTTTAGGATTAGCTTCTAAGTGTTAGAGAGCACTCTATGACCTAAAGTTGTGATTTTAATTCTCCATTTTCATAAGTTTCCAATTTATTATGAAATTACACTCTCCTTAGCATAGACATTGATTTTAGGTTTTATTACTACATTTTCTTCTTAATTAAACTACTTTCCCCCCACCTCAGAATGTTAATAGTTTCTTTTTTTTTGTCTTTTCACTCAGCAAGCTCGTCAGCCTCTTGTTCTCCACAGCACAGAATTTGAAGATGCTTTGGCTTCACTCTGCATTATGGTTGCACCTATGGCTCCTCACATTGCATCAGAGATGTGGAAAGGTATTTATAAAATTTATATAGATGTTCCAGGAAAAAGGACAAGAAATCTGCAAAAATGTCTCTAACTCAGTACATATGTCACTTATCTCTGAATTCTTCATCTAGCTTGTCACCTTCTGTCATAACTCTTAAACAAACTTGAACCTTGTGGCATTCCCACATCTCTCTTTTCTCAATACAGACTTAGATTTCTTGAAACTAGGCAGAGAAAAGGAGAAAGAAGAAAAATTCAAGACAGAACTTGCATGAGGAATTCATATGTCAGCTGCTAACTGCTCCTGAATATGGATGGCATTATTAAGAGCTGAACACCAGGACAGAAACAGCCCTTTTTCAAATAACTGTTTCAGAGTCTTTGGACTACAGATATTTTCTTTCAGGAATTCAGGCAAAGAGAACCATATCAGAGGGCTGGATACTAAAAAGACTAGAGGAGTGTTCAATAAAAATCCTACTCTTTTAGAATACTCCAGAGACTGAGGGACACTATGCTGTAAATTAACCTGCCATGGAGAATGGGAATGGTAGACAGGATATTTTTTAAGACCTGTAACAGTTGTACAGGTCTGAATACCAAATGGGCTAAGTTGCATGGTGCTGATAGTTAAAGCCTGTGAAATACGGGATGTGCGTGCCAGGGTTCAGCAGCTGATTTTAAGGTTTATTGGGAAAAGTCCCAAGATGCATGTGGGAAGATAGGAATATATTCTGCACTGTGGCTGACCACAAACTGCTGTGTGGTTTTGGACCTAATGTTATCTTTTGGATGCTGTTTTAATGGTTTTATTTTCAACGCTCATCCCAAAAAACATTGCGCATTCAAGTGTTTGCAGGGCAGTGCTACTAAACTGATTGTATTTCCGTGTTGTGCATGGCCCTGGAATGTTAATTGCCAAGGAAAGACTGCTCTTGTTCAAAGCAGTAACAAAGAGGCAGAGCCTATGGAAACAAGAAGATATAGTAGGGAGAGTGGGTTGGGTTTTTTGCATATGTTTTCCAGTGATTTTAAAATGTCTTAGTAGAAGCTTAACTGTCTAGAATAAAAAGTGGCATCAGACATGATCCATCTGGTCTTATACTATGACATGCCATCTAATTAAAATAATACTAAATAAAAGTAATTAGCATGACTGTCTTCCACATTACTGGCAGATGGAGGCAGAAGAGATCCTGGATAATTAATTATACATATAGTGCCTTCTGAACTTGGAATTCTCATACATGTTAGGAAATACAGAATTATCAGCTATGGTTGATAAAACTACAAAGAGCACTAGGGTATCTTAATTAACAACTGGTCAAACATAAAGCTTAATCCTGTAGCATTTTGAATGTTAGATAAGGAAGTCTTTTCTTGCTACTAAAATCACTGGAGAATGAAAATGATAAACATTTTCTGAATCTCCCTCTAATGTAAGAACAAAAAGGAAGCATATAAAAATTGGAACTGCATTGTCCTCAGCCTCTGTCTGCATTTAAAGATAAAATTTTACTTGTGTGGTCCAAAGACACGTGCACTGTCATTCAGTGCAGCAATCATAAAAAATGTGTGTTGATTATTGCCTGAAGAATTTTATTATTAAATTTGAAAATGGCAGTATCTTTTAGCATGGTGATCATTGCATTATACTGAAGTTATTAAACAGTCTTATCAGGAGAACGTATGTACATTTAACTGCTTCATTGTGTTAAGAAGACTGTATTATTTTGAAATAGCCAACATCTAGCAGTTCTGTCCTGGGACTGGGATTTCATATTAAAGATTCCCCGAGTTCTGTATTGCACTCTGGTTCCACCAAGTCCTGTTGCTCTTCTGATGTAACCAGTTTCTTAAACTTTGTATAGGTGATGATGCTTTATTATTTTAAATAATTTCAATATGAGCATTAAGGTTTCTAAATACTCTCTTTAGTTTTCTCTGTGCTTTAGTTCTCCATACACAGACAGAATAAGTCTCTCCTTTTGTACCTTGGCTTTGCATCTAAATGTCGGGATAATGCTGCTTCCTCTTTTGTAAATTAGTCAGGAAACAGAGTTTGTATATTGTTAGTTCTATAAATTGCACCTATAGCAGTGGACTCCTCTCTTTGATGGAAGCTGCTTGAATGCTGTTCTCTAAGTGCCTCACCTTTCAGCAGCTGAACAATAGCAACCCATGATACTTTGTGTATGAAGAAGTTCTTCTCCCTCCTTAGAGGAGGAACAGTTTTTGGTGTTTCAGTGTGTCAGCCTAACAACGGTGTTAATTGTGCAGTGAATGCACTGGTTTATCGCTCAATAACATAAAAAGCAACCGTAGCCCCTCAGTGTGGGAAGAGTTCATCCGGCTGATATCTTGGCAGTTTATGAATGCTAACAGGATGAGGAAATCAGTTTCCTTCCTGAAACCTTGTATCTAAGGAATATACAGACACCATTTGAGACTTTTTTTTTCGTTTGTTTGTAGTAGTACAATATTTTGCTGTTCAGACAAGGATATGAAACTGCTTATTATGACTTGTTAAATTTTTATTAGAGATGGCACATGAAAGATATGTATACCTATGATAAACACATCTTAGGAAATACTGAAATCAAACATAATTTTTGGAATTTTTAATAGTATCATTGTCTTAGCAGTATTTAAACTGTCACTGCAATAGCTCTTTTGCAAGACTTTGTCTGAATCCAGCCCTTGCTCAAGAAGGCTTCTGTAAAGAATGGAGTCGAGAAAAAGCTAACTGATGTTGCAGATTTTAACTGAAAATCTGAGTGTAGAAATCCCCCTTCACAAATCCAAGAAGAGACATGATTTGGAATTTTAATTTTTTTTTTTTCCTCTGAGAGTAATAACCCGAAAGGAAGAAGAGCAAGTCTTTCAAATGGAGGAAGACAGATTGTTTTAGGAAGGTTAAAAGGATTTGTGTGGAGTTTGTTGGGTTGCAAGCACATCCTAGAGTTAGTTTACAGTAACCTTTTCACCAGTAACCTACCAGCCTTTTCACAACTTAGTTCTGTACTCCTATACCAATGGTATAATACAGCTTTTCTCAGAGCTGTCTGGAAACAGCTGCTACCATTTCTGTGAGATTGCAGACTGTTTCACTTATGACTGACAGACATATTCTTCCTGAGCTGCAGAAAGGTATTTCGGATATGTAACTTTCCTGAATCTGTCAAATAGGGACATTCATTAAATAGTAAAAAGCATATCAAGAACAAAGTAACATGGTAGTACTGCCAGAAAGAGGCTGCACAGGCGAGTAGATACTCACCCAAGATGTCTCTCCACTTGCCCTTACACACTCCTTATCTGAGCTTTTTAAAAAGTTTTTCTGCTTTGTCTGCTAGTGTGGTGGATTTTACTTAACACAGATTTCTATTGTTTCAATTTAGCTAAATCAAAAGATTAGCAGTATTTGGATATTCACCCTCACAGTCATCTTATACTCCCCCTCTGATCTTCTTATATTTTTTGTTAGAAAATCCCTAGTCCTAAAGTCTGATACGGCCATTGTTTCAAATGCTTTCATTCACTTCCTTTTATCACCCATAAATTCCATCTTCCTTCCGTTTTCTGGTTTAACCTCTCTGTTCCAAGGCTTGTCCCAAGCCAGCTCTTTCTCAATTTACTTCATAATCACAACTTTTCCTCTGGTCTACATAATTTTGTGTCCGAGTAGCTGCACAATTACTGGAATTTTACAGATAATTTTTTCCAGTACTTTCTTCTGTAAGACCAAAGTTACCTTGCTGTCCTACCACCTTGCTGATACACGATTGCTCCCACGTCTTCCTTCTTAAATCTCTTTAAAATGAGAATCGGCTTTTTCCTGTCAAATAGCACCTTAGGGGAAGTAGTATGCTTATGAAATACTCCTGTAATGCTAGTAAAACATTGCCCTGAGCTGAAAAGTTGTTAGACTGGTCCTGTCCCCTCTTTCTCTCAACTTGCTAATTTACAGTAATATAGTAGTCGTTTAACTTGGTGTTTTAGATCGGGTTCCAATGCTGTGAGTTACTGGTTAGGGAAACCTTGCTCTGGTATTAGCCTGCTAGTCAGTAGAAGTCGATTGAAGCAGATCCAATAGCAAGATCAGGGCTCCAGACTGAGCACAAGTATTGTCTTTGATCTGTCCTGTACAGATGGGTGGTACATATAAGTAAACAGCTTACAGTAAGTAAAAATGTACTCAGTTAGCTTTCTGTCCTGCATCTGTAAGAGACTCTGTAGCCATAAAAGCAAAATACATCAAAAAATATTATGCAAAATGCACACTACTTCATAAAATGCACTTCACTAGGCACTTCCAAGTACAGTAAGACAATTAAATAGGTTTTCCATGTTTTCACAATCAGAGTTTCAGAAACGGTCCATTTTTAATGTCTCAAACAGTGCTTTTTTCTAGTGTCTCAGAGTCAAGTGGGAAGGCTGGAGAAGGGTTCTGTCTCGGTCCTCACAAGTGGACCATCACCATTGTGGATGAAGTTTCTGGTTTAGTGTGTTGAATTTTGAAAATACAAACAAAATCACTATGTTTTCTGTGTTCCACGGCTTACAAAATGTGAATTAAGGCAGGAAGCCAAACAGGCAACATAACTAAAACTTTCATTTTGGTTTCCTGTCAAACTGTTTTCTCGAACTAGTTCTGTTGACTTCTCTACTTCTCTTTTTCTATGGATGAGCTCATAGCTCATTTTGTAGCAAGAAAATGAACCAAAAGATTGACATTGGGCTTACTCACACTTTGATTCAGAATACATTTTAATTATTTTTTTTATTAGTAGGTTTATTAGGACTGACAACCTCCAGAGGAATTAAAAGTGACCCTGATTTTGCTTTTGTACATAGAACCTCTTATATGAGAAAGTGAGTTTTAAATAGTTTGAAGAATTCTCTTCAACAGGAAAATAAGCAGTGGCCAGCATGCATGCTTCTGCCACAAAGCATGTGATCAGTTGGAAAGAAATGAGCTCATCTGAATGTTCAAAAGCCAAAAAGGAAAGAATCTAACAGCTGTTGTCTTTGCAGTCAATGTGATAATGAATCATCAATATGAAGATTTTTTTCTGCTTGAGTTCCTATCTTTTGCTCTACTGCTGCAAAAGAAAAAAAAAATACACAAAATCAGAGCCACTGAAGTGTTTTAATAAATTATTTACCCAATAAATAGTTGTTGTCATTAGGAAATGTGCGTGTTCTTGCTTGCCATTAGAAATAGCTCCCATCGGTCCTCCCCACTGCCCCTTTCTGAGTCATTCAGCAAATAGCACGGCTGTGTGTCATTTTACCAAAGCACTTTGTCTGAAAAAGCATGGACAAAAAAGTGGTGGATTTTTCTGGAGGAAGTTGCATGCTCTTTATGTTCCTGTTTGCTGTTACTCACCGTATGAATCCAAACAATCCAGCAAGCTGAATTGATGTACGCACTGTGCATGGGTCGGGTTCACACCTATGGCTGCTGTCATGCTGTGTTTTGAACAGCTTCAGTGCCTCAGTCTCGCCAGTGAATCTTGTGTTGCTGGGTTTTCTTTATGCTTTTTCTGGAGTTTCTCTAAACCAGATGAGATTTCATATACATTTCACAGTTCTGAATGATGTGCTTGTAAAAAGTTTTGGTCTGTGCTCATATTCATACACAGAGAACGCTTTTAATTTAAAAATCCCCTGACTTTGTGAGAATCGCAAGAGCAATCATCATCAATATTGATCATATTTGACAGCATCTTGTTAAATGACATCTTTGTATTTTGTCATACAGCTGCAGTAAACAGCAACATAAATCCCACTCAGGAGCTTTTTATTCAGTTACAGAATGCAGCTTCAGAATGACGTGCACCCTATTCTCCTATTACTTAAACAAATCAGGAATGAATTATCTTGGGAAGACCATAGCTGGTTTAATAAAAGGAGAACATTTAGAATTTTAGACTTTTTTTAATAAAATCAAAGGATAAAATGTTTCAGAATGTAAAAATCATAAGAAGGAGAGCAAGCCGTGCAAGGCATTCCTTTGTATCACCTTTAATTTGTGAGAAAATATGTCACAAAATAGAGAGAATCTTGCAAGTAGCTTGACTTGCAAATTTAGAAACTACCCAGCATATTACAGGTGGTAAAATAATAAGCCATAATCGTTTATCATTCTCAGTTGTTAGTAAAATTTTAATCAAACTGGTGGCATTACTGAAAATAAATGCAGTATTATGATTGACTTCTAGAAGCAGAGGTCAGCTTGTGTTGCAGTATTACAATTTAAAATAATAAGCAGTGGTCTTCTTTGCTCTTAGCAAAGTTATAGAGTGTTAATTTAAATCTACACTGTGCCCACATTGTTAATTTCCTTACGCATGGTATAAAACATATGCTTCAAAGATGTGTATCTTTCTGTTTATAATGTGTTGTATGTTAATCTAAACAATGTTATTTCCTCCTATGGCACTTGCTTTTAAAGTCAACTTTATCCTGATCTAATTTGTCAAACAAATTCCAAAGACCAAATGTTCTGGTTACAGTACAGATGAATGTTTTACTGTTTTCATTTTCCAGGTTTGGCACATATGCAGAATAAACTTTGTATTCATCATCACTGGGATGTTGATGTTCTGCATCAGTCCTGGCCCAAAGTAGACCCAGAGTACCTTCAGCCATCAGATGTTGTGGAGATGTCTGTACTGGTAAGAGCATTTTGATTTATTTTCAGTAGTGGCCAGGTAATGTGTTCTGAACCCAGAGGATGATGGAATTTCTGCTCTTGAGGAAGTCAGTTCCCTTAGTAGATGGCTCAGTGAAAGTTCAAAATAGAACCTGCAATTACAGTTGTGCTGAGTAATTAAAATGGTTTCCTAAACAAAAAAATATAGCAAGTCTGGAAGAGAGATGCCCTAAATAGAAACCTTTCAGAGTGACTGCATATTAGTACCTGTGGAGATCTGACCAATGAACAGCTATGGGCAAGGATGATACAGTCAAAACTATGATCAAAATACAGGCCTAGATTTTTTGCCTGATAGTGCATTTATTAACTCAGCCCTGTACAGAAATGTATAATTAGGTGATATTTCTTGTGGTACCAGTAGTGCTACGGCTCCCTAACAGAAGCAATCATAAGCTGGGTTAAGAAGTGATTTTTGCCAAATGATGTTTCCCATCTGCCCTGGACTGAAGTTCTGGCACATGTCAGGAGAGTGTATTTGCAGGAATGGGGTTGAGAAAACCAGCTATCTTTGGAAATGGTATAGCTTCCAATTTCTCTTTGAGCTCTAACCCCTTTGTGGTCTAGGGAAAGAGCGGCTGTTCAGTGGAAGACTGAACATGTAACTACATTTAGTTAACCTGCAATTTTCCAACGTGTGCATGTGCATGGTGTAGTTTACTGCCATCTTTCCTATGGCTCTGGTTAACTAGCCTGTGTTCAGGATGCTCCCAGGCATCATAAAGCTTGGTCATTAGATAGGGCACAGTAGCAGGGAGTGCCACTGCAGGGCACAGAGGGAGTGAATGCCTGGAGCCAACTGCATGGGATCCCTGAGCAGTGTCTCAGCTCTTCCACTGACTGACTCCTGGTCCACCTGCTTTCAAGTTCTTCATGCTCAGGCCTTGTGATAGTCTGTAATTAATGTAGTTGCATACTACTAGATCTGCAGGACTCCTGCCTTTTTCACTGCTCCCCAAAGGATAATCTTTAATGCAAACATTCTAAACTTTAATGTTCTAAATTAAATTAAATGCTTCAACTTAAACACTTTCTGTGTTTCTGGACATTGAATGAAATGGAGCCTGTAAGAAGAAATGTCTTCAAATGTCTAAATTTGGTCATGTAAAGCTGCAGGTTCTGTGTGTGTAAAAGAAACAGAATCAATGCAGTTGGGTTGTTTTTGTTGAGCTGAGTTTTTTGAGGAGGGGAGAGATTGGTTGAATTTAGGGCAAGCCATGTTGCTAGAGATTTCCTTAATCAAAGTATCTTTGCAAATAATTTCATATCCTGCCAAATCTCTCAGTCAGTTTATTTGAACAGAATGAGAAATACTATTAAAACACTAGTTTTTCCGACATTGAACATATGCCCTTAACAGAGACCAAGGAGTATGTCTTTTTGAAGGAAATTTTCAATTGTCATCTTTTCCCAAACCAAGGAGAAGGACTCAATTGCCAGCTGGGGTTAAAGAAGACTTAGCCTAGTAGTCACTGTGGATTAATTGCTTTTTTCCTCTTTCTGGCCCTCTCTTTCTTTCTTTAAGTGACAAGCATTTAGTTATAACAGTAAAAATCTTCACTTCATTATCAGTTTTCTCAAGTTCAAAATAAGCCTTCACGGATGCTTGGATAAGCACAGCTAGCAAATATCTTGAATTCCAGTGTTCAGTTTATAAGGAAGTCATGAATGAGAAATTGTGTAATTATAGAAACGTCTTTGCAGTTGTGGTTAAAGCAAACATGTTATTAAATATATCTTTGAAATAACAACTTCAGCAACACAGGGAAAACTCTGGATGCAATGTTCTTAAGACTACACAACCAAACGTGAAAATGCCTAAACATTTCACTGATGTTTTTCTGCTGACATGAAAATTTCCTTCTCAAAAAACAAGAAACAAGAAAAAAAAATTAATTCTGCTTTCTATAGCCATTATGAAAATTACTTATGTTTCTTTTCCTGGTTGACTTTGTCAAAGCCATAGCCTTGTGTAACAGTCTTGTTGTAATAAGAGAAAAAACAACCCCTGGGTTCTCAGTTATATACTCATGGAAGAATATGATGTATGTAAACACCTTACTTCCGAGAAAGCAAGTGGCTGGAAGACCAGAGAGACAAGTTGCTTTTTTGAACTGGGAATAATTCTTACAGTAGTGCTTACAGAGTGTGCCTGGCTTTCTACTGAAAGAGTAAGGCAAAAGGGGAATATGGGGGAGCAGGGAATGTGAATGTGCAGGGAATGTGGGAAGTCTTGTGGACACTGTAGGTTTTTGTATGGCTGCAAAAATAAATTGCCCTCATTAAACCAAGAAACACTCGCCATACAGAGGAATTGGTTAGTTGCAAAGAGTCAGTGTCTCTTCACAATGCTGTACAGTCAAACCAAGGCTTTGGGCCACAACCCTGTTCTTCTCAAGCCATCAAACTGCCTCAGGCTGCCAGGGATATGTCTGCTGAGACATTCTGGGTTTATTTATTTCCTGTCTGTGCTGGAGTTATGTCTTTCCATATTTAACTCAAAGCAACAGAAGCAACCAACTCACTGTATCCTTGGCTGAAACAATATAGATTGCCTACAAGAAAGACATTTAAATTCACTGGATATGCACAGTATCTGTTACTCTAAATGTTATTGCAAAGTTGAGTATTTTTAATAATACTGTATATTATTTATGCTCTGAAAAATCTGACCTGAATGTAGTGTGCCTTTCATCCTATGAACACAATTTCTGACTAGCATTCCTCACATTTTCTAGGTGGTGCAGAACTGTTAGCAGATGTGGTCTTATAACTGATGTTTTTATAAATAAAAAAAAAAAAAAGTTGGTGTTATTTTTCTTGCTTTGGCATATGAGGGAGGCCTAACAGTGCACAGNGGCGGTTGGGTTTTTTAAATGGTTGTTTTAAAAATAAAAAAAAAAAAAAGTTGGTGTTATTTTTCTTGCTTTGGCATATGAGGGAGGCCTAACAGTGCACAGATATTTATTTTCTTTTTACCTTCTCAGAAGGATTATGCATCAATGGTAAAAAAATATTTGAGTTGAATTAAAAATTCCTCTCTGCAGCCTCAAGGTGCTTATTTTTCAGTCTTTTGTGATTTCATTTCAACTTTTATAACCTCTGTAGTTACCACTAGCTCCCTGTAGATCTGGAATAGTATAGAATGTCAAATTTAAAAAAAAAAACTAAAGAAATGAGGGAAAAGAAGAAAAGAGAAAAGCAACAGCTTCCTTCCTTGGGGGAGAAAGGACCCAAGACTTGTGTATTTCTCCTCTTGCAGTTTGCCATGGTTTTTCGGAGAAACAAGGCTGCCAGCACCCAATTTTCTGGCAACAATTGTGCTGGCACTTTTACCTGGAAATGCCAAGGATTATGCTTTTCTAGTGAGATACAGAGAGAGAGATGGAGGGGTAGAAGAAGGCATTTGTCCTGCTGAGGACCTAAGTCCTGGACTAAAAGAATATGAGAATAGGATGCTTGTTACACACAGCATGTGATTAAATCTGCAGCTGCCTGTTTCAAGAATAGTGTTAAAATGCTTCATGATATAATATAATGAAAGCCATGCTCAAACATGTGGTGAAACTATGACCAGTCTGCTGTTTGATGGGAGTTTTGGTCCCAGCTCAGAGTGTAGTGTGGGAAGATCAGGAGACATGCTGTGGGAAGGTGGAGATGTGCTGTGGGAAGGTACACAGTGCCAGGTCGCCCAGGCTTCTCAACCTTTCTAGGAAAACACAACCACTAGCAGTCATTTATTTACCAAGTTGATTTAGATCTCTTGGCTTTTCTGTTGAGAACAGCACCAAAAAGGCTAGTTGTGGAAAATTTCCCTCTGCCAACATCCATCCACTTGGACATATTAATTTGCATGATGGAGGACAGTGACATTTTAACTAGGCAAGCATAGCTTTGAACTGCAGGCTGCGTGTCCTAGCAGCAAGCTGAGAAGCTTGCTTTATATTCCCACTAAAACTGTATCTGTTTGGATTTTACTGTTTTCTTTCTCCTGTGTAATGCATTTCTTCTCTGAAGTGTCCTGTCAAAAAGAACTGCTTACATTTATTTTTCACAAAAGCTTTAAAAATTAACTCCTGTGTGTTTTTCAATGATTTTACTTTACACCGGGGGCTAAAGGCAAATTTTAACACAGCCAGGCTTTTATGATGCCACGTTATAGATGCATGTAGGAGTAGTTAAAAACCTACTGACATTATCACTGCAAATTGTTGTCAAGACTAGTCAAAAAACAGAAGTGGCTCATTCTTGCTGCATTTGAGACTTCATCTTGTTCCTTAAAAATCTGTCTCAACTTCCTCTCTCAGTGAATTGCACAAATTATTTTATTTTCAATAAAATAAAATACAAATAAAATACAAACTAGGTAAGTGAACTAGGTCTTTCTCATTTGTCATATGTTGCATACAGATATCCTGGATAAAATCCAGGTGAAAACCGAGTCATGTACATTTTTATGTCCAAACTGCATGAAGCAATGTGTGTTTCTTTTGGAAGATTGAAATCTCTTTGAAATGATGCATAGGGGTCAGAGATCTGCAATACCTACACCAGATTATTATGCAAGTAATGTGATTAACTGCATTTAAAAATTCAAATTATTTCATTTTCTAAAATGTATTATTGACATTCTTCTCATGAAGCTACTGAAAATAGTCCATATAAATCTGAAAGCTTTTGTAATAATTAATTTTATGCCAGCTCCAGAAAGGTACTCAGTCAGGCTCTGTAGTCTATTACCTACTCTTATTGGATGACAGAAAGGATCTATAAAACCATTTTATAAATTAAGGTGATTCCCACCAAAGGACTTACTCAGTTTTACTTACATGATTCTGCCCCACTGAAGCAAAACCAGCGTGGAAGCTGCTCTGAAGACCAGCCACACACAGGAAAATGTTACTTATTGAGTAATTGACGTCTTTGTGGTCAGTGTTGGGTTAATGAGCCATGGGTTGAGTGCAACATATAACAATGAGTGCAACGTACACTAATTTAAAGCCTATTTTTCTAAAAATAATAAATCTTCCATTTGAATCTCTGGAAAACATTGCTTAGCTGTAAAGAATCCAAATTGCTGCCCAGAAGTATGTACAAACCAAGATTCCCAATAGACAAACAATTTTATGCAGCTTGTGTGACTGTCACGTTTTTAAACTTAAAAGATCACTGCATTGCACAGTCACGTGCTGCTTGCTGTCTTCAAAACTGAGACTTCCTGTGGCCACTTCTTTAAATTTTTTTTTGAGTATCATGATCAGAGTTTTGTCTTATGGTAGATGGACAGGAGGTAGGAAGAATTTTATCCTCTACTTAGAAAATGTGGGTTTGGAGAAAGGAGATTTTATTCCACTTTCCCCCTTTCCTTTTGTAACGAGATGGATTGGATAGAGGAAATGAAGTTGTAGGAAACAGTCTAGTAACTTCTGTTTTTTCTTGTTTTCATGTCTCTTTTTCAGATCAATAACAAAGCTTGCGGCAAAGTTTTTGTGCCTCAGCAAGCAGCCCGCAATTTTGAAGAAGTCCACGAGCTAGTTCTTCAAAGTGAACTTGGAGTCAAGCATCTCCAGGGACGAGCCATTAAAAAGGCCTTTCTGTCTCCCAGAACTGCCCTTATCAACTTCTTAGTGCAAGAATAGTGAAGGCTCTACTGGGCTGTAAAAGGGAACTGGAATCTTTTGAGGTGGAAACCAGTGCAAAAACTCCAGTTATGGCTATTTCACAGTCATGTAAAGGTGGGAAAGAAATCTTATTAAAATCAGGTTGCTGCTAAATCTTCCTTTCAATGTGGAGAAATGTGCAGAATTAAAGTTTCTTACTGAGTCATGGTAAGATGCTGCTTGTCTATGTTCTTTGGGAGAATGAGAAGGAAGCACAGAAGAGCTAAACAATTGTAACAGACTGTAACTGATAGAAGACGCATGGGGCTTAGTGTCAGCCTCATGAATATATCCTGTTGGAAAGTTGGCTTGGCTGAATGCAGATGCATAAATGGGATTCCAGGACTGAATGACTGCCCTGAGTATGTGCTACCCCAAATGTTAGGTGTGCTTTGCTCCCTGTATCTCATGTTTGGTTACCCTACCACTAACTAACATCTAAAGTTTTAAGGAAACACTACAAAACACTACAGAGTGTTAATTTAAAAAATAATTTCTTTGTGCTGACCAATGGCCTTGGGCACAGCAGGTACCCAGAATGGGGTGGTTTGATGCATTTCACATAAATTTCAGAGCCAAGCCAAGAAAAAGGTCAGATTATTTAGCCAAGCCCTGCCTTAGCCAGGGTTCTCCTTCCTAGCTGATGTATTTGTGTTGGCACATGCATGAAAGGTGCAACTTTAACAAAGTGCTGATCGTTGTTTCTGCATGGAAAAGGATGGAAGTTACTTCCTATGCATGAGCCGTCTCAGAGAATTTCAGGGCATTCAAGAGAGGGATCTGTCAGTTGCTAGAAAAGAAGCAGTGGGGAAGGCAGAAAGGGTGCTTTTTGCCTCTACTGGATCTTGTGCTTAGATTGTAAAACTTGCATTGAAATTCTTTCTTTTCTTTTCTTTTTTTTTTTTTTTTTTGGGTGTTAAGTGAAAAAAGCCTTCATGTTTTTAAAAATAAATCAAAACTTCAT
>VZTH01019630.1:97220-158280 GCA_013397815.1 Aleadryas rufinucha
GGGGGGACGGGAATGGTTGTGGAGAATTTCTTCACATTTTCTCCATCTCTCTGCAATGTGAGCCCAGAGACCAACGTGGCAGTAAGAAATAAAGACAGATGATCCCCTTCCTGCTCTCATGCTCGACTTCCCTGTTTACCCGGGCAGGCGGAGCTTTGCCCCAGCCTGCCGGCCCTGGAGGGCCGTGCTGCCCCAGCGGTGATGGGCCCAGCATTCCACTGAGGTGGAGCTGAAATCTGGGAACACCACTCGGGACTGCTTCTCCCCAGATCGCTGCCTCCCTCCACCCCACAGGCAGCTGAGATTGCGACGTGGAGCGGGGCTGAGTTACAAGGCTGTCAGCATTATTTTGCATGAGTAAATGCAGTGTGTAAGCCTTGCCCACAGGAACAAAAACAGATTAAATGAGCAATGTTTTTGTTGGTTTTGGTTTTGGTTTTTTTTCTCTTCAAGGGGTAGAGTTTAGAATAAATTAATTCAAATTGGCACAGATTTTGGTCCTGTGCTACAACAGCAATCGTGGACCCCTTAATTTCTTAATAGGCATGGGCTGTAAAAGTCACAGGAACTATAAACACGTGGGACCATATCTAATCGCAGCAGAAGGGTCTGCAAGTCAGTGTAGTACTACATCTCCAGTCTAGTAGAAAGTTCAAGTTAATTATCTGCTCACTTGGGAATACCCCTAGCCCAAATCTCGCAGAAAGAATAAATCCAAGCACAAAACTTCAAAGGTATTTTGCTGCCTAACATTCACTGAAACCGTTGAGAATTCAACTCCAAAATGCCTTTGAATCGCTTGGCTGTGATCCCCCCTCGAAGGCGCTTGCCATCAAAGTGTCTGCTCATGCATGCAGAGCCTGGAAGGAGGCCAAGCCCAGTGCGAGGGGTTCCCCATCCAAAGGGCTTCAGCAGCCTTTTCCACGTCGTCCGCGTAAGCATTGTTCTGCAGACAGCTGATTTGATCCTTTGGCATAGGAAGGAAATGTACTTTACATAGCTGGTGAAGGTCAGCAGCATCCAGAGCGGCCATTTGGCAAGAAGACTGCTTCCCCTCACTCCTTCCTGCCCCAAATTGGTGAGCTCCTGCAGGTCAGACTGTAAAAGGACTTACAGATGTTAGATAAAAAGTAATGNTGCCCGGCACCCAGCTCTGGCCTTCCTCACGGAGATTGAGCTGCTGCAGCTCGGGGATCTGCAGCTTCTCTCTCTGCTGCTTCCTGGGTTCCTATTTGGGATCTCAGCAATTCCCCATGGCTCCTCTAACCTTCCCAAGGTGTGGCCTGCCAAGTAACCCTCCCTGCCTCAGTTTACCCACATGTAGGCAGGGCCCACAGCTGAACTGATGCTGCAGGTGCAGCTATGTAAGAAGGAACATGATTCTGAAACCCCTTCTGTGAAGCATCTGTACCTCTCCTGAAAGGCAGTGTGGAAAGCTGTCCCCGTACTGCCCTGGTCTTTCTCTGCCATTAGTGTTAATTAAATTAGTGTTAATTAATACTCTTAACATAATTCCCTGTGGAGATTATGCCCTGTGGTGGACACTTGTACTACAGCAGGAGCAAAGCATCCAAGTCTGGATCCATTTCTGCTGTGATCCCAAGGGCATGGGATGCACCAAGCCAGGCTGCATGGTGGCAGTCCCCAGTGCCCGGGCTGCCCTTGCAGCTTGAGGGTTCAATGTGTAGGCAGCAGGCAAGGCAGGCTGCAGGCAGGGGCTGGCAGAGCAGGCAGCAGGCAGGGCAGGCCTCCTGGAGGAATGCAGGGGCCCCTGGGGCAGCCGTGAGGAGGAACAACATCTCCCAGCCGTGCCCTGCTGCCTTCCTGAAAACCTTTTGGAAGGCAGAGGCTGAGGTTTGGCCTCCCCACTTCCACAGCGTCCCATCCAGCAGCCTGGCCCCTGGCTTGAGCCCAGCCTTCCCACCCACAGCAACCCCCGGGCTCACCTCTGTAGTCACCTTGCTTCATCCTTCCCTCCTCCTCTCCTCCACCCTCTTATTTGCCCTACAGTCCTGTGCATCATCTTCCTAGTATAAAGCATTTGGCTGGTGCAGATAAATGGCACATTTAATGAAAACCTCTATTAGAAAGTTGGAAGGAAAGTCCATTATTTCCCCCTGCTATTCAGTCGAGAGTTCAGAGATGCTGTGGCACTGCTTTGCAAGAAGTTGAGAAACGCCTTTGCTCCTGCAAGAACCAAGCCAGGCTCTATCCTGGAAATACTTCTGCCTCATAAATTGCTCACTCTGTTTATACTCTAGCACTAAAGCCTTTATTACTTTCTTGCTAAAACACACCAGAGCATGTATCTCAGGCACTCCAGAGTGGTGTGCATAGTCCTGTGGGAAACGACCTGCCTGGGACAGCTACAGCCCTGCAGAGACACAGGTATCGGGGATCAGCCCTGCACGTGTCCTCAAACAAACTGCTGTGCTGCCAGCCGCTGGTTCCTCACACTCGTCTGGTTGCAGATAGGCAGTGTGAGTATGCAATAGTTGCTGTTGGAGAGAGATCTGGCTATAAATTGGCACCCAGACTCCTCCTAATCATGTTTTTCCATAAATTATACAGCCGCGGGCTGTTGTCATGCTTCAAAATATGTGGGCGTTTTCTCCCAGATAGAAAAATTGNAGTGTGTAAGCCTTGCCCACAGGAACAAAAACAGATTAAATGAGCAATGTTTTTGTTGGTTTTGGTTTTGGTTTTTTTTCTCTTCAACGGGTAGAGTTTAGAATAAATTAATTCAAATTGGCACAGATTTTGGTCCTGTGCTACAACAGCAATCGTGGACCCCTTAATTTCTTAATAGGCATGGGCTGTAAAAGTCACAGGAACTATAAACACGTGGGACCATATCTAATCGCAGCAGAAGGGTCTGCAAGTCAGTGTAGTACTACATCTCCAGTCTAGTAGAAAGTTCAAGTTAATTATCTGCTCACTTGGGAATACCCCTAGCCCAAATCTCGCAGAAAGAATAAATCCAAGCACAAAACTTCAAAGGTATTTTGCTGCCTAACATTCACTGAAACCGTTGAGAATTCAACTCCAAAATGCCTTTGAATCGCTTGGCTGTGATCCCCCCTCGAAGGCGCTTGCCATCAAAGTGTCTGCTCATGCATGCAGAGCCTGGAAGGAGGCCAAGCCCAGTGCGAGGGGTTCCCCATCCAAAGGGCTTCAGCAGCCTTTTCCACGTCGTCCGCGTAAGCATTGTTCTGCAGACAGCTGATTTGATCCTTTGGCATAGGAAGGAAATGTACTTTACATAGCTGGTGAAGGTCAGCAGCATCCAGAGCGGCCATTTGGCAAGAAGACTGCTTCCCCTCACTCCTTCCTGCCCCAAATTGGTGAGCTCCTGCAGGTCAGACTGTAAAAGGACTTACAGATGTTAGATAAAAAGTAATGGCAGAAAATGTATGCATGACCATTAAAAAGGAAAGAAAAAAAAAAGACGTGATCTGAGGAAAGTTAGATTCTTCCTTGGCTTGTGTGTCGAAAGCTGAAAATAGAGACATCTATCCCCAAATACTTCTGCTCCACCAAAGGGTTTGTTTTTAGAGGGATGGAAGAGCCTCATCTCAGTGTGTTGGAAGAAAAAAACTCAAATAGACACAAGTCTGAGTCTCTGATATGTTGGATGGGAGCATGGCTTCCCCTGATTAACATTACATCCTTTGGGGAGAAGGAGGCAAGAAGGTGCACATGTGTAATTTCCTTTCCATCTGCTTTGTCCACATCACATATTCCTCCAGCGAGTAAAGCAATGCTGGGGCTCACGATCCCATCCTTATCTACCTGCTGCTCTGTTTCCTTTCTGTCATTCTCCATACAAATATGGATTCAATCCATAGTTCAGTACCAATTTCATTGTTACTTATTGTTTTAACACTGGAGTTTGCCCATTTTAGATAGAAGTGATCATGCTGAAAGTTAAGCAGCTCAGCTAAGCCCATCTCCAAAAGCATTCTGAAGCCAGCAATGAGGAGGAGGCATCCCATGCCTCAGTCACTTGCTGTGGTTCTCCACATCAGCCCAGGATGTTGCCAAAACCAGACTTCCATGAGCCCTTTCTGAGGATGCTCTTTAGACGCTGAAACTGTTTTGGTTTTCATTGCTCCAGATGAGCTTTACCTCAAACTTGACAGTTTTTGGTCAAGTCCCACAAAAGAGGTAGTCACTCTTGCTCTTGGTAACTGGTGGCCTGAGCCTACACCTGCCTGTGGCATGAAGCAGCTTATGGGGGCCACCGTGGCCTCTCCCAGCCACAAAAATGGGAGGCAAACCCCTTCCATTGCAGCCAAAAGGGCCCTGGCACAGGCAGGAGTTTGTTGTGCTTTGCACGATGGACATCCAGATGGAGGCTAAACTAACTGTCAGGGCTTGTGCAAAGCAGGATTTAGCCCCCAGGCATCCCAGAGTGAAACTCGTGGGGATCAGCCTGAGGGAGCTGTGATACCCCTCCTTCCCTCATCCCCACAGCAGAGGAAGGGTTGGAAAGGTTTGATAGATGGGATCGCTTGATATTTGGGATGTTTTCCTGATATTGTGAAAAGCTCCAGCATTATCAATCTCTTTAAAAAAGTGGCAGGCCATGTTTAGTAGCAATATGTGCTAGGGTCCCCCTTCTCCAGGTCCTGAGCACTGGGGGAGCTCCACTGCTGTGCTTTGCCCTGTGCTGGGATTCCCGTCTACCTGTCTTCCCCAGAAACCATAAACCCCCTTATCTAAAGCTGTGCTATGTCTGGGCTAACTTTTGTGAGTCCAAAGTCCATCAGTTATCAGCTCAAGCTCCAGCCTATGTCTGTTGCTGCAGGGATAAGCCTCCAGCCTCTCAGTCCTGCTCAGAGCCTCTTTGGAAATGCCACAGCACTTCTAAGGTTGCCTTGAAAGAAGCCTCTTTTCCAGGGGCTCACAGTGCCATCATTTTTAAGCACATTGGGCCAAGTGTCACAGGAAGAGGCAGGATATTTTAGGTCTGGCCTCAGTTGCTCAGGAGTGTTTTTGTAAGGGAATGGGTCAAAGAGGGGAGGGGAGGTTTTTTTTTGTTTCTGACATGTTTTGGTCACAGCCCAATTCACCATTATTAAAGGCAGTGAATTTCCACATTCCTTAACATTTGGCCCTACCTCCTGGAGCCTGGGGGAGAATTACAATAACAAGTTATGGGAATGCAGGACATGTGCCTGGGCCCGGAGGATCAACTGCACCAGTCAGTTTACTTAGAGGTACACAGCTCCCTAAAAACCAGCCTCTCCCACGAGCCCAGTAGAGTTCCCACTGCAGCCCCCCAGCCTCTGGGCATCCCCAGCTGAGTTTTGCCATGGAAATTTTGCAGCTGGCCCAGGCTGACAGAGGAGGGAGGCTGGGATGTAAAGTGTAGATTCACATGGCTGTCTTTAATTGTGGGTATGAGTGTCCTGACCATATTGGGGCACCCTGAATGCAATTTTACACACAGTTCCTATACCTTTCAAGCATTTGAGAACAACATGATTTGCCCCATCCCTATGTATCACACATATGCCACTGAATTCCAAAGCAACAATAATTTTATGTCATGATCCATCTGCTTCTTTCCTGATCTAAATGTCACTGGAGTTGTTCTTGCTGCAGTTATGTGTATGATGCTGGATAAAGGGGTGGGGGGTTCCTGAAGGTGTCAGGAAGGCTGGGATGGGAATGTTACCTTGGGCATCCAGGGGTATCCTTTATTCTTCAGGCTAAGGGTTGTCATCCTGCAATGATCCAGAGCCCTTTAGTCATGCTCAGTTAAGCATGACTATCCAGCATAGAATGTCTATCTACACTAAGAAAATTCATACGATTTCCTACTATGCAGACTAATTGCTCCAATAGTTATGGAATGAAATTTTCCTCGCAGTTTTTCATGGGGGAGTGGGGCTGGGTTTTTTTCCCGACGGGCGTCTGTGACTTTTCACAAGGCTTCTTCAGGAAGGTTTCCGGGCTGCAGGGTGAGAAAGAGGAACATTATCCAGCGGGGAGACGAGGCAAAAACACCTTCCTTGCATCACCCGGGTGACTTTAACCACAGTGCACACCCCTTCCCAAGCCCCCTTCCCAGTTGTGCTGCCTGAGCCGAGCCCTTCCCAAGCCTGATCGGACACCGAGTGACGTGTTTGGAACCGCATGCGGGGTTTTCGGACAGACCGCACACGCGCCCACCACGGAGCGGGGACGAGCAGCGCGCTCGGGGCTGGTGGGCGTGTCGAGGGCGTGGTCTGAAGCAGGGTCGGGGCGTGGTCTGGTGGCCACGCCTCCGGCCCGCGCCCACAGCCACACCCCCGGCGGGGACGGGCGCGGCGGGAGGGAGCGGGTGCCGCTGCCGACGTTGCCTTGATCCCGGCGGGAAAGAGGAGAGGAGGAGGAGGAGGAGGAGGAGGAAGAAGAAGAAGAAGAAGAAGAAGAAGGAGGCGGAGGTCTTCCCGCTAAGCCGGGCAGGATGGACAAGTACGACGATCTGGGCCTGGAAGCCAGCAAGTTCATCGAGGACCTCAACATGTACGAGGCCTCCAAGGACGGTCTCTTTCGGGTGGACAAAGCTGCCGGCAACAACCCCGAGTTCGAGGAGACCCGGCGGGTGTTCGCCACCAAGATGGCCAAGATCCACCTCCAGCAGCAGCAGCAGCAGCAGCAGGAGGAGATGCTGATTGCCGCGATGAACGGGGGGGCTGCCGCCTTCCACCCCCCCCGTCCCAGCCCGCCGGTGGCGCGGGGTTCCAAGCCGCCCCCCGCCGCCGAGGGGCCGCGAGCGAGGCCCTGCGAGGGAGGGGAGCGGGGCTTCGGAGACAGCGGCGCACGTGCCGAGGCCCTAGGGAGCCAGGCCGGGCGCCGAGGCTGGGAAGCGGAGCCCGACCGGATCCCCAGAGTAGGGGGCTCACAGCCTGGCCCGGGGCGCGGGGAGCAACAGGCTGGGAGCCCCGGCGAGCCCCAGCCCTGCCGCGGCGGGCAGGAGAACGGCGGCGAGGGTAGGCGAGGTGTCGGGGGCCGTGACCCGATGCCAGCCGGACAGAGGTCCTCCTCCTTCTCAAACGCCGCGACCCCCCCGGCACGCTCGGTGGGGCCAGAGGAGCCCCCGCCACAGCAGAGGTCCTCATCCTTCTCGGCACCCTCAGCGCAGCCCACACGAGGGTTTTCAGGCTCCGCTGAGCCCTGCGGTCCCAAAGCCGGAGGAGATGGCAGCCAGCTGTGGTACCAGGGTGTCTCGCTGTCCTTCCCGCCAGGCTCCGCACCCGCTGCTCCCAGCGTGGAATACCAGCACGCCGCTGCCTACCCCAGCCCAGGCGGTCACTTCGTGGTCCGCGGTCAGAACCACAGGCCCGCCAGCAGCAGTGGGAATGCTGAGCCGGGCTCCTCGCGCCTGGCCTTGCGAGGGATGGTGGCTCCCAATGCACCGCAGATGCTTTTCCCGGAGGGCGTGAGTGGGACACGGTCAGACTCTGGGCACCTGGATGGCTCCGGCACAGCAAAGGTGAAGCTGCCCTGCCAGACCCTCCTTTCGCAGCCAGAGCAAGGGCCATCGGCAGCCGAGCTGAAGCTGGAGGCACTCACCCAGCGCCTGGAGCAGGAGATGGATGCTCGGCCAAAGGCCGATTATTTTGGTAAGGAGGCAATCCACCCGTCCACATGAGGAGGGCTCATTGTGAAGTGTCACGGCAGGGTTCAGACCCGCAGGATTGCATTTGCCTGTACATCTGCTTGGTTGTGCTCCGTCAGTTGCCCAGAGCAGGTTTTTTTTATTTAACTTTTTTTTATCACAGGGATTGGAAGCTCTTCCTCCTGCGACACCTTTTTCTTTAATCCTGCCTCTCTGCTTTTAAAGCAAAGGTAGTTTAGCAGCTTTGGGGAGGGCAGTGCTGGGAAGAAGCTGGAACAGCATATTTTGAAGTGCCCTTCATTGCCAGCAGGGAGGCACTTAACTTTTCCTGACAGTACTCCTGGTTCTCTGCGTCTTACAAGGATGCGTCCCGACCACGTGTGGGCGGGAAGGCAGCCATCCAACCTGCGGAGGAGTCGTGCCTGGACAGGCTGCAGTCATGAAGAAGGGCACGGAGCTCAGGGAAGAGAGCAGTAGCTTGGGGATGGGGAGGGCGGTGGTTTCCCAAAGTTGCCAGGATTTCCCTCTGCCCCAAGGTGCTGATTCCCATCAGCAGTGAAAGGATTGGTGCATCCTGAAGATGGCAGAAAAACAGGCAGTAGGTACATTCTTGCCTAGATCTTGGGTCTGTGAGGAGTCCAGACCACCACCAGAGGTTATTGCTGGCACTTGGCAGTGAAAAGGAACCACTTACATGCGAGGATCTCCCGATGAGAATATTAAATGCCCTTCTGGATTAAATTGATTTGCTACCCCAGGATGGCGGGAGGTCAGGGGCAAATTGAGTGTTTCCTTTCCCTGCTGTGCCACTCCACAATTTAACAGCAGATAAGATAGCTCAGCTTTTGGGAGAGGGAAACCCAGAGTTGCTGGGAAGGCTGGAAACTCCACGGTTAACTTAAGAAACAACGGGAACAGGCCAGGTGTATGAATTTTCCTAATGACTTTAGACCCACAGTCACAGAAGTAGAGCAGGGACAGATCAAACTCTTCAGCCTGATGCTGAGGAAGGGTTTGCATCTCAGCCTGCACAGGTGCTGTTGCACAGGCTCCTGTCTGGTGGGGTGTGTGGGTGGCTCAGTGGTGGTCTGAGCCACACAACAGTTTTGCACTGAGCTTCAGGGGTGTAGCTGGAGGGACCACCGAGCGCTCAGCTACAGATCGCATAACAAAATGTGTTTCTTGGCATCAGGTGGGGGGACTTGCCCGCAGAGGGCTGTGCTGGGGTTGTTTATCTTGGTATCCGAGATTGGATTAAGCCCTGTGGCAGAGCAGGGACATTTTTTTATCCTGTCGCAGAAAAGTGATGTGTTGAGCTGCTCTACTCACAGTGTTTTGGCCCAAAAGCAAGTTTTGGCACTTTCCGTCCTGTGCAGGAAGCGCGCGGTTTGAAAGAGCTCAAGGAGCCTCGCCGCGGCGGGGCTGAATGCCATGACAAGGAGCTGATAACAGAGATGGGGTTGGGACAGCAGGCTCGTGGGAGGTGGTGCTCAAAAATGGGAATGTTTTTCTGGAGGTGGCATTCAGCTCCACTGGAGAGGTGTCAGGGGTCTCTCCAACAGACCCTGCTGTGTCTTCTCCTCACGATGCCTGTAAACCGGCTGGATCATACCTCATCCAAAATGTGCCTGGGGATGGGCTGAGGAGGCAGAGGAACCCAGTTGATGGTTAGATTACTTTTACATTTTTGTCACAAAATAAGGATGTGGAGCAGGAGGAGGCTTTTGTCCTATGGGAGATTTATAGTGAAGCAGGAGTATTTCTGGCAGCACAGAAGGCCAGGCTGGTCAGGTGGCTGAGTTAACAGTGAGCCCCAGGGAGGGTGGAGACACGGAGGCTGCCTGATCCCCAGGGAGGTGTTTTGACATCCTCCTGGCAGGAGATTTTGCACCAGGGTGTAATGTCTGAGAAATTTGGGAAGGGCAAGAGGGAGAGGAAAAAAAGAAGTGATGCAGTCATGGCAGAGGAAAAAGTAAAGTTTTGTGGCTCAGCAGGGGAAGGTTCAGCAGATCTGCCCTGCTGAGGACCAAGGAACAGGAAGGAGCAAGTATCGAAGTATTTCAATTCTGGGCCTCCTCCTCCCCCACTCTTTCTCACTTTTATTTTCATTTTTTGCACAGTTACCTTACTTCCTTTGAAGGAATAAAGAGCACATCTGGTCTTCTCAATTATTTTTTGCTATGCCCTACCCTCAAGCTACCAAACTTTAGGATGTAAAACAAACACTTTTATGCAATAGTCATAAAAAGGATCAATAGTTTGTTTTGCTGCAGACTTTTCCCCCAGTGAAGGGAAGTCTATTGCAGCAGCTTTGAAGTTCATCAGAGCCAGGAAATGAAACCAGGACTAACGTACAAATGACCAAAGTATTTTATAAAAAATGTCTTCAGTTCTCCTAATTTTGTGTGCTGCTTTTGTAATAAGGGGGTATTTTTGAAGATGGATCTGTCTGTCAAGTTAACATGTCCTTCAGTCTGTCTCAGTCAGGACCAGATGTTTATAATGAACAATTAATTGTGATCACAGTAAAGGAGCTCTTTTCTCCTTCACTATGTGAAAACGTGTGCTTTTAAATGAAAGCCTAGGAAAGGATAAGCCAGGGACCAGGCAAAGTACAGGTAGGATGCTGTGCTGAGGAATAGTAGTCTTATCTATCAGCACTAACTTGCTGTGCAAAATGCTTTTGTCTGCTCAGAGTAGGTGTAATAAGTGAAAGGAAAGAAGCAAACAAAGCGAAGAATTCTCTCTGGGATTTTTTCCTTTTTTTTTTTTTTTTTTTTTTTTTTTTAATATAGTGACCTACATGTGAGCTTCATGGGCTGCACATGTCTCTGGAGGAATTTCGGTTCTCCAAGAGGGCTTTTGAAGTGCTAACTTGATTTATGTGGGCTGTCAAGGAGGACATAGGGAGTCTCAGGTATCACCCAGGTCTTTTGCCTGGGGAAGGAAAAGCTGAAGTTGCTCCCTAGAGAGACTGGGTCCCATGCAGCAGAGAAGGGAACCCATGTCCCTGGGAGGTGTCGCTGGAAGCCAGCTTAGGATGTATTTAGGTTTCAGTGTATTATTTCCAGGGAACATTCAGGAGTGAGATGCCCAAATCCCACTGATTTTCCATGGTGTTCCTTTGGGTGTATCAGCCTTCATCTCCCCTCAGCGACACAGAAGATTAAATAGGAGTGATCAGGGGAGTTGCAAATCCTTTGCTAGCACCATCCAGATATTTAGGATTAGGTGAAGCAGCACCATCCCAAGGACTGAAGGTGCCTGATGAGTTTTCAGGTGAGAGCCAGACAGATGCACAACCAAACGGAGCATCTGCCTGCACTGCCTGGAAGTGACTTGGTAGAGGAGGGTCCTGGCTGAGGTGTGCTAGGGGCTGCAGGGAGGTTTGACTACTTGTTTCAGCACGCAGTGCCTCAGTCTACAGGCACAGATAGGTGCTTTTGGAGGTGTAACATGTAGCATCACATTTTTAACAGTGCTTTTTTCATACAGCTAGATGGAAATCTCCACCTGATCAGCATTATCTACACCCTTACCAAGAGCTTTTTATAAAACCATTTTTATGAATGGTTTTTGTCTTATAAATATCTGTTAGGTGTTGTATTCTGGCTTGCTTGTTATTTACAGCAGAGCTGATAAGCTGTGGATGTTTTAGCAGAGCCCTGGGCATTTTGTTTTGCAGTGAAAAGCTGGGATGCTTCCCAGCAGTTAGGCAGAGTCTGACTGCAAAGTCTGCAGTTTTTTTCCCCTTGGCAGAAGCAGAGCAGCAGCTGAATCACTGAGCCCTGTGGAGACCTGGAATTCCAGCACCTTTGAATGGGTGTGAGCAGCTCAAAGGCCAGCAGTGCTCTTTGGAAGCATAGTGCACAGTGAAGTTAGTGTTTCACCACTGCTGAAACTTCAATTTGTTTAACTTTGGGGCTGTACACACTCGGGGACTTTACTGAACCCTGCTGATGGTGGGGCACCAGGATGCTTCGTGTGCAGCAAAAGTAATCTCAGGGCTGACAAGTGGAGAATTTCTGATTAAAATGAAAGTTCCTCCTAGTCTGTTTTGTCTGTGGGTGATGATGACAATGCCATTTCAACTGGGAATGAGCAGAGGCATCCTTTGCTACCTTCTCCTGGGAGAGTACCAAAGCTGAAAGGAGACACCTGCCTGCAGCAGAGAGGAGGGGGAGGCAGGGAGAGACAGGTCCTGGTGGAACAAGGAAAGCTGGAAGGATCTCGGCACTTGGACTAATGGGTGTGTACAGATTGCAAAGCTTATCTCACTGCAAGGAACCAAGCAAATAAGTATTGGCCTGGAATATGGCTCTTCAAGATTACAGCAGTATGTGCTTCTCCTCCCTTCCTCTTGGGAGCTCAGCTGGGTTTGCAAGCTAGGAAAAAATCTACCAAAAGGAAAGAAAAATCGAGGAGTTGAGGCAGAGGAGCAATCAGTCTTTCAGTCAGGATACAGCAGGAGTAGGGACTGAAAGGAATAAGGAGCCTCATTCATGTGGCACTGGAGTTACCATAATCTCTTACGTCACTATAAGGTACTTAAAATGTCACTGACATGAGTTTGATGGCATTCTTGTCCTTCACTCGCAGTGTGTACGTGAAGGTCTGCAGCAAGGTCAGGAGTCAAGAACATGGCATGGAAAAGGGTACAAAAAAGTTGTGTTTACCAACTCTGGTTCTTTGGGCAGGGAGTACCTGTCCGTCTTTGTACAGACAACTCAGTCACTCAGTGATGAATGGAACCAATCTGCCAGGTTTTCCAGGCACTTGGTCTCACCCAGGCCTCCAGATCTCCTCAAAATCACCTCTCCAGCTAGTTATTGCTCAGCAGCAGATAAGCAGCATAGCAAGGTGTGCAGTGTGTGTAATTTAGAGTCTGATGTAGGAATTACTTGGTAAGGTGAGTTCAAGTTCCAGAGAAATTCTAAAGTAAAAGCAGGAGAACTGAGCATCACATTGTGTATGACAGGGTGAAAGCTTTTCTCAGCAGACAGCCTTTGAAATACATGTGTGCAAGTGGAGGGCTTGGTTCTCCTGGGATAAAGAGGTGTGTTGGAAACACAGCAGCTGTACCTGCACAGGGTCCTCCCTGTCAGAGTGTCAAGCAGAATTCTAACGGAGAAGACCCTTGTGAAGGTACAGCTTCTGCCAAGAGGCATCAGGGTCTACGTCTTGATTTGCTGTGTACATGTGTGGACAGATGGGAATGATGATACCAGAGGTACAAAGACTCTGGGGGGGTTCTTCTAAGTTCAGCTGGGGGTTCTTCAGCATAAGTCCAGCCTCCTGTAAGGAGGGGGCAAAAACCAATTATATCTGATGGAGAAGAGTCAATCTTATTGTGGCAATGTGGCTTGCACAGAGTATGTGGAGGGGGTAGGACAGACTTGCTGTTTCTGGATTAACTACATATGCAGACTCACACCACCAGAAGCAGCCTGCCACTGCATTCTCTTACCTGGGACCAATTTGGCATGGCGAGGAAATCTCACCACTGCAGCACTGTCACATTTGGCTGTTCAAAATGAAGTGACAATATTAGTAAACCCAACCAGGAGCACGTGTAGGAAAGCTTGGCTGTGCTGTGTGTTGCTGAGAAGGGAGATGCTGCTGAAAAGAAGAGGGGTGCTGCTGGAAGAACTGTGGTCTTGGTCTGTAGATTGATGTTGTCTGAAATGTGGAAATAAATCATACCAACCAGTCCCAGAAAATGCTGCTGTTCAGCATGGCTTGTGTTGAATTTTTAGTGAGTGGGATACAGTAAGTAACTAAACTCCTGGTGAGTGTAAAATAGCAACACTTGGAGGAAAAAATGTCTCCAGGGGCTTTGAGTCTGGTGGTAAATGGAAGTGCACTTGCTGAATTTTGAGAGTGGGACTGACATTTCAGATTGAGCACCGGCTTTGCTTTCATTTCTGACAGCCCTAGAGGTCTGCATCCAACCTGTTGGGTCACGTGAGCCAAGGCTGTTCCTGGTGACAGCCCTCCTGATCTGCAGCGCTGAGATGGAGTGTGGCAAGTGCCGGGAAGTGGCTTGCAGGGCATGTTTTCAGTCCCAGCTCTGTTCCAAAGGTCCCTTTGTTCAGACTCTCAGCTGCAGCGCAGGCGGTTGCTTGCTGCATGATGCGAAAGGGAACAGAGATTTCTTTGTTGTCCAGGGCCGGCTGCCCTGCCGGCAGAAATTGAACCGAAATCAGCAGTTTCCGTACCTTTCCCTTCCCAAATCTGGCTACCATTCTGCCTGTGTGCTCGGGCATGAATTTAATGGTGATGTGCACGTATGGTGGTTTGGGTTTGTCATCCTGGTGGTAAAAGAGAAACCTATCATTCCTTCCTAATAATGTTGCCTAAGGTTAAAAACCATAATTTCAGAGGGGATATCTACTGGGATTGGTTCTTGCATAAACACTTGTTACGAGTGGCAAAGTTACCAAGCGCAGGAGTCAGGGATCTTGCTGAACTGTGGTTACTCAGAATCCCTCTGCTTCACACTGAGGACAGAAGTTTTTGCTAAAAGCCACTCCATGCCGAGAAAACTACCCAGAATTGCTGACTAGTGTCAGTGGCATGTGAGGCTGGAGTGATGCTGCTGACATTTTAACACCAGCAGAAAGCACAGTCAGCACTGTTTCAGGAAATAGCTGTCGGAGCTGGTGTGGAGTAGGGCACAGAGCCTGTTTTTCAACGGGATGGGGTTGGAGGTGGCCCTAGTTGCACTGGCTTCCATCAGCTGGCTCTGCACACGTGCTGCTGAGCTCAGCAACTGGCTGCCATCAGCAGCAGGTTTTTCCTTGCTTTTTCCTTGCGTAGCCTAAGCCAAAATCATTGTGACAGTGGGGAGCGAATGGGAAAAAAATGACAGGATCATTTTGACAGTGGGGAGTGCATGGGAAAAAAAGAAAAGTGGAAAGGAGAAATCAACAAAAATCACTTATTTTTTTCCCTCTTTCAGGCCAGGTGTGCTGAGAGTTAGAGATGAAGGCTCAAGTGTGTTGGTTAAAATACTTCAGAATACTGTACCTGGAAAAAGCAAAGACTTATTTAGAGAGTAATTTCACTTGCTACTGAGATTTAATAGGCTTTCAAGTAAGGTTTAGCAGATAGGTGTAAGAACATAAACTAGATTCAGATGTGCCATAATGCCATTTTTCAATTGTCAACCTTGGCACAGGATATGTATGAATATTTATAGCATGTCTGGTTATTACGTAGTTGAGGTTTTACAGAAAACATTGTCAATTTATTTTAAAAGCCCTTTCATTCCATGACTTTATTTTCCATGTTTTAAGGGCCTAAATACTGAAAGAAATGGGTAAAAGGGTTAATCAGGGGGTGAAAGAGAGTACGGACTGAAAGGAAGGTGGAAGGGTGGTTGGGGTGCCGGAGGGGTGGGAGGTGGAGGAAGGTTTTGGTGCAGATGCAGGAGCCTTGGTAGCTCGTGCAGGATCGGTTGTGTTGGGGAACCCAGAGGGGCAATGCCTGTGCTCTGTAGTGTAATGGGATAGACAGGAGATGGCAGAGGCAATTTCTGCCCTCCATGGGGTTTGCTTTAGCGTACTTAATAGTGGCTTATGCCTGCCAGCATCTTTACTGGGTGCTGTGCCTGCACTCAGCTGCTGTGCCTTCTGCCTCCTGCTGCTTCTTGCTGCTCATCCACAGTCAGTGTCACCTGGCTGCTTTGTGGAAAGGAGGAAATTGGAGCATGCTGACAAAATTTTCTGGAGCAGCCACTGATTGGCATGAAGAAGGGGAAAATGCAGCACTTACAGTGCAATAAATACGTTGGCTCTGTGGAAAGCCTGGTGGGTGTCGTGGAAAATTGGCAGGTTTTCTGCTCTTGAAACTTTCTGCTCGGCATTGCTGTAGTCAAGAGGGAATTTTGAGTCATTAGTTCTTGTGTCAGATCATTGCACAGAAACTCAGACTGCCGCTGAATGTGCGCATTCCTGGGAGAGCACATCCATTTGAAAAGCCAAATTTTTCTTATCTTTGCCTTGACCTTTTTTCTTTTTAATCTTTTTTCTAATGCCTGTACAATTTATCTTTCTTAAAATGTGTTTTTCAATAAATGAGATAGACTTGCTCAGTTCAAAAAGAACCAGAAAATTTTGCTTGCTTGGTGCCAGCCTGAATGCTGGCACCAAGCAAGCATTTCAGTTCGAGTACGATTTGGACAAAACAAAGTAACTATTCTTTGCAGCCTTCTCTCCAGGTTTGTGCCAGTTTGGACTCTGGCTCTGAGTGCAGTGGGGCTTGGCGCAGCGCTGGGATGGCTTTCAGTGTGCTGGTTGAATGCTCACAGGCAGCTGTAGCACGGAGAGCCAGGTCTGCTCTGTGAAAACCTGGGAAAACCAAGTGTCTGATTTTCAGGAGCCATGTGTGTGCTACTGCAAAGGACTCCCGAGTGGTTTTATCCCTGGAGTGTGAAAACTGACGGCCATGGCTATTGGCTGCAGGAACAAATTTTTACCCACCCTGGCAGCGCAGGCCTGGTGCTGCCAGAGTTGAGTTACTTTTCAGGGCTGTCGTAAGCACAGTGGATTTCTTCCTAACTTTCTCCAGACTTTTCTAATTACTCTGGAGCTTGCAGTGCCCTAAAAGAAGTGAAGTTTTGTTTACCAACCTTAGCATAACTAAGGATCTCCACCAAGATGATGTTGTCCCTCCTCTTGGGCCAGTAGTAGTGAGGTGTGACTTACAGTCCCTTGACCAGGGATTTTAAGAGCCAGAGTGAATGGGACTGAGTAGTGGTGCAAGGAGAGACCTGGAGGTCAAGTCACATCAGTCACTACAGACCAGAGACAGAAACACATCATCTGTTCTTCCTTCACACTGCCCCTTATTTGTTTATTTGCTTAAACAGAGATTCAAGTTTCTCAGTTAGAGGTACTTAAAGGGTGATGCTGCTTTAAAAACAGCCTGTCACAATCACAGGGTAATGCCTGAAGTAAGTAAAGTGGCTTCATGTGCCATTTTCCTTGGTGAGAGAGGTAGGTGTCGAGTAGTCTAGCTCTGTTTTGTTGGGAAATCATTAGGGTCTTCAGGAGGCACAACTGGGGTCTGAAATGGAGGATTTAAAGGAGCTAAGTGAAGAGCTGTGTTTTCCTCACATCAGTTGCAACCAACAAGCTTATCTTATACAGTAAGTGGCAGAAACTACTGGTCTGAGCACCACTTACTAATACTCACTGCTTTTGTGAGGGTCCTTAAGCAGGTTTAGATGTATATAAAGGTTGTCAGGAAGGATGGGAGAAGGAAGGAGATGTCACTGTACCCAGACAAGACTGTTCTTGTGCAGTTTATTTTTTTGCAAAAGTCTTTCACCCTGGAGGTTTGGTGACCATCATGACCACTGTTAACATCATCTCTCGGGGCAGGTGATGGTGATGTCACCTACATCTTGTGGCTTCAGTGAACCACATGGTCCTAAGCTATTCAGCCACCATGACGAGCTACATGTGTTGTCACCCAACCAGTGTCCCCAGCCACTCCCTTGGGTCCCACTTGCGACCTCTGTCTCCCTCTTCTCTCTTCCAGGTACCTGCGTGAAGTGCAGCAAGGGTGTGTATGGAGCAAACCAGGCTTGCCAGGCCATGGGCAACCTCTACCATGACAGCTGCTTCACCTGTGGAGCTTGCAGTGAGTATCCCTGGCCTGGTCTGATGCTGGTTCTAGGCCCTGCAGAAAACTCTTTGGGCTTCACATTTTTCTGGTGTAAAGAGGGGAAAAAAAGAAAGCAGTTATTAAAATATCTGCCAGCTGGAGTCTGCTGCAGCTGTGTGACTTGGTGGTGGTGGTGGTGCTTGCTGTTTGTTTTTGAATGGCAAAGGCATGTAGAAAAGATATTTTGGATTGTGCCAGGCTTCTGCCTTCTGGTATGGGGGACGGTTGTTTTCATTCCTCTGCCTCTCAGTTATAGCCACATTTTCTTACTTACAAGAGTATTTTTTCAAAGTGGCAGTGAATATGCCTTGGCTGGCATGTTTTTTTGTCTCAGCAGGCTTTACTTTTCAGATGGAGCTGCTGCATGGTAAATCCAGTGACAGTGTTTTCACTGCGAGCATTGTCTTTTACTTGCTAAAATCATTTTGTCCCTCTGAAAGACCTCCAGTCAAAGCATCTAAGTGCATGAATGACCCAGGTTACACATCTTGCTTGCTCTTTCTCCAGAGAAATGCAGTCATGCCCTGAGATGAGGGGCATGTCTCTGCCAGCGTGGTTTATGGTTTTTGCAGGGAGGGAACTGGTTACTGTGCAGAGGTATCAGGCTGGGAGCAGCAATGATGAGCCTTGTGACATCTACCCAAGAAGCCGAGTAAATAGTTCAGCTGGCCCTGCTGAGCTCCCTGTGGGTCACTTGTCAGACCCACATCTGGAGCTTGCTGGGGTGTACAGCAATGTATGGATGCTCCTAAGCAGCTTTTCGAGGAGGTCTGTGATGGAGCTGGAGTGAAGAACAGGGCACTTGATTTTATATCATGGCTGTATTTGTAAGACTGTGGTTTTTCTATTTTGTTATGTTTAACTCCAGCGCTAGTAGCGTATTTTTAGAAGTGTAGCTGTATATGTGGTGGCAGAAAAAATAATAATCTTCTGCTGCTTTTGTATATATGAGTTTGGTTTTCCCAGATGAGGCTTAGGGTTTTTCCTCCTGAGTTGTATTTAGAGTTATAAACTCATCAGGACTGCATGTGTTTTATTTGGAGCTGTAAAGTCGTAATAAATATAGAAAGATGTGTATGCTTTTTAATAATAGCTGAGCTGTGAACTATGCCCATTTCCCAGCTGTCCTACACCAGCTGCCCTGCCTCACCTATGTTTTTAGTAGAGCATTTCACCATCATCTGACTAAAAATGGGAAAACTGAAAAGAGAAAGTGGTTTTTGCATATAGTGGCAGTTTCCTAGAGGCTTAGAAGTCAGCAGCTTACTCTTCTGTCCTCTCTTACAAATTAATTTGAAATTAATTAATCTTCTCCCATGGAGAGATTCCTGGCTGCAACCAGGGCTTTGCTTCAGTTACCTCTTGCCCTCTAGGGCCAGGCAGTCTCTGAACTGCCCTTGCACCCAGAGCTCCTGTTAAAAATAATCCAGCAGCAGGTTTGAGCTGTCTTAAATTTCTGAAATTACTACCATGCAACTGGTGCTTTAGAAAGAAACACTTTTGATCCTCCTTTTAAAATGAATTTTACAGTCTTTATTTGGAGTCCAGCACTAGAACGGTACTTGTGGTTGCAGAGGTATCCGTGGTTATGTCTGTTTGTTTGTCTATGTTTGATTAAAAATTAGTTTAATCCCATTTCTAATGAGTTGGGTTTGTGAGGGTTGAAAGAATAGCTATTTGCTGCTTATTCTAAAAGTCAACCCTTTCCAAACATTTCCAGTGCAAGATGAAAAGGTGTGGATGTCAGGTGAGACTTAGAAAGGTGGAAAGAAGCCAAGTTTAGCAAAGTAAAGCCCATTTTCTCTCTTAACCAGGCTGTAACTGAGAAATGTGCTGAGTAGATGTGCTGGGGCAAAGGGTTTCAAACTGAAAGTAAAATTAAAAAATAAGAATAATGAAAATGATGGGGGAGGGGGGAAAGAAAGGGGTGTGGGAGCAATAAGGATATTTCCCTCAGTACTGTATTTCAAAACAAGATAAAAAAATGGAGTGCAAGTCATGGGCATGTAAGTGAGAACATAATTAAGCTTGTTACATTTAGGAGAGTAATCATGGAAGCTCAAGTCCTTCCCATTGTGGCAGTGGCCCTACTAAAATGGAAACTGGAGGCAGTGGCAGCCGGCCGGGTGGCATGGATGGATGGAGGAAAAGGTGTGTGATGGAGTGGGATTCGCAGCACTCCAAAAAGAGTGGTGGCAGAGGGAGGCCCCCACAGTAGTGATGTTTTCTCTCATGTGCACAGACCTCTACGAGCAGTAAGGTTTGCAAGAAGCCTTTCAGTGCAGGGGGTGGTTTCCTGCACTGCCCCTGCGGTCTGTGGGGCCTTCATGCACCAGTTGCTTGCTGTGGGGCTTTGCAGCCTGGCCTGTGCTGGGCTGACTTTCTGATTTGTCAGACCTCTGCACTGTGGCTGCCTGCCTGATGCTGCCTGAAGAGGTACATGCTCTCCTGCCCTGCACTCAGGGAGGAAACCTCCTCAAGGGGAATCTCCCATTTTGCAGCCCAAAGTCATTTCCCAGCCCCACAGACCATCAGCTGCTACGGGGATAAAGGGTACACACACTGTTGTTCACCCAGAGAGGACACATGCCCCTCTGCAGGCTTTCTGTCACCTGTGTCACTGCAGTAAATGTGATGAGACCATTTTATCTGCCAGAAAAATAAATATTTATTTGGTGGTGTTGTCTGTCTAGCTGCAAAGCACATCTTGAGTAGCCTGTGTGGAAACTCTGGTTTCTAGTTGAAAAGTAAGTAGTGCTTTTAAGGTCAAATGGAGTTCATCTTGGACACCATCCAGTACAAACTTGACTTTGGAAAAGTCAAGGTTGCTCGTGATTTCAATCCTAAAATTTCTGCTCTGGTGGAACACTGAATATCTATTCACAAAAAATTCTATTTTGTAATTCACAAAATTACCTATTAAGGTAAAGCATATTGTCCTCCAGATATTTATAACCACTGTCCTGCTGTTTTCATTTTAGCAAGGATTTCTAATTTTGCTCCTAGCTGGATTTGTGTCCAAATGTGCACTGGTTTCCCCGACAGAGAAAATCAAGAGGGTCTAAGAAGCAAGGGCTTATGTAGGGGGTGATAACCTCACAGTGCTAAATTTCCTTGGCCCTCTGCTTCCCAATACACATATGTTCAGAGATAAATGATAGAGCAGTTTGTTGAACAGGGCTGTGCATACGCTGCAGGGTTCAGTTGGCAGGAAAAAAATGTACTGTCTTATCTGAGCCAATGGCATATAATGCAGAAAATTTGGCTTAGAGGTCAAAACAGCAGATTTAGAATTATTACTTTGGCATAAATGTCTCATTTATCTTCTTGTTTGTTACAGGGCAGAGGCACAAACAAGGCAGGCTTTTGCAGAGAGGGAGAGGAAAAAAACTTCAGGCTCTTTCTGCAGGATTAGTAATAAATGATATTTGCTTTACAGGAGGGCCACGAAAGTAGGTTAAAAAAAAAAAAGGCCTCCAAACGCCTTGAGCTATTTCCTGCACGCTCAAGGTGTCTGTTTCTGCCTTGGAGTTTGGGGGGGGTTTTTGCGGCTTGTTGGACAAACAATTGTAACTATCACATGGTTTGTTACAGATTAACCATTTAAATTAAATTACTACTTTATACCTCCTCAGAACACTAAAGATGTATGTGTCTCCAGATGTTGATATTTACTATTTAGGTAGTAAGGAGACCTTATATATAATATACATTTAACTAGACAATATCACTCTAACCTGCTGTGTTAGTGTTTCAGTATTTTCTCCAGGATTCAACCAGGCTTATATCCAAATGCCACAGGTTGCCTGGAAAACAGACCTTTTTAGCTCTGCTGGCAGTGTAATTTAGAGCATAAGTGTCTTGCACTTGAGCCACTTGGTCTTCAGAGGAAATCTGAAAGCTAAAAAAGTGCAAGGGAAGTGTTAGAGATGACTGTGAAGGAAATCAGTAGGCGAGGAAGGAAGTCAGAAAGAAAGAACTGATTGCAAGTTGATTTGAAGGAGGATTTGATGTTGAACTACAACATGAGGGCCAAAGTGAGGACCACATTTTGGCTCCTTACTTCAGAGAGCTGGAAACCTTGCATGTTTGCTAGATTACAGAATTCAATCTTTGACGTGTCAGCATCACTGCATTACTTTATTTTTCTTTTCTATTTTTGCAAGCTCAGATTAATATTGATGTCAGTGTAGGGGTTGTTAACAGGCTGCTGTTCCAGTGACTTTGAAATCACACAAGCTGGCCACTTCTTGCCACCCTCTAGGTATATATTTTTTTTATTTAATATTTCACAACATAGTTGTGTTTAGGGGTATCGGGTCATTTACTAAACTAGGTAGCTAAGCTATCAAAGAAGTGTTTTCTGCAAGCATAGCTCTGTGCTTCGGCTAATTAGTCTTGCAGCAGTGATTATAAAGCATGGCTACTTAGAGCAATGCAGCTCTTGGTGTCTTTGGGCTAATTATGTTGAATAAACATGTCCTGTACTGGTATGTAACTCCTAGAACAAGAATGCCGTGGTTTTTATTGGCACTGTTAAATAACTTTACGAGCAGCAAGTCACCTTTTTCTGCATATGTGACTTAATCCCAGACAGCAGGATGGCCAGCCTTGCCAAATGAATTTCCCCGCAGCCACATGTATGTGTATGATTATCTTCAGATGCAGAAACTGCCATCTCTTCTAGTGGAGGCAGGACTTACTGCCTATAATTGGATAAAAACCCACCACACCAACCAATTCGCTTGAGAAATGTGCAGATCTTCAGAGTGGAGAGTGCAAAGCATTGCCAGTAATACATCCTCAGCATCCCTTCAGTAAAATTATCATGCCAGAGTCTGCATAGTAAACAATATAATTTTTTAGCAAAAGTATTGTCAAAAAATATTTGGGTTGCCTGGATTTACAGTTTAGGGGACAGGCAATTCATCAGTACATTTTTCTGCTTCAGTCTAAATTGCTGTTATGTTGTTGCTGACTTTTTGTCTTCAGTCTCAGCTCACTGGTGAAGAATCGTGTTGTTTGTCAGAAGAAGTGCTTGCTGTAGATGAGAAAAGCCAGGGAAGCTTTTACAGTAAGGTGGCAGTACTTGTTCCTCTCCTGGCCAGATTTCAGGGCAGTAGTGATATGGGGCCTGAGCTGAAGGGGCTTTGGCATGGATCAGGTGTCCTCAGTAGATATCCTTGATGGAAAGGTACAGATGTTCAGCTTACACAGGGGAATGCAGTCAGGGATTTATCAATGTAATAGTGGTTTCAGTCAATTGCATGTGTTTTATTGCTGGCTGAAAGTCTGAAATCATTAGGACAACATGAGGAGAAAAAAAAGGTTGAAATCTTTAGTGGAATAAATTTCCAGTCTTTCTGGTCTTTTTATTTTATAATGTCATCTTCAAAGTACTGTTTTCTGTTAAGAAGAGGCATCAGATTAATTTGTGCTGTAAAGATCTTAGTGGTTTTCTTGCAATGTTTTACTGATACCTGTGAGTAATTTTCTGAGTAGTGTCTCAGTAAGCAGATGCCCCTTCCATAACCAGAGAAATTTAAAAATTACGCTCTCATGTTGTTTTGATGCAGTTACATTCACTGAGGTCACAGAGATTGCCTCCCTCTCCTTCCTGCTCTGAGGCTCTGTGTGTTTCAATGAGTCACTGGGTGACAGGGTGGGAGGCCAGCTCTTGACAGCCACCTGGTTTTAGTGCATTTTGGGGAACAGGGCAGCAGTCTCCAGAGAGATGCAGAGTGGCTGAGCACTGGGGTAAAAAACAGTTACTGAGTAGGGACTATCTGGATCAAAAGCACTGCTTTGTCCCAGGGTGACTGTATTTTATCTCTGAATTTTGACGCTTCTAGGGTTTTTCCCTAAAAAGAAGAACTCTTGAATATCTTCTTGCGGTGGTTTGCCATCAGCAAAGGAGAGGTGTTGCTCAGTTTTGTGGTGTGCTCTGGTTTCACAGTGTTTCCCTCTAGGGATCCATTTCTGCCCTCACCTGTGGCTGTGTTGCCCATAGAGGCAGTTGACCTTTCTTGCTGACCCTTCTTGTAAGCACCAGGCATGTTTTTGGCTTTCAGGCATCAGATAATTTTCTCAGAGCTTTGAGGGTTTTTTGCTTGGGTTTGTTTGTTTTTTTCCTGCAGCCTCAAATGTATGGTGAGAGCACAGAGGGTATGTTTTGCAATCTTACCGTACAGCTGGTGCAGCTGAGAGAGACTGAACATCTTACATGGTAATGGAGTTAATGTGTCCTAGCATAATTTCTTCTCAGAGATATCCTATACTCCTGCCCATGGTTTCAGCAGGACTTTGGTCTGTCCTGGCATATGTGCCATTTACCTGATTTGGAAGATGTACAAGCATTGAAGTGACCCTTTCATGCAGGCCCAGTTCTAGGGCAGATTGGAAATACTGATGCTTCTGTGTCAGCCTCAGTGCTGCATCCAGCTTTAATGGTGGCCAACAGCAATGGGACAGATGGCAGAAATTAAGCAGAGCTCTCTGATGCCTGACCTAGTCTGCTGCACAGGGTAGGACACCATACTGCCTGTCAGCAGTGTGTCCATGGCGGGCTCCCAAAACACATGTGCTGGCTGGGGACGGGGGGCTCATGTGCTGTGGGCAACAGGGACTTTTGAATGGTTGGGAGGAGCCAAGGTCCTTGGGCTCGGCCTGTACCCATTTTACTGCCTGAAGGGTGTGCATGGAACAGAGTAGGTTCTTTAATCCAAATCTCCTCGCAGATTTCCATGGGGAGAATGAAAACTGGGGGGAGGAAGGACTGCAGTTTGAGCCAGAGCCACCCAGGACTGAGTAGAATTTCCTTTGATCCGTAGCAGCCAGGCTGATGGTGTTTCCAACCTGCTGTCCTGCTTGTCAGAAGGTTACATCCAATGAACCCAGAAAATAAAATCCTTTTGAATTTAACCTGCCATCAGTAATCACATATCCAAATTTATTTTACAGCTGTGGTACTCTAAAAAGCACTGATTTTTGTAATGGCGGAGGCCCAGGGCTGTCAGCGTGGAAGGGACCCAGGAGTAGCTGCCAGTCAGCAGTGATTTTTGCCCATCTGCTGTGCAGATACCACAGGGAGTTCCATGGTGCTTAGATAAGTGATAAGTGAAGTCCACACACTGCCTCTGGAGCAATGCAGCAATCCTGGTCATACATCCCCATAGAGCCCTGGGATCCAGACATGGCCCTGTTCCATTGTATGCATCACGAGCTATCTCTTGGCTTTGAATGGGGGTTTGTGACCCGCATTGTCCTTTAAATAAATAATGGAAAAGCAACTTCAAAAGGGAAAGTTAAGTCCAGGTCCCCAGCAAGCAAATTATGCATCTCCCAGGGTCCTTCTTGCCAGGGACATTGCAAGTCCCTTGTAAAACTCTACCTGCATGAACTTCAAAAGGAGAGAGCCATCATTTGAGAAAACGGTGGACAAAAGCACTGGCACCCTGGGAGTGCAGCCTGATAGTATGCCTGTTATCAGCTGCTAAGCAAAGTGTGTTTATTTCAGCACAAAGGCACTAGTGACTAAGCTTGAAATATTTTGAAATTGGTGCTGAAATGACCTTGGGGTCATCCTGAAGGTCCCACAGCTAAACAGATTAGACAGATGTGTGGGGGATGAGCAGTACATGAAAGCTCAGGGCTCAAACTTCCTGTCAGAAAGATGAACAAGGTACCTTGTAACAGCAAGTGAAGACAGTAAGGTTGAAATGCCAAGGAATTTTAATTGTCTGAATCTTTTCAGGTGTGAGATTAGCTAAATTCAGGGTGAAGTGAAAAAAGTGAAACACAGTCAGGAGCCAGCAGCATAAAACATGTAGTAGAACAGTTGATCCTGAAAGCAGCAAGCTATGCATTAAATATTCCTGAGTTTATCAAAGGATATTTCATCATGATGCATATTGAAAGTAGGCATTTACCAACATGTGATTCCTTATATGCCGTTTAACTTCTCAAACCTTCCTTTTGGTGAAAATAAAACAGCATCTCCATGCTCCAGTGAAACCTGTGCCAGCCTCTACGGGCACAGTCAGAATTATCGCTTTTGAGAGGGACTGGTTTAGTTTAAGGCACTATCCCATGGCAGGGAGCTAAGTGCAAGGACAGAAGCCACTGCCACCCTGCTCTGTACTGTGGGGCAGTCCCGGTGCTGTTTCTTTTACTATTGTGGCTGCAGCAAGAACATGCCTTTCCGAGCTCCACCGGGACAGCTCAGCCTGGGGAAGTGAGCTTTTCCTGCATCTTGCCTTCCTAATTGTGTGATGAGAACGTGCTTCCTCATCTTGAAGAGACACTGGGAGAAGTCCATCCCAGAAGTGGGCAGGGAGAAGCTGAGAGCAGCAGAGGAAGAAACAGGCTGTGTTTGCATGAACCACTCCCACGGTGGCTGCAGGAGCACCTGGTTACTCGTGGTTTTTGCTAATTTCCTTTTACGTTTCTGCCAGGAGCTTAAAGAGAGTCATGGAGAACTAAGAATAGTTAAAATGCTCACCTCTTCCCTAACAAAAGTAATTAAATCATCCCTGTCCTGCCTCAAAGTGCTCTTGGTGTCAGCAGCTCTTCTTCAGGGACTCATGTAATGCCAACGGCCAAATTATAAATCCTTTATGAAGGGGTTTATCCCTCTGCTGATGAGCTTGCAGCAGAAGCCCAGACATAGCACGCTGGCTGTGGCACCTTCACTGAAGGTCTGTTGCCATCAATCTTAACCTGCTGATGTCACGGTGTTAAAAATACACTGGGTGCAGAATGGCTGGTAAATGCTTTTTTTGTCACCATGGAAGAATGACATCGTGGCAGCGATCCAAACCTCATCCCTTCTGTCAGAATGGCTGCTGCTCACGCACCAGGCCAGAGCTTTCATCCAGGGAAGCATTTCCTCGTTGCATGGTCCCATGTGTATGTTTTTTCTCACCACTGTCAGCTTGTCTTTAAGGAGACACATTGCATGCAGGTGGAAAGTCACTTGGGCACCTGCCCGTTGCACTGAACTGGAGCCCTCACTGTCATGTAATTTAAAACCAAAGTTAAATGGTTTTGTTTGTTTTTCATTTTTAGGAGTGCCAAATCGCAGTGTTGTATTTCAGTCAGTGGGAGATTTTCAAGAGTACTTCTTGCTGCATTAGGCTTGCTGTTAACTTGCTTAGGACCACCCTTGACAAGGGTGCTGCAAATCTCAGGTATTCCCATGCCTCTCCTGTCCCTCCTCAGAAATCATGACTCTAGACTGCTGGTGAGCATGCCAGGTTACCTGTGTACAGGCAGGCACACAGGTAGGGTTATCATGCAGATACATGCCCTGGGTTATGGGCCACAGAGATTACATGTGGTGGAGTTACCATGCAAATACACACCCTGGGTTATGAGCCACAAAGATTACATGGCCCAGATTAGATACTTTCTATTTTGAACTCTGGGTCCTGTTTTGGTTTCAGCAAAATCAGAAAAATCAGAGTGGGATGCTTTCAGGTTTGTCAGATTTTCTTCCATGTCCTATCCAATGTCTGCATTGGTGCAAGGATGGGCTGGTGCCCTGGGTCACCTCTGACCTCCAGGTTATATGGTTGCCCCTAGCAGGGATTAGAAGAGAATGGGGGACAGTGAGTGTGATGGGGCCATGTGCTTTTGGCTCCTGCACTGGTCCAGTAAACACAGAGCTGAGCAATGCCCACAGTTTAACCACAAAGCTCCTGCACATGCAAACCGGGGCTCGTTCCTTGAGAAAGCACATTGCCCTGTCCTCTACCTCCCTTGCTGTCTGAGACCTGGGCAGGGCACTAAAGGCTGCTGCTGAAATGCTGGTCTGGTTCAATTCACTGGCAAAACTTTGGAGCTTCCCTGGAGCATCTCCATTTCGCAAGGTGCTCCACTGGGACAGTTCCCAGCGCAGCCTGGGGAAGCGAGCTTTTCCTGTATCTTGCTTTCCTAATTGTATGATGAGGAAGTGCTTCCTCACCTCGAAGAGACACTGGGAGAAGTCAATTTCTGGGAGAAGTTTCTCCCAGAAGTGGGCAGGGAGAAGCTAAGAGCAGCAGAGGAAGAAATGGGCAGCAGGAGTTATTTCCCAGCCTGAGGGTGCCCTCTGGCGTATGCAGGAGACTCTAAAGATTGTAGTTTCTTCAAGTGGGTTTACTTGGCTTCCTCCTTTCCCTAAAGCCTTGCAGCCAGCATGATTCTTCGCTGAAGGCTGCCAGGTAGGTGCATACCATAAAGTGACCCCCAGACCAGTCCCATGTGTTGTTCACATTTATACACCCAGCAGCTGACAATCACTTTTTTAATGATACTGGCCACATTCAGCATGTCGAGCAGGAGGCTTCTGGGTCCCAGTGTCTCAGACCCAATTTCCTTCCAGCAGTGCCTTGTAGGTGTCCAAAACTAGCCTGCAGCAGGTCCTGCCCCAGATGTGCCCAGGAAGTGCTGCTCCCTCTGCCCTGAGCACTGTCTCCTGGCACATGCTTGGGGCTCCAGTGCACAACCATTCCAGTGCCAGACTTGCATTTCAAACCCTGGGCTCAGTAAGGAAACCAGTCTGCAAGAGGAAGGAGCAGCTTTTTATAAACAAACAAAACCTAGCCCTTTTTCTTGGGGGAAGGCAGGGCATTTAGGAGTGGTGGCAGCGGGAGCAAACATTGCCATGATTACATAGAACTGAAATGGTGAATGAGAGGCATAAACACAAAAGCTGCAGTAAATACAAATCTTCTCCTATGTAGAGTCCTTTCTTGGAAAAACTTTGTCATCTTGTCTCGATTACAATATTCGGATTTTATAATTTTTTTTTTTAAATAGTTTCAAAGCTTTTTGTTGGCAGCTGCAGTAACCAATGTGCTGGTAGGTAGCAGAGAAGCCTGTTGAATGTTCTGGTGTTGCACTCTGCTGGGGCAGAGCAGGTGCTCAGGTATTGCAGTGCCTTGTCTGGAAGCTACTGCTCATAGCAAAACAGCCAGGTCGTGATATTTTGAGGAATTAAGTCCAGTGTGGGTCACTCAATGTATGCTCTTTCTTCTTTCCTCCTTGCTCCTTTCCTGGGGTGTTTTCCAGCATGAGTCAGTGTATCCTCACTCACTCATCCCAGAGTTACAACACGTGCAGTAATCTGCCAGGAGGTGGTCCAGGCTTGCAAAGCTACTACCTCCTACACAGAGGTGGGGCTTTTGTCCAGATCCACCAACTGGCATTCATCAGCAACCACCAGTGGAAGAGGGTTTGGCGGGCTGGAGTCTGGGATGACCCATGCTGGGGTTGGGTGCTCTTTTCCAGCTGTATGACAGCTGTCCTTGGATGTCTTCATTGTTGTTTGCTTCTCAGCAGCCAGGTTTTGCTCACATTTTCTCCCTGCTCTCTGCTGATCTTTTTCTTACCTCTGTGGTTTTTTCCCTTAGGTCGAAAGCTGAGAGGAAAAGCCTTTTATTTTGTCAATGGAAAGGTGTTCTGTGAAGAAGACTTCCTGGTAAGCACCCAGTTGACTCTTGTAATGAGACGTCTCAGGGTTGCCAGCAGACACGCAGCCTTTCTTCCTGTCAGCTTTGCCTGTGTTTCACAAACTTCTGGTCCAGCATCCTGCCTGTGTTTCACACACTTCTGCTCCAACATTTACCCAGGACCTGCCCCAGCCACGGTGGCTGCCCACATGTGGTGCTGGAAGTAGCTGAGTGAGAGGCCATGGTTTTGTGGCACAGAGCCCCTAGCTGAAGCCATAATCTGTTGTGATGTCTCCTTCAAAGCATTGTCTCTGTGGCCATACTGTGGAGGCAGGAGTGAGATGAACGGCTACAGAAGAATGAATTGGGTGAATTTCCCTTTTCACCTAATGGATATCTTAATGGATATCTTTCTGTTGCCCTCAATGGATTTTGTGTGAGTGTACCTAAGCATGAAGCAAACCCACTGGCCTCTCCTTGGCTGGTACAGATAAAAAAACCTCCTTCTTCCTCTGAGTCCTGGTAGATTGAGCCTTCCTTGAGACTTGAAAAAGTCATTTTTGCCTGCTTATTGGTGAAGCCTAGTGATTTCTGTCAGAGAGAGGTAAGTTCATCTTCTTTTTTCTTGTCAGTATGTTCTACACAGGCTGAAAATAAAAAGATTAATTAAATGCACCTAAAATATTTCATTTTCCAAGTCTGCATTTCCATCATGCAGACAGATGATGTGCTGTGCCCAAGGTGCATGTCATGGACATGACAGACAGTTCCTTACCAACAGATCTCAGCAAAAACAGCAGAAAAGTTGCTCTGGGCCAGACTTGATTGCCGTCCTAACAAGGAATTGGGACAATACCACTGACCTCAGAGAAGCTTCAACAGAATTATAACCGTGTAACCAAAGAAAAATTTGGCTTTCCAGGCCTTTATATACAGCTATTGTGACATGAATATGTGATAAACACAAGTAGGTTCCTGCCTTGTAGATTCATGTGGTCAAATAAGCATGTAACAAGTCTTATTAGTAACTGCCTTATTTGCATGTGTATTTATGGTATTTATTTTTATACTTTAAATTAAAGTTACATTTTGGACTTGGAAGTTACAGGAACTTGTACTCTTTCTGAAACTGGGCAGTCTGGTGTCTTTATATCCTCTGGAAACCCATTTACACCTTTATATAAGGAAAAAAGCATTGGAAAGTTTAGCTTTTCTGTGTAAGGAGCACAGAAAAAGGACCAATAACAAATATGCAAATAACACTCCACAGTACACAGTTGTTTATGCTTGAGTGGCCTTGTGAAATTTTAAGTGAATTCTTTTTTTTGTCCTTGCAGTATTCTGGTTTCCAGCAGTCAGCTGACAGGTGTTTCATTTGTGGTCATTTGATAATGGACATGGTAAGTGATAATTGCTTATGGAGAAAAAACTCCCACAGCTTTTCAGAAGAATGCATCAAAAGCAAAATATATTCATATCCAATACTGTCTGTTATCATCTGGTTGGTTGCCTAGTGTGAGACTGGTATCAGAAAGAAAATCCACTGAGCCTTTTGTTGATTTTTTCAAGGAAGTGAAACATGCTACTGTATGTGGTGCAGAGACACTGTTCTGCCTGTTTTCAGTGGGTGTTGAAAAGCAGAGCCTCCAGCTCTTTCATCCCTTTTTGGGTTTCCCTGGACAGTGTATTTGTAATCCTGTTGATGCTTCCTGCTCAGCAGTGCTGTGGCTCTGCAGTGCTCCCTTGCTGTGAGGCATCAGTGCAGCTCTCTCAGCCTCTCTTTCCTGCACTCAAGCTGTGGCTTCCCATGTGTCTTCTGGATGAAGTTACTTCCTTGTCATTTTCTGTGGGTACTGATACTCTGGGGAGCAGGTTTGACCCAGAGTGTGTGATCCAGACCTCAGTTCAGATCTGTGAAGCAGGATAAGCCTACAGCAGGTACCATCCATTCCAGATGTGCATGGGGTGGGGGATGCTCAGGGGTTCAGCATTCAGTTATAGGACGTTCAGAGGGAGACCGGTGTAGCTGGTGGTGTAAGACTACAGCTGAGGCAAAGAAATTAGGAATTTCTGGTTCACAGCATACCTCCCAACATTTTCTAATGCTTATCATTAATTATCTTTGTTTGCCTGCTTACACTGGAAAGCATTACAATTGGAAAAGCTGTTTCCTACTCAGAAGTCTGATCCTTCTACTGACGGACCATGGTATTCCAGGTAGTGAATTGCAGCTGTTGAGTTCAACACAGTTTCCATAGTCTGCGCTAATTAGAAAGCCAGGCTAGTGAGTACAAAGCCCTCCAATATCTAAGGAATTATGAAAACCGAGCAATAATATTACTTTCAACTTCTCATGGAGAATATAAAATATAAAAGTGTATTTCCTTTGTTCGGCTGGTACATCTTGCCATGTGATCTTGATGAGTATTGTCTACCTGTTGACTTCAGAAATTATTTTCTCTCCTTTAAATTCTGTCACTTCTATCCTCTGTCATGCTAACTACCTTGACTGAGTCTGCAAACTGTTTTCTTACCCATGCTAATAATTAATATCTCTGGAACCAGGTGCTATATATTGATTCCAGCTGCCCTTTCCATCCTTGTTAACTGATTTTTCAGATGACATGGGGGAAAAAAGACACAGCCCTGCTGATGAATATGCAGCATTATCTGGTGTAAAGCTGTGTGTTTACTATTTTCACCTTTATTGGCTCTTCATGTGCATTTCCCCTCTTCCTTGCTCTGTTGCAGATCCTGCAGGCTCTAGGGAAATCATATCATCCAGGCTGCTTCCGATGCGTCATCTGCAACGAGTGTCTGGATGGTGTGCCATTCACTGTAGACTCTGAAAACAAAATCTACTGCGTCAGAGATTACCACAAGTAAGGGCAAAATAAACAGCAGAGATGTTCCATGCAACAAGCCTCTAATTTTGCTTTTCAGCTGGTTAGGAGTGCAGATTAGTAAAATAGCGACAGGGTTAGAAGTTTGAGGATGGGGCTAATTCCTAGAAATTCCTCCTCTCTCCTCTTATCCAGCCGTTGACTCCTGTGTAACTCTGATGAAGTCAAATCTGGGCTTCAGCTGCCCCTTCTGCAAAGCAGAGAGAGTGAGAAATAGTGCTCCTGAAGTGTTCAGTGATGTACAAAATTAGTCTGCTTTAAGGTAAGCCTGTGAATGCCTGTGGAAATCAATGTGATTTACTTTTTGAGTAGTTGAAGGGCTGAACTGGACTTTTAAAAAATCACCACTGAACCTGCAAAGCAAAATTTTTACCCAGTTCTAAATTAAACAACTGATAAATCCACTTTAAAAATCACTTCTTATTTAGACAGTAAAATAAAATGGCTGTGCTCTTGGCTGGTAGTTATGGTATTAGAGCTGCACACATTTTGTGTGTCCTTCTGGCTTGCTTTGGTCCTTGCTCCATTTTTTGAGCAGGGAGAGTATTAAGTGTTGCTCAGGCAGCCCTTGGAACTCTTCTGTGTTGTGCCAGGATTAGAGTTGTTACAATCCTGTTGCCGAGATTAGTGCCCTTGTATGCCATTGTTATTCTGAAATAATGCATATTTCCTTGCCATTTAATTTAATTAATTATTGTGTTATAAGGCCTTAAGAAGCTGTACAGTCATGTGGTATTTTCTCAGAAGTTTCCTGCCCTGAGGCTGCCACTTCTTTCAATGTATTTTTCTGGGGACAGTCCTGCTCAGTTCCTCCTCTTTTTCTTTTCCAAATCTCTCAGTAGCAGCCATGACTTTTATAGGGAATTTTGTATTTTTTCTGGCACTAAGTGTAAAATATAAGGTCTCTTTTTGCCTGATTGAGCAATGTATGCCAAGTATTACTTAAAATCAATGCTAAAATGAATTTATGATCTCAGGAAGCAAAGCTTTCCTGTGGATAAGTTATTTACAGCTGCAGCTTTTCATGTTATCACTGAGAATATACAGGCATCTCTTTTTATGTTGATCTATTACTTGCCTTCAATTTCTCGTTGCTCTTCCAGAGTTTTAGCTCCAAAGTGTGCAGCGTGTGGACTTCCCATTCTGCCCTCCGAGGTGAGAGCCTTTTATTTCATATTCCTTTGGGGGAGGAGTGTCAGGCCTGGATCTCTTTCACACTTGACCCTGTGTCAAGACGAATGTGCTTGTGGATGGGGAGAGATGGTTGCTTCTTCTGGAGTGCAGCCCTCTGATCTAAGCTCATGCACTGTTCTTGAGATGTGACCCTTCCTTTGTTCAATAATGAAGCTGCTTCTTCCTTGGCCAGGCTGCTTTTTTTCATCTCCTGCAGGATTATGCTGCTGCTAGTTCTATGTTCAGGAGAATTTTCCTTCATGTCAGTAGATGCTGGTGGTACTCATGAAAGTAACTCATTTTAATACTTGGGCAAAACTAATTTAAAATGCTGAAAAATATGACCTATTGAAATTGCCGAGTCATTAATTTCTGATTTCTGATAGATGTTACTGTTAAAGAGAGAACATTTTTACATTTCTGGTGTCACATTTTAGAGGATATCTGCAGTCAGTCGATGATAAAGCTTTACTGTAAAAATAACTGCAAGTAGCAGGATTTATTTGTGGTCTCCAACCAGCTGCCCAAATGCATTTCCTCAACATTCATTCTGTTGCAGGAAGCAATCTACAGAGTGCATGTGTCTGATCCTGCTGTAATCCTTTGTAATTTCTGCTTTGCTCAAATGCACACAGGGGTCTGATGAGACCATTCGGGTTGTGTCCATGGACAAGGATTACCACGTGGAATGTTATCACTGCGAGGTAGGTCAGCAGCTTTCTCAGGGAGTGGGCACTTAATAGTCATAACTGCTATTATTTTTAAGATGGAAATAAATCTCCTGCTTTCCAGCAGCAGTAGATGAGCAATTCAAACCTTGCAGCGTGAGACCCTTTCTGTCAGTGACTGAGAAATTTCCAGATTGAGGACAAAAGTTTTTGCAGCAACGTGTTTCAGCTGTAATTTCATTTGCTATCCATAAAGTTGTGGGCAACAAGTTAATTATTGTTTTTCAAACTTGGCAGTTTATTCGTTAATGAAGGAAGCATGGTGACTTAGTAAGGTCTATTGCTGTGTTTCAGAAGGCTCAAGCTCCAGATCACATTAGTGTATCTGATTTCCAAGTCAGATTGTTGAAAAATGCTAAGGTGTGACTGATCCTGCGGGGTGTAAGTTACCTTCACTCTCATGGGAAATGAACGTGTCGTTGGGGCTGGAGAAAGGATATGACTGCACAAGAAAAAACTCCACGAGATGCCAGCTCTTAAAAACCACTTGGTCTCCATGCAGTGCTTCTCAGAAAGCATCCATACTTCTGCATTGTGAATTAAAATAAATAGTTGTCTTTTCTCACTGTGCTTATAATGCAGTGAAAAGAGGCCCTGACTCCACAAGCTGATTTCACATCAGTAAAACTGTAATGTGAAGAGGTGAATCCTACCTGACAGTGTAAGGAGACACGAGCATGTTTAAGATACAGAGAGTTGCACCTTACCACAAGATAAAGCTTATTCAATAAAACTGCTTCAAACAAATTTGTACAAGGCTGCCCATCAAAATGCCTATGTCAGATGTTTTTCTTCTCATGGTACATGCTGGACCTATTAGGAAGGAGCTGTTGGCTGGGTGTCTTCTGTCCTTGTCACAAAATCACTTTCCTGGAAGCCAGACCCCAGTTGACACTGGAAGATGAACACAAGCTCTAATAATTTGCACGGCCTCTCTTTGCAGGACTGTGGGATGGAACTGAACGACGAAGACGGGCATCGCTGCTACCCACTGAATGAACATTTGCTTTGTCACTCCTGTCACCTGAAACACATAGAGAATGGCACAACCCCAGCAGCTGCCTACCAGCACCGCTACTAGTCAGTGTGGCCAGCGTTGGAAAGCCAGGACAGAAGACTTGTTACATGATCTCCCTCTCCCCACCTTCTGCTGATTTCCTGTGCATGTTTTTTGCCAGTTGGCAGCGTTCCTGGAAAAGGATATGAGAGATTTTTGCTGGATTCACAAAGTTTGTATGCTGCTTGGTTTCAGCTGCATCAAACCATGTCTACTTGACCAAGAATGTGGCATGTTACCTAAACTGATCAGTTTACTTTTACGTGTCTTTTTCTGCCACCTGGAGATTCCTCTGGGCTCATTTTGGAAGATTCTTCAGTGAAAGCACAATTTGCTCTCGTGCCTATGAACTCGGATCATGCCATGCACAATTAAAAAGCCAGAAGCTGGTTTGCCTGCCGGCCGGGGACATCCCATCAGTCTACTGTTTCCTGAAAGCACATTTCATCAGGTTCCCTGAAGGACACCAACCTATTAGTACCAGATTTTTAGACACTCTCTCTTTTTATTAATTCTTTAGGAAAAGAAAAGAAAGGGATCTGTGCAAAATGGCACGCTCAAGGCTTTCAGTTAATTCCCTGAACTCCAGTATCAAGTCCAGCTGTAAAAGCACCAACTCTCCAAGCACAAACCAGGCAATGCTGTCTGGCAACTGGAGGCCAACAACCCATTTCAAACAACAAAAAACTGGAACAAGCTAGGCTAAGCTACTGCAATGACTTGGGGCCCAGGCTTGTGTGTCAGCATGACACACAGGGGCCAGTCTGCTGTGTCAGAGTCTGCATAGTAAATCATATTTGGAAAGGAAAGGTTGGGATGCTGAAAGTGTGGACATGGGGGAAATCCATCCTCATTCTTGCTTGCAGAGCTCACTTTGGAAAAAAGCTCTTCATACACAGACAGTTGCCTGAGTTTTCTAGTTTGTCCTCACAGCTTAGCCCTCAGCCTGGCTATTCCTTTTCATGGTGTTTACCAGCACAAAGCCATTTCATAGTGGTGCTTATTTAGAGCTCGGGGAGCGAACTCGAGATTGTTATGAAGGCTTTGTTACACAGGGATTTAGAGTCCGGCTCCACAACCTGAACTCATATGAGTATGTTCGCATAAACAGATTTGCTCCCATGAATAATAACAGCTTATCTGAGCAAGGGGTTAGAGAGTTTGGCCCTTGCTTTCCGTTCTGCTGAGAAAGCAGGAAGGCAGATTGTTTCTTTTCTTGACCCCCCCTCCATTTTATAGTCAAAGAAATCTGTTCCCCCTGTATGTGTTACATGTATGATAGGCGTGCCTGCAGTACATGTTCTGTACCTACCAAAGCTGTGCAGTCCCTCATGTACTGGTACTTTTGTTTAACAAAAAACTCTCAATTTAAAACCTTGGATGCAGCTGGGGATCCTAACTACTCTTTCCATCATTTTGTGTGGAAAATTAGTTAAATCCTTATGTATCTATGCTAAAGCTGTAAACTTGGTTCTGACTGGCAAAGGATGGGATGACATTCTTGAAGATCTTTTTAGTGAGGAAACTACAATAAATTAGCTGAGCCATGGCACTGGGACTCCTAAAACATGTCCATGCTGAAAACCCGTTACAGTTCAACTAAACCTCTTTTCCAGTAGCATGAATGTAGCTTGAACTTCACTCGATGTAGTCAGACAGCAACGCATACCCATCTGGAGCAGCACAGGTGTCAGGTAGCAGCAAGTTGCCTGTCTCTGCCTGTGCTAATAAATCATCTTGCCATTGCTGAAATGTGAAACTGCCCCAGCCTCAGGAGCTTGGTTGGCTTGGCATGGAATTTCATGGTGCCAGATGACCATCCAGCCCTCTGCCCCATTCAGCCGCAAGTGCCTCCCCTTGTTTCTGCTGCTCTTCGGGATGGGGATGGCAGCTCGGGGCTGGAGGCTGGTCCTGCCTGGAAGCCATCCAGAGCTTTGGTGTAGTTTGGTTCTGCGGCACCATTTTTCCTGGGGACATGCATCCCTTCAGTGAGTGACTGAAAGCTCAAGGGAGGGCACTTTAGCACTGTGAAATATATCTTCTGAGAGTTTTACCTGTGATTTTAGAGGAGGTAAAATTGACCCCAAATATGTGAGCCCTCCTAGAGCCTTAAATTTAGCCTCCAAATGCTGGTTAGGAAAGAGATGGGAGCTGATACAAAATGTAAGCAGTGCTGCATCCAAGCAAGATGGATCAAGGGCAACAACAGCCAGGGCAGATCTCGTAGTGCTCTCACCCCAGTGCACAACATCTGTTTGTGTCCTACAGCACAGCTAGGCTGGAGTGGGGAGGAGGTGTTCAAGGTGTGACTGCGATCTTAGGACTGTCTGAAGGGGCTGAGGTGGAAAACACTAGCTCACAATCCCTAGTAAATAATTCAGATATTCCTGGGCAGGTGGTTCTCTGCCCTGAGCTGCTTTTGGCAGCAAAGGCAATGAGGTATCAAAGTGGATTTTGGAAGTGAGCTGGAAACACCAGCCTTGGTCATCTGTTGCTGTCTCTGAGAGACCAGCTGCTATGTAGCTCATGCTTTTGCTACCTCTTGATTTTTTAGAGCAAGCCCTTGTGCACATTTTTTGGCATCTTCATTTTGTAAATATATGGAAACACTAGTGGGACTGGTATTTTCTTTTTAAACTGCAGTTTAAACTTCTGTCTCACCCTTGAAGCCTTCCCCACAACCTCAAAACAAGCAGGAGAGAAGGGAATGGGGAGAAGGACGATTTTCCTTCATGGAAAGCCTCAAGCAGGCAGTTTGCAGCAAGCTGTCTTGCAGGAGCCCTCTTTGCATCACCAGAGAGTTTGGCCTCTGCTCCCACACAGTGTCTTCTTACTCCTGTCAGCCATCCTGTATCCCTCAGTGCTGGGGAAATGAAGGCTGCCCTACTTCCAGTTTTGAGGTCCCCTATAAATTATTAAATGCCAACACTCTCCTTTCCTGTATTTACAAATAGCTGGAAATGACAGAGTGAAGCTCTTGAAAAAGGAGCCTGAGCTTGTGGTTTTGAAGCTAAAGCATCTACTGCACTGCCCTGCACCCTTGTGTGTGCTAACTTGCACTGCTTCTATCTCTGGGAGTTTGAATTCATTTAAGCTCAGTATTATTTCTCCCAGGCTGTGAGTGTCTGAGTCCCTGTTGATTTTCCCCAGCTTGTCCCCAGCTCTGCAGCTGCCTGACAGTGGGTCTGGCAGGGGGGAGGCAGGGGCATCCTGCACAGGGCAACCTTCTCCTCCTTCTGACCCTCCACCAGCCATCTGTGGAGCTGCAAGCCCTCACTGCCTGCCTTCAGGCTGCTCCCCCAAAGGGAAAAATAGCTCTGGAGCTGGAGATGTGAGGTTTTTCATCCTCTGCAGAGTAATTTCAAAAAACATGTTAAATTCCACCTATCTCCTGGCTGATACTCATTGGGTTTTGCTGTTCACATGAACCTGTTGCCTTTTAATTTATTAAGATGCTATGAAAACGTGCTATGAAAAGTTGGTCTTGATTCCTCCCCCAGCAAGTTCTTCTGACTGCTTTTAGAGTGAAGAACCCTTGGAAGTCTCATTGTGCTGTTAATGAGTAACTCTCATGCAAATAGTTATTCAAGTGAATTCCCTGAAGCCTGCTTTCAGGAATCAGAGCTTAAAAGATTTTTTCATTCAGATCATGCTGTTAAATTTCTATTGCTTAGAATACAGAAACTCATTTAAATAGGGATTTTTGCATAACAGCCGGGAGAAAGCCCCAGCTACAGAAGCAGCAGACATTTTTTGTGTAATTTAAAGTGTAAGAAACACCTGTGATCAAAGCAATTTAGGAAACTGCCCTGATGTTGAAACACAGGGAACAGCAGTTTCAAACACTCTGGTGAGGAACATTTGAAAAGATCTGTGGCTCTTCAATTTCTGAATTTCATTTGGGGGCTTTTAAAACGTTTTCCCAGTCTTTCAAGGTTTAAATGCTTTTCTTTGGTAGATCTTTTTACTACAAAGTGAATAGCTGCTTAGTCTGGAAATGGTGGAGTTTCATCAGCAATCAGGTGTGATGTGACAGCCTTGAAAGGCAGAAACTGGGCTTCCAAGAGCTGGCATGGGCCTGGCTGGCCATTCCAAAGAAAGGATTATCCTTTTTTTTTGGAAAAAAAGTCCCATGTGGGCCTTGACTGCTTGCTATGTGCTCACTTTTGGGGTGGTGTATGCAGTTGTGTCTATGCACATGGACATGTGGCACATGCTGCCTGTGAGACACCTGCCTTTCACACCTCTGTGCCCGTGCCAAGTGCTTGTAGGTGCATTTTAAGCAACTTTCTGCTCATGAATGTAAGGACAAGTTGACCCAGGCTTCATCACTGGGAAATACCCCTGGAGTCAGTACCTGCAGGCAGGGAAGGGTTATGACCAGATACACATCCCTTTCCCCCATCCTGTGAGTGCCTGTGCCACTGGGAGAAGCTGGGAAGGGGTTTGCATCTCTCATTATCACACAGCATTTGTACGTTCATTTTCCTTTTCCATTTCTGTGTCCTGCTGCTTGCTGGCTGCAGTGGGCCTGGCTGTACTTACTGAAGCTGACTGGGCAGACATCTTCCTGTCACGAGCCCAGAGGGAGCCTGGAACTGCTCACCCACCCTTTTCCTAAGGAGAAGCAAAGCTTTCCTGAGTAATAAAAATCCTTACCCTGCTTTCTTCCAGGGCAGCCAGAAGTTGGTGTGGCAATATGCATCTGCAAGTCACTCAGACACAACAGGAGATGGGAAGAAACTGTCCCCACGTGCAAATACATGGCAAAGAGCGCTATAAAGGCAGGAGTGCCCTGCGGCCCTGGTAGAGGGATGACTGGGCTGCAGTTCCCAGCCCTGCCAGCACCAACCCTCGTCCCCACGCAGCAGGTCTGCGGTGCGTAGCCAGGCAGGGACCCAGGCACACAAACCCAGGCTCTGGCTTTCTGGATGCAGAAAGCAAATCCTGAGCCTGGCTAATGATACTGAATGGTACTAATTATTTTATGTCTCCTTCAAAGCTCAGCTGCAGGAGAGAGTATTTTAGGATTTATGCTGGTGTAACTAACCTTAGCCTCCTGTGAACACAGCCCTCTTTTCTTCTGTGCTGTTAAGTATTTATAAAGAATGAAGACGAGTAGCAGAACAAAGTCACTGGCCTGTTGTGATTTCAGTAATTAAAGACAGTATCTTAAGCAAAGCTCAGAGTCAAGTCTTTCCTAAATTTGCAATGATTGTCGTTACCCAGAGTCCATAGCGGGGGGAGTTATGCTGTGAAATGATGGTTTCCCAACCTCTTCCTTACTCCTGTCCCCCCACCTCAGTGGCTGAACTAGGGACTGGTGGGGAGAACCACCTCAGTGGGGTTCACTGGGAATTTCCAGTCCTTTTCAGGCAGCTGGTATTTGCTGCAGCTCCATCAGAGGCTGTCCTGCTCTGGCATCCTTCTGGGGAGACCCAAGTCCCAGGCTGAGGAGCTGGGAGGGATGTGCTACATGTCGGAGCAGGCTCTGATCCCAGCATGGGAGTCTCCTTTGCAGCGTTGGTGGGGATGGGTTCCTTAGAGGGTTTTGGGTAGTATTCCCATGGGTCTGGGAGTCAGGCAGCCACATGGTGCCCTGCTATCAGCTACCAGGACGCCTCACACCCAAAGACTGCATGTTGGCCAAGCAGCACCACAGCTTGGAGCTGTCAGCTAAAATGAAGCTAATAAATAGGAATAACTAAATATAGTTCCCCCTCCTTGAGGCAACAAGCTGCCCAAGCCTGGGGCATGACACCCAGAGAGCTGGATCCAGTGGAAACTGGCCAGGAGGTGCCCCACATTTGCTCCTTGCCAAACCCCATGGCCTCGGCAGAAAGGGTGCCCGGGTGGACAGTAGCTGTCCCTGAGCTGGGGGACTGCCAAGGGTGGGAAGCCCTACAGCACCACCCAACCCTGGGATGTTTGGAGACCCCCACACTGGGGGCATGAAGGTGGCAGGAGTGGGCCTATGCAGAAGGGGGGGAGGCTGTAGGCAGCACCCTCGCCTCGAAGTACAATAGGAGAAAAGAAAAATGGGGAGGAAAAAACAACAGCCGAGCCAGCCAGGAGTCGAACCTAGAATCTTCTGATCCGTAGTCAGACGCGTTATCCATTGCGCCACTGGCCCTGCTCGAAAAGTAACCGCCTCCCCCATAGATTTCAGGACAGCTGTCCCACCCTGGCTCAGCCAATGGCGGCGCCACCGAGCCCGCCCGGCCCCGCCCCTTCCTGCCATAGGCGGCGCCCCACGCTAGGCGCGCCCGCGGAGGTTTGTCCTGAGTGGCGTCCCGTCGCTCCGGCCCAGGGACGCGTCAGTTGGCCAGGGAGGGAGAGGCCGGGTGGGAGCCGAGCTGGCGGCGGCCGGGGAGAGCCCGAGGGGACGGATGGCGACGGCGGCACCGGCGGGAACCACGGCAGCGGCGGCCTACGCCAGCCTGAAGCTGTGAGTAACCCGCTGGAATAGGGGTGACGCGGCTCTGGTACCTGCCGAAGGGGAGGGAAAGGGAAGGGAGGAGCCGCCGCTGGAGCGACGGTCGCCCGTCCCTTGCTGTCCCCTGCTCTCCCCCGGCCTGTCCTCTGCCGTTTCTGCCTATTTCGGTTCCCTCGCTCACCTAGGTGACCTCGAAGGGCTTGGCCTGAGGCGGCAGCTGCGGGCGGGAGGAGGAGGGAGGACTTTGGCCGGGGACACGGGTCCCCTGTCGCCGTCCATCCGATAGGGCTGCGGGCGGGCGGCTCCCGTGTCTGTGTCGGTTCCCCCCCGCGTGTCCAGGAGGTCAATGCCTGCAGGACTTCCCTCGGCGTGAGGAGCTAGGGCTGCCTGCTGGCCGTCGAGTCTCCCTCTCTGGAGACATTCCCAACCCACCTGGGCGCATTCCTCTGTCACCTGCGCTTGGTGACCCTGCCTTGGCAGGGAGGTTGGACCAGATGATCTCCGGACATCCCTTCCAACCATAACAATTCTGTGATTCTGCCTTCCTGCTTGTAGGTGGCTGCTGTAGGGTCTCGGGCGCTGTGTAAGGCTGTATGTGCGCAGCGCCACTTGCTAGCAGGTTCCCTAGGCGTGCTTGTCTGCCATCTGTCTCTCGTGACACAAATGGGCTTTTTTTTGTGGTGTGTGATGGTTTTGATACCAGCTGATGACTGAACTTTGAGGGCTTTGAACTTTCGGGACTCTCCTGTACAGTGCCGGCTGTGACTTTTCCAAATAAATTCTTCTAACTACCCAGTGTAATTTTTTTATTAAAGCAAAAATTTTTTAGGGGAGACTGTAACCCCTTGAATGTGTGTGTATGCCATGTGTTTGTTTGCTGCCTTTTATACAGTAGAAGAAGTTGCATAACCAAAAGCAGTGCAAAGTTAACACCGCAAGAGGCATCTCCATTATAAACCCTCACACCAACCAGTTCAAACTCCCAAGGATATTATTCTGAGCATGACACTCTTCATGACTGTCTGAAACCAAAAGTGAAATGTCTTTGTGTGTCCTAAAGGCGTTCCCAGGCTTTTGACCTCTAAACAATAGCTGGAAATTCCATGATTGACTTACCGATGCCATTTTCAGGCAGCAGTATCTGAAAGTGATTCTTAAGCCTGATTTAACTGTACTTTATGGTCTGTTAAATTTCATTTGACAGTCATCTTTTGGATTCAGAGCAAACATACTTAGGTCTTTTGGAGGTCTGTATAAACAGTTTGCTATAATGCTGTTTCATGTTTCAAAGTCACTGGGCTTCTTATTTTGGTTAGGTAGTTATATGAGGGTACACAGACCCTGGAGATAATTGAGTATTGCTGAAGAGTAAGATCATCAGTGATGGCTGAAAGACTTTACTTGGCAGAAAGCTTTTTTTTTTTTTCTTGTCACCTGAACAGTATTTGTCTTTCTTCAAGCTGATCTTGTGATCTTTTTGCCTGCAGAGGAGCAAAGGTGAGTTGTGTGAGTAGCAGCTGTGTGACTTGTAGTACATGGTTGTTCTTACTGAGAATTTTTTCAAGTAAAAGCACTTTTCTGGATACAGGCTGGTAAAGAATTCTCTCATTCAAAGTTTAATCTTGGCTAAAAGTAAGCTTTGATCTTTTTAGAACAAGGCTGTCTCAGATGTAATTTAACATGAGTTTTTTCATAAATATGAAAACAGAATTGTTTTGTGATCTGAAAAATGAGCTTTTTTTTTTTTTTGTCATTACACAAAGTTGTGATAATGGCTGCAGACTTTCTACTAAGCATATGAAGATACAGGGCCGTAACTTGGGTGATGAGTCAAACCTACTGGGTTGTCAAGGTCAAAGGAGAATGTTCTTATGAAAAATCCAGGCTAGACCTCAATTTGGGGATTTAGTGGTGGCAGTGTTTGGGTTTGGATTTTTAACTGGCTACTCATTCTCAAGATGAGGTCAGATTCTGCAGGTGTACCTCTTCTGGGTAGTCTGGTGGCCCTGTATGGAGCTTCCCTGATTGCAGTGCTCTGCAGGGCCCCATCCTGTACATCCAGCCACAGGCTCTAGCTCTCAACACAAGCCTCCTGTGTTCTCCACCTTATCAAAAGTAGTGGTTCATACCCTTTGTGCTTTGGCCAGTGACATCAGTCAAGTTCAGGTGATACCAGTAAAAGTGCTGATGTCTGGCATTTGTGCTGCTTATGGAACTAATTGAGTTACACCAACAGTTATTGGGGAAAACTGTGAACCTGAAAACTGCTATCCATAGTTGTCATCTGTGTCAGTGCTATACTTAATTAACTTCTTCTGGTAACCTCAGGAATAAATTGTAAAATTCAAACAGCTATTGTGGGTATTGCATCCACAGCTGGTAGTGGAGTTGCCAGTCCAGTTAATATATAAAAACTGATTGTTAAAGCTGTCCGCAGAATAGAGGAAATTCTGGCTGTTGTTTTGGCTCAGTTAAAACCACTTTTTTTTCATTTGTGTTTGGATGAAGACTTACCTTGTTGATAGCCTTCTCAGTATCATGTGGGTCCATGACACCAGCTGTGTTTCAAATTTAATTCCTCCTACCTGTAGTTATGTTGCCTCACATGCTTTGTGAAAGTACTTGTCAGTCTTCAGTAGCTACTGTGCTTGAGCACAGTGCCTTCCACTTTTGTGTGTTTGGAGGGAGGTCTAAAAGGGCATTTTGGTTTGAATAACACTTCCAGAAAGAACAGCTACAAATCTGTTTCTTCCTGCTCCATCTAAGTGGCTGTCATGGTAAAGCTCAGGGATGTTGGTTGAGCAGGACATTAACTTATGGAGTAAATTATTTTCATCTAGAGTGAAACTTCACTGGAAATAGATATTGCATAGCCAAGCCTTTAATAAATGCCTTTTCTGTTTTGTTTTTAAATGGTATTTCCATTAGTGCTTTCTAAATCCTGGGGTTTTTCTCCCTGCAACAACTACTGCTCTATGGGAGATGTTCCAATTCCTTGAGCTGTTTCTGCTCAAGGAGTAATATTTATGGGAGACATATAATTAGCACACCTGCTCACCTAGAAAATCTGGAATCTCTGGAGTGCTGAAACCACCAGTGTGTTAGTTCTGTTACTTAACATACTGTTGGGACTCTGCATAAACTAACATCTTTCCTGTATCAATGCAGACCAGTTTGCTGTGCTCAAGATACCAAATGCATCTCTGTGCAGTACAGGGTGTGCTTTTGGCTTGCTCTATTACAGTATTCAGAGGCTGACATCAAAGTGTTTCCTGCATTAGAGCAATGTTAAGTATTTATGGTGAAATAATCAATTACTGAAGTAAGGGTTTGGCTGTTGAGGCCTAGAAGGCTTAAGTGATATTGAGTCAAGTACTATCTTTAGTGGCCGTTAGAGCATGATGGGTCCTCTTTCATGCTGTATCTGAACACAGGAATATTCCTATCTGTAAGATCAGATTAATTAAAATGTAGGATGCAACTGTGCATCATCTGTATTATACACAATGCTGCTTTATAACGTAACTAAGGCAGTGATGATGCCTTAGGTTTCAGCTTTTATATTTTTCAAATTCTGTATTCTCTGTATTCCTAGTGTGTAACACTGATCTGTCTTGCAGCCTGTTAGCTGCTGCTCTCTTATGCTAAGATAGACATAACAAAGCCTCTCCAGGCTTGCTCTTCAAGGACACTCAGACTGTCCTAGGCCAAAATGTGTAAACCAGCATCTTGAGAAAGGGGAGCAAGTTGGGGGGGCAGTTACTTTATTAGCTAAAGTTTAATTGGCAAATTTATGCTGATATGCAAATGGACCAAACTTACAACAGTGTGAAGAATTTGTGACTGGTCATCCGTCTTGGTAGCCTTTGGCCTGCCAGGGTGTACCTCTGAAGGCCTTTTGAATAAATATCTCCTTTATTCCTCTACCCCTGTCTAGTCTCTGTTTCAGGTTGTCCTTTTTAGGCATCAGTGAAACTTCACAACAAGTGCACAAACAAAAGAAATATTATCTCACTTAACTGTAAATGAGCCTGACTTTACACTTGGTGTAAGCAACAGCGGTTTGTTCTTTTTTTGGTTTTTTTTTAATGTTTCTGTTATGTTGGGAATCAATACCTTTTTTCCTGCAACTTTGAATTGTAGGAATGAAAGCTACTGAGTTGCTTTATCTCTTGGCAGCAATCCACACAGTTTCAGTTGGAGATTATCAAAATGAAATCCAAGTCACCTTCAGTAATATTTTAAATGGGAATTTGGTGATTGCAGTTCTTCAATACTTCTCCTTCTCTTGAGTAATGTGAGTTATACTATCAATGTAAAATATTTGCGTTTATCTCTTCCTTTGTTCTTTAGCAATACTGAGAAATAGTTCATTATAATGGTTGTAAGTTTTCCTTTATTTAAAAAAAAGGGAATAAAAGGACTCCAATTTTGTGAAGATTTGACATGCTGTTAAGTTGTAAGGGAACTAAGATACTGGTGATGAGAGTTCTTGATGTCTTGTATGGTTCTAGATAGCAGTGACAATGTAGCTGAGGAGAAGGCAGGCTCCAACTTTCAAATATGAAGTTTATACAAAACCAGAATGTGGCCTGGTGTATGAAAACCAGTTCTAAACATAACTGCAGACACTATAGCCTTCTATAAAATACTGCTTTCCTTATTGTTATTTTTGATACAATACTGGCACTTGGACTTTCATCTGTCCTTATTTCATTAAAAGAATAGAATGAATCTGCAGATTCCTAGTCGTGAATGCTCCTTTCTTCACCATTTAATACCTCCTTGTCAAATCAGTAAAATTAGCATGTGTGCTATCTGTCTAAGCTTGTGATAGACATACAGGCTTGCTAGTGAGTACACTTTGGAGATGAGCCTATTCATGCAGTGTTCATCAGCTTCCTTTCTGAAAGACAAGTGAGAGGCAATCATCTTGACTATAGCAATTTTATGATAGAAAAGGTCATCTAAGTGAGAATGAAACAACTAGCCTAGTTCTGGTAATTGGTAAAGTTGTAAATCAGCACTTGGGCTGGAACTGCTTTGAGTCTTGGCCTCTTCCTCAACTCTATTTTAGGAAACGTTGAACTTCTTGCACAAACAAAGCAAGGACTAAGTGAATCATCTTTCTGTTGAAAATTTTGAAGAGCGCTGATTATCCCACTTCTTCTGAAGCACGGATTTAATATCTTGCAGGGCCTTAGACTTTCCAGTTTGTGTTGCACAGTTGTATTTAAGGCAGTGTTTAAAGGTGATCCCAACAGTGTAGTATTTGTTCAAGTTCTGTCAACTTTGTAGATTAGTAACTTGATTTCTTCCCCTGTCTACCCCCCCAACTCAAGACATCCAAGAGTCAACAGCAATTCTGTTTCAGAGTGCTGCAAGCTGCTGAAGCCTTTTTGGTCTGTTGAGCTGAAAACAGGGACAACTTGTCTTGCATTCTCTGACACTTTTGTCACCAAATTTGGTCCTGGAGAGGACCATGGGAAGGAGGACTTTGAATGAATGTGAAACACAAATTTCTAGCTTTGCTTAAACAATAGACATTGTGTAAGAGGAGATAAAGGTTATAAAGTTGTTAAAAGGGTAGTGGCAGGAGATAATGTGGTCTAGGATTTCAGGGAAATGCTGGGATCTGATCTAGCAAAGCAGGCCCTATGACACACACTGGGAGACCAAGCATCACTGGAGTGGCAGCCTTAATTCTGTTTTCTTTTCAGTTTGGGGATATTGAGAATAAAAGACTTCTTGTTCTTCAGGGAGAAATTGTTATTCTTGTGTGTGGTAAAGAAAACATTTGTTNAAATATTATCTCACTTAACTGTAAATGAGCCTGTCTTTTCACTTTGTGTAAGCAACAGCGGTTTGTTCTTTTTTTGGTTTTTTTTTAATGTTTCTGTTATGTTGGGAATCAATACCTTTTTTCCTGCAACTTTGAATTGTAGGAATGAAAGCTACTGAGTTGCTTTATCTCTTGGCAGCAATCCACACAGTTTCAGTTGGAGATTATCAAAATGAAATCCAAGTCACCTTCAGTAATATTTTAAATGGGAATTTGGTGATTGCAGTTCTTCAATACTTCTCCTTCTCTTGAGTAATGTGAGTTATACTATCAATGTAAAATATTTGCGTTTATCTCTTCCTTTGTTCTTTAGCAATACTGAGAAATAGTTCATTATAATGGTTGTAAGTTTTCCTTTATTTAAAAAAAAGGGAATAAAAGGACTCCAATTTTGTGAAGATTTGACATGCTGTTAAGTTGTAAGGGAACTAAGATACTGGTGATGAGAGTTCTTGATGTCTTGTATGGTTCTAGATAGCAGTGACAATGTAGCTGAGGAGAAGGCAGGCTCCAACTTTCAAATATGAAGTTTATACAAAACCAGAATGTGGCCTGGTGTATGAAAACCAGTTCTAAACATAACTGCAGACACTATAGCCTTCTATAAAATACTGCTTTCCTTATTGTTATTTTTGATACAATACTGGCACTTGGACTTTCATCTGTCCTTATTTCATTAAAAGAATAGAATGAATCTGCAGATTCCTAGTCGTGAATGCTCCTTTCTTCACCATTTAATACCTCCTTGTCAAATCAGTAAAATTAGCATGTGTGCTATCTGTCTAAGCTTGTGATAGACATACAGGCTTGCTAGTGAGTACACTTTGGAGATGAGCCTATTCATGCAGTGTTCATCAGCTTCCTTTCTGAAAGACAAGTGAGAGGCAATCATCTTGACTATAGCAATTTTATGATAGAAAAGGTCATCTAAGTGAGAATGAAACAACTAGCCTAGTTCTGGTAATTGGTAAAGTTGTAAATCAGCACTTGGGCTGGAACTGCTTTGAGTCTTGGCCTCTTCCTCAACTCTATTTTAGGAAACGTTGAACTTCTTGCACAAACAAAGCAAGGACTAAGTGAATCATCTTTCTGTTGAAAATTTTGAAGAGCGCTGATTATCCCACTTCTTCTGAAGCACGGATTTAATATCTTGCAGGGCCTTAGACTTTCCAGTTTGTGTTGCACAGTTGTATTTAAGGCAGTGTTTAAAGGTGATCCCAACAGTGTAGTATTTGTTCAAGTTCTGTCAACTTTGTAGATTAGTAACTTGATTTCTTCCCCTGTCTACCCCCCCAACTCAAGACATCCAAGAGTCAACAGCAATTCTGTTTCAGAGTGCTGCAAGCTGCTGAAGCCTTTTTGGTCTGTTGAGCTGAAAACAGGGACAACTTGTCTTGCATTCTCTGACACTTTTGTCACCAAATTTGGTCCTGGAGAGGACCATGGGAAGGAGGACTTTGAATGAATGTGAAACACAAATTTCTAGCTTTGCTTAAACAATAGACATTGTGTAAGAGGAGATAAAGGTTATAAAGTTGTTAAAAGGGTAGTGGCAGGAGATAATGTGGTCTAGGATTTCAGGGAAATGCTGGGATCTGATCTAGCAAAGCAGGCCCTATGACACACACTGGGAGACCAAGCATCACTGGAGTGGCAGCCTTAATTCTGTTTTCTTTTCAGTTTGGGGATATTGAGAATAAAAGACTTCTTGTTCTTCAGGGAGAAATTGTTATTCTTGTGTGTGGTAAAGAAAACATTTGTTCATATTTGACATTTGTAAGCTTCTTCTCAGTTGGTTAAAAACAGGCTTTAACCAATATGCATGTGACTCTCCATGCTGAGACTGTAGTAGTGGCATGGCCATATTACACTTCATAATGTAAGGAGCAGCTTTGAAAAATACTGATCGTGGATAGAAATGCTCTTTGTGCTCTGTCCAGTCAGTGTAGATGTCTTGTCTGTGTTGTGCTCTTCATACAGAGTATTCAAAAACTGAAACTGTAGTTCTCAACGCTTTTTTTGGAGACTGTTCATACCCCATAATGTATTTTTTTCAACTTACTTTGCTTGAGATACTAAGATTAAGTAAGATTGTAAGAGAGTAAGATTGCATAAGCATCTGTGTTAACGGCACAAGAGGTCCAATATTAAACTTCGTAGGTTCTCTTCACAGCTGTTTTTGTAGCTGGACTCGTGTGTTAACTGATGTCCCAGAGAAAGATGAGTGTTCAACTAAACCAACAGAAGCTGCAGCTTTTTCTTGTGGAAAAAATGCCTCCTGCTGCTTCCTGCCAGCTAGAAGTAGGTTTCTGACTGCATCTTAAATAGTATATCCTGTTTTCTTTTTAGATGCTTTAACAAACTGAGGGTTTGTAGATGTCTTTAAGCTTGTCTTGCCACTGTTCTACCTGTGTAAGCTTGTTTGCTTTTTGTCATAAAAACAGCTCCCGTTATTGCTGTGAAACTCCCCTAAAAAGCTGGGGGTACACATGTGCACTTCATCAAAAACAGGAGCAATGAAAGCAAAGTCGGTGTTTTAAGACTTTGGCATTCAGTGAACTGCATGTTTGTATTTCTTACTCTCATGTTTTTATTTTCAAAGATAAAGCATTTAATATGTGTACACGAATGATTTAAGGATGCTGATTTACAAAGGAAATGCTGTAGATGTGTTTCCCATTTTGGGACCCATAGACTAATTTTCCTGTAATAAAGTTAAATTATCTGATGAACACTTAACTCTTAATTGCTTTATAGTTGGTTGTGTTTTGTTGTTTGGTGGATTTTTTCAGTTCAGTATTTGCTCTCCTCTCGCTTTCCTCTTAATTTCCAGTGATGTTGTGGAATCACCATCCTTCGGGAGAGTCAAAACACACCCTAAGAAGCAGGGTTTAACTTAGAAGTTGAATAAACTTTTGAGTTGGCCCTGCTTTAAGTGGGTGGAAAGTGGAGTCTTCTAGACCTCTTTTTAAGGAGTCTGTGGTGAGTTGATCCTGGGTAGGATCAACTGGAGTGGATCTATCACTCTGGAGTGGATCTATCACTCTGGAGTGGATCTATCACTCTGGATCTATCACCCCTGGAGTGGATCTATCACTCCCCTCCTCACCTGGATAGGGGAGAGAAAATAAAAGGAATGACCCTTAGGTCAAGATAAGGGCAGGGAGAGATCACTCAGCAATTACAGTCAGTGGCAAAATACAGTCAACTTGGGGAAATTAGTTTTAATTTATTAATAATCAAATCGGGGTAGGATGTTGAGAAATAAAGCCAAATCTTAACACCTTCCCCTCACCCCTCCCTTCTTCCTCAACTCCACTCCTGTTTTTCTCCACCTCCTTCATCTCCCCCATCAGCACAGGGAGACTGGGAATGGGGTTTGTAGTCAGTTCATCACACTTCGTCTCTGTTGCTGCTTCCCCAGTGGAAGGATTCCTTCCCCTGCTCCAGCATGGGGTCCCTCTCCCAGAGACAATTCTCCACAAACCTCTCCAAAGTGAATCCTTCGCACAGACTGCAGTTCTTCATGAACTGTTCTAGCGTGGGTCCCTTCCACAGGGTGCAGTCCTTCAGAAACAGACTGTTCCAGCATGGTTTCCCAGCAGGGTCATAAGTCCTGCCAGGAGCCTGTTCCAGCACAGGCTTCCCATGGCATCAGAGCCTCACAGAATCACAGAATATTCTGAGTTGGAAGAGAATCACAAGGATCATCAAGTTCATCTGTTAAGTGGATGGCCCATATGAGGATCAAACCCACAACCGTGGTGTTATTAGCACCATGTTCTAACCAGCATCTCCCTGCTCTGTCATGGCCCTCCAAGGGCTGCAGGTGGCTCTCTGCTCTGCCATGGACCTCCATGGGCTGCAGAGGGACAGCCTTGCCTCACTGGTCTTCACCAGGGGCTGCAGGGGAATCTCTGCTCCAGCTCCTGGAGGACCTGCTGCCTTTCCTTCTGCACTGACCTTGGTGTCTGCAGAGTTGTTTCTGTCACATGTTCTCAGTCCTCTCCCTTGCTGCTGTTGCGCTGGGCTTTTTCCCCTTCTTAAATATGTTATCCCAGGGGTGCTGCTACCATCATTGATGGGCTGGGCCTTGGCCAGCAGTGGGTCTGTCTTGGAGTTGGGTGGCATTGGCTCTGTCAGATACAGGGAGCTTCCAGCAGCTTCTCACAGAAGCCAGTCCTGTAGCTCCCCTCACCACCAAAACCTGGCCATCAGAGTCCTCTGATGTAAATTAGGGTTCTAATTCAGCTTTCTGAAGGATTAAAAAAAATAAAAGATGTGTAGAAATGCAAGATCTATTTAGGGAGAAGGAGCCTAAAAATACCTACCCTGTTACGAGAACAAGAGTTTTAAACTCTGACCCCATGTCTTGTCAAGCCTTAACTAAGACAAATCACTGTAAGAGTCAAGAACACTAGTTTGAGTGTTTGGTTTGTTTGCTGAGCATTTCCTCTGTACGGCTACAAGTCACTTCTGCATAACTCTCCTACCAATGCACAGTATAACATGTTTGGTTTCTTGCAAGTATCTCAATGGGTGTATTTTTAAGGAACATTTCTAAAAACTGTTTACGACTAGCAGTGGGTTTTGTGCTGGTTTTGAAGGGAAGGAAGGGAAAGATGGCAATGAAGTCTGAACAGGAAGTCAGTGTGTGACTTGTCCGGTGGGGAGGATAACATGTGATGATGTGTGTCATGTAGACCTGGCTAACAAGTCTGGGAAATGGTAGTGTTGAGACACCTGCTTCAATAAATTAATGTGCCACTTGAACTTTTCCATTTCTACTGTGTTGTTTCCACTGGATTCTTGCAATACTTACAACACTAATGTGAAACAGGTGTGTTTATCATTTAGTACATTACTTTTATGTTTATTAGACTTGCATTAAGGATGTGGTCTGATGCATTAGGAAGTTTTTGGTTTAAAAAAACTTCTGATTTTGCGTTAGGTTTTGGTTTATCAGGTATGGTTCAAGCTTACAGGAATTAGAGTGGACCACTATGTACACAAACTCACTTTCATGTCTTTACCTTATAGTAATAAAAAAGGATTAAGATTGTTACACAGGCAGTGAATTTTGCAATAACCGATGAGCTGGATTTAATTTTCGGGGTTTTTTTCCACACTGTCAACGTCAGCGGCTGTTGGGAAGCAATCCAGTGAGAATTTTGTTATTTTGCAGCTAAAATAAGGTGTAACATCGATGGCTCTGTCTTCAGGTGGTGACGAATAAACAAACCCAAAGTAAGTTTTACTGAACTAATTCCTTTTTCCACTCTATTCTCTTAAAGGCATATAACACCAGAGAAGTTCTATGTGGAAGCCTGTGATGATGGAGCAGATGATGTGCTTGCTATTGATAGAGTCTCCACAGAAGTCACTCTTACAGGTGACTCTCCTCACCAGTATTTCTCAATACAGTCTTCTCTGTCCTTTCTGTCTGTTTTGCTCTAGGAGTCCAAGAAGATCTTCAGAACCTTACTAAGATGATACTGACATAACTGTTTTTATTTTTAGTTACTGTTTAAAACAGTGCTTTGTGTTCTGTTCTGCAGAGCTTTGTTTCAAATGCCTTTTTGCTGTGGGATTGATGCTGTGGGTAGCCAGGGTGATAGTGCTTGCCTGTTTTTTGGTAAGACTGTCCATCACAACAGGGGAAGCTGACTCATCCAGGCTGGTTGGGGTTGGTGCTAGAAGTTCAAGATCAGACAGGGGAAGGATTGAACAATGGGGTTCTGCAGCTTTTCCAAATTGTCCCAGTGCTGTCTTTTATATAAAACTGAAACCTGACTTATCATAAAGCCTCTAGAAATAGCAACAGTAAAAAACTCATACTGTAAATTTTGTTCTGTGTTGCAAATCCAGATTCAAATGTCAGCGGGAGTAGTCTTTAGCCTGTTGATGTCTTGAAAATTTTAGTTTCATTTTTTAAAGAATGTGAAACAAAGAACTTTGATTAAATAACAGTCAAATGAAGGCAGTGGGAGACTTCCCTTTTGACACTTTAGGAGTTTAGCACCACAGTACTACTAATCTCCAAACAGACAAAAATGCTACAGTAGTAGTAATATAAAAGCAGTCATTCTCTCTCTTTCATTAGGCTTCTTGTACACTTCATGTAAGAGCAGTGTGTCCATCCCACTAATACTTTTGGTATTGTAGTATATTATTTCAATTTCTCCTGCAAAACTGTCCCTTCACAACTGTAAAGATTATTATCCCAAGTCTTTTGTTAGTCCAAATCTCTCACTACTGGTGTCTTATCAGATGAACCTGCAAAGTGTTTAAAGCAAAGGAAGATTCAAGGGTTACCTTTGTCAGTTTTCTGAGTTCTGGAGAAGTGCCTCATTCAGGGAGATGTTTTGGGTTTCTTTAGATTTCTCTAATACCCTTCTGTTGTTTTAGAAGTGTAGGTAGATGAAACTTACGCATGCTAAGACTTTTAATTGATATTTGAATACTTTTTGGATCGTGGATCTCTTGGTATGTTGTTTGGAATACTGTGTCCCTTGCCATATGTATGCTGCTGGTGGTAGTTTTGCAGAGATAGTCTAGGTCTTCTGAGACAGAAGTAGACCAAGGCTCAGAAGAAGCAAACAGACCTGAGAGGCACAAGCACTTATGGTTTGGTTGTCTTTTATGTCTTGCTGGCTTCAAAACAAAGCTTCTGGAAGCTGGCAGGACAATACATTATTGAGGAGTCTACTTGCTATACTATCATGTAAATAAGCTTGAATTTATTCAGTTGAATGACAACTTTGATTAAACATGAGAAATTGGTTAGAAATTGGGTTAGAATTCCAGGTCCTCCTCCCAAACCACCATGAGGCTTTGAAATTCTGATGCTTTGTTTCTTATACTTAACATTGTAGCAAAACTTGATTTAACCGGGAAGGGTGGAGAAACCTAGTTTTAGTAGTATTCCAATACAGTCATGAAAGAAGCAGTCTGTAATTCTGATGTACTTTTCTTCTGCTTTTCAGTTAAAAAAGATGTTCCCCCTTCAGCTGTTACAAGGCCTATATTTGGTATTTTGGGAACAATCCGATTGGTGGCAGGTAAGGAGAACAGAACTGTGCTCTTTAAAAATATGTAGACAAAATGATTGCTAAAGAAGCTCTAAAGGCAAAAATAGTATTTGCAAGTATCTGAGGTTGCACTTTGATCAGAATGATAGGCTTTCCTTGTGGCTTGTAGAGGATGGAGGCATCCAAATCTACTTTATCATGAATGTTTGTGTAGCTCTTAAACCAGGAGGTGCTCTAAAGGTAGGGTTAACTGGCAGTCGTTTTGAGTTTTAAGGAATGCATTTCAAATGAGTGCAAAGAACCTCATCTATTTATTCTTTGTAACTGTTTTAATCTTAGCTGCAGGATTTGATGCAACAGTCAAGTGTTGCGAAGCTTGACTTGAAATCAGTAATCATGATACACAAATAGCTGAGTGTGACAGTGTATTAGACAAGTAGATGCAGCTGCTCAAGTAATGATTGTGTTGCAACTGCCCTACAAATAGGAAGAAAATCCAGCACGAAAAGGAAAAGGGCAGATGGGAACAATTCTAAGTTTAGGGAGTTTTAGGATAACGTAAGAATAAGTTGTCCAGCTTTTCTGTCTCAGTGATCAGATCTAAGCAGCCACTGCCATGAATAAACCTGATGCATAAAGTGAAAGCTTTCAGGAAAGTAAGCATTGCTGCTCCAACAATCCTTTTTGTAGATTTTGGTAGAGTTTGAGACTGTAGTAGTCTGAAATATGATGTAATAAGCAGCATACATACTGAATGCAATCTCCATGTGTAGAACGGATAAAAGATCACTCACTGAAGTATTCTCATCTGAGGCAAAGTGTGATTGTGTTGAATGCAGTGACTTCTGACAGAATCTTAAAACTGCTGAATTTTCTATGCCCACATTCTAAAGAATTGTGGGTCTTGCAGAGTAAGAGCAATGTAATGGATACATGTGTCTTAGGGACTTGACAAGCACTGACTGTTTGAAAACTGAACTGCCCCAAAGGCGAATTTGCACCACTTGCAGGCTTAGTAATGATTACTATTCATCTGTCTGGATATTAAATAAAATATAGAATTTGAAAGTCTCTTAAAAGCTTGGGGTTTTTTCATTCTACCCTCTAGAGCTTTGCACTGTTAATATACAGCTGTCAAAGTAAAGATGTTACCGGTTAAATTAAATGTTTAGCTAAAGTGTTATTAGGCAGTTCACTGCTGCAAACTGTAAAACCGGCCCTGTATCTAGCAATGCAGCATCTTTAACAAATACAAATATTCTTTGCCTGTTGTGCTATTAAGAGTAAACTTTTTCTTCGAAAACAAGATGACACTGAAATACACCATGCTTAGAAATAAGACTATGTTGTGTCCACCAGCAAGTATAAATTAATTGCTCTGAGTGAACTGTCCATGATTATGGGGTGAGTTTTTTGCTTCTTAACTTACTCAACCAGGGAAACAGCAAACTTCCTGTCTTAAATTGCTAAAAGACACCCAAATCTCTTTGGTCCGTTTTGAACCTGTTAGGAGGAATATTTTTTCATGGTAAGTTGAATAGTCTTTTTGGCTTTTGAAGCATGCTTCCTTTCATGTATTTTGGTCTTGCTCTGTGCTTTTCTAACCACATTCAAGAGCATTGGCCTCTTTTTGAGTTAGCAAACCTGAAGACTTTCAGATTGTCTCTGATCAGAATTAAGAGTAGGTGACACTTTATCTTGTCCAATTTTTTTTTTAAATTCCTTAAACTTAATGAGTAGCTTAAGATCTCTGAGCATAGAGAAATGGATGGTTTAGCAAGTACATTTTGCTTTTGCTCCACCCCTATGTGCTTTTGCTACACTTAAGAGCATAAAATCCTGTTGGTTTCAGTTTTCTGATATGGTTATAGGCTGCTTTTCTTAATATATGCAGCTTTTTTTTTTTAACTTTGTTCTTTCTGATTTACAGGCACGTATCTTATTGTAATAACGAAAAAGAAAAAAGTAGGTGAGATTTTCAGTCATGCAATCTGGAAAGCGACAGACTTTGACATCCTCTCCTACAAAAAGACCATGCTGCACTTAACTGATATTCAGGTAGGTACATTGATTAGGGGAGTGTGGAGGAATGTTGTTGTAATGTTAATGTTCATTGCTACAGGACCTAATTTAATAAAGTTATTAATGCAACCTAGAGCATCTGTTTATGGATGTGCATTTTTGCTTCTCTTAAGATTGTACACCTTTCCTAATGCTTCTGTTAAGTCTTTCTCACAGGTTTACTCTTCTGACAGCCCCTACAATAAACTGCATTGCTGACATCTTATCTGTCTTGCTTTCTTTATGGAATTGTTCAATTACATAGTTACCCAGCAGGGAAGAATTGACTTTTTTTTTTTTTTCCTTGAGGTAGGGAAAGATGGAAGCTTTTTTGAAACAGATATGTAGTGGATTGATAAAAAGCAGGTCAAGGTGTCTAACCAATGGAGCTGAAAGGGAATGTGATCCTTTTTCAGGAAAGGAATGAAGTTAATCTGAACTTGAACCAGAAAAGAGATTATAACTTAGTGTCTAGATAACTATTCTTTTGTCTTGCCGGCTTGCCTTTTTTTTTTTTTTTTTGACTAATGGTTTTCAGGGAAACTAACAGCTTCCCATTTGCTTGCAAGTTGTTAGAACTAGTTTAATATCAGTGCTATTTACCTCACAGGAATACTGTTCTCTGCTCTCCACTGTTGTTGCAGAATTTGGTTGCAGTGTGCTAGCTGCAAGTTATCAGTGAACTGGTATCAGAATTGCACTCTCATGCCTTCCTTCTTGTATGGTAATCTCTGGATGATGTCATGTGTTGCTAGAGCACTAGCAAAATTCATCTCATCACTTCAAAAAGTAGTGGTAGCTTACAAGGGTAAAATATTTTGATAGTAGTATATGACAGCTCTTCTATTCTTTCCTCATCTCAACAGTTGCAGGACAATAAAGTATTTTTATCAATGCTTAACCATGTCTTGAGCGTGGACGGGTTTTACTTCTCAACAACCTATGACCTAACACACACCCTGCAGCGGCTGGCCAACACAAGCCCAGAGTTCCAGGAGATGAGCCTTCTAGAGAGGGTAAGGATTTGAGTTTGCTTAGTGTCTGTGTCTTGGAAATTGTCAGTCAGTTTTATGCAGATGATGTTTAAATGATGCTGGTGTTTTATCCAAACTTTTATGGGTTGTGTCCGGACACACTGGTCCACACAAGTCTCATAGTTTGTGAGCAGTCTGCTGTTCTAGGGATCTGTTCTGATGTCATGTCACACTTTCAGATTGGCAGTTGGAAGTACTTTCTACAGTCTACTTTAAATGGATTTTGAAAAATCCAAAATAAATGAAATTTGGCCTCTAATTTAATATTGAATGCTTCTAATTACAATAAGAAGGAGCTAAGCAGAAAAATTGTGAGAAAGCAAGTAATTCCTTTGACCTGGAATGGGGGGAGGAATCCAAAGTGGAATAAATTGTACTTGTGTTCATATTATTTTCCAGGATAACTTGTAATAGAACTGCGGGTTTTATGGCTGTCAGTCTTGGGATGTTGTATTCTGTCTAAAGTATTCTAATTCTTTGTGTGAAGCATGAATTTAGTATGCTGCTTTTGTCTTAAAGACAACAGCCAAGTGCAATTTGAGCTTGAAAAGTGTCTCTTGTGTCTATATTGATGGGTATTTGTTTTGGTTTGGTTTTCTAATATTGGAAAAAATGTTTACATTTGGGGATTGTTTTGCGTCATCAAATGCTGCTCTGGCCGTGCTCTTGCCAGGGAGAGCAAGGACACACAAGGACTGGTTTGCCTTAAAATTGTGTCAGTTCAGAAGGTTGTTTGAAAGGCAAAGTACAGTAAAAAGGCATCAGTTTCAAGTAAATTCAGATCTTGGATGGTTAAGATTATTTCAGTGTCATTTCATATGCCCATGGCTGCAGTATAATGGCTTATCAAAAGGATGGTGGCAATTCTGAACATCTCCAGTTTGCCTCTGCAAGAGGAATCTGGTCTGTGTTTGTGTGGGTGTTTTTGTTTGATATTTCTGTTTGTTGTTTCTTAACAGTACTGGTAGAAGGAAACAACCCCAGTATAGGGGCACCAAAGCATTATGTTCTGCAGCTCAGTTGTTAATGATTTAGAAGTGTCAGGCAACACCCTTAAGAACAGTTAAAAGTTCATTCCAATCTTAATTTAGATTTCTAGTTGAGGATATGAAGGCTACTGATGAAAGAAGGGAACGTCATCTCCATTTGTAGCTGTTCACCTATGCTTGGTGACACATGGATACTATGATATTGCCTTTATGTTGAATTAAACAGAACTGACAATCTCTAAAGGCGTGTTGGTTTTTTTCTTGCTGCAGGCAGATCCACGGTTTGTATGGAATGGACACCTTCTGAGAGAATTTATTGCTCAACCAGAGGTAAACACTTCATAATGATTAGGTTAATAGAGAACAAATATAATTTTATCATAAGTATGTAATTACAGTTTTGTAATTCTCTTTCAGACAGCCATAATCTAGTATAACGTGGCTATTCATCATCTAGTTTAGCACAGTGAGTCTTCTGCTTTCTAACTTCCAACTTTGTCAATGTCCTCAGTAGTACTTCTAGAAAGCTAATTTTTTGGAAGTGTCTGTATTTGAAGATACTGTGCTGTGAAGATACCTGCTCATATAAGCCAAAGGGGAAGTTACACTGCACAGCATATGCTTCTCAAGCATTTTGAAGTTTAGCTACTTATGGTTTTGGCTATAGGCAAGGTCCAGTTCATCACTTTTTTTCTAAGGCTGTCTCACATCATTCTCCATGAGTGCAGTTTAAATCCATTTTCCTAGTGGATAGATCATAAACTGGTAATTAAGAGTAAGACTGACTGTTTAGATTCTTTCAGTTTATTTCAAATGAAGATTAACACAATGTAATCTTTGAATTCATTTAGTCCAGCAAGTACAAGTGCATGACCATGAACCTCAACTGGGGCACCTTAATGGCCAGACTGTCTAAGCTCCTTCCTACTGGAGACATCCTCTGTCTGTTAAACTCCTTGAATTGCCTGCACTACAGCAGCCTCCTTTCTCCATCAGTACTTTGCATTTATCAAAGCAAATGACGCATGGCTTCTATTTCTGCCTTGGTAACCTGTGGAGATGTGCTGTTACTTTAGACAGCGCTGTTCCAAAAGGCTGGATTGTGTAGTGCTTCTGGAATGTGAAGATACGAATTAGAGAAGGGCTGTTGTGCATATTCCAGGGGCATATGACTGGGTGTAAAGTTTGCGTAGTGCTATGCAAATAAAACTTGGGAAATGAGAGAGAAGCTGTGGTGGGAACAGCAAAGGCAAGCCAAGTGTGACTGGTTAGTGAAAACAGACGTGGGGGACAAAACACAGAAGCTGAAAAGGGAAATAACTGGTATTTTAGGCTACACTTCCCCTCACATTGATTACAGGTGGCTTGATGCAGGAACAGTTTTAGGGAATGAAGTGTGGGATTTCTGACTTCTAGTATTGGAGAACTTTAAAGTTTTCTTGAAAGATTAAGTTACTCAGGAATAGCAGGATAGGAAAAAACCTGGAACAAGCATTTTGAGTATTAATCACATAAAAATATATCTTACTGAAGGCTTCTGTAACTACTATCTCTGCATATGTCCTACTGTGAAGGTAAAGCAAACTCACCATGTCAAAAGATTTTCAGCAAGTGTTGCTTTATATCTGGCATGTTTGTAGGAGAGTAGATGCTATGTATAGGGAGGGCAAAGCAGCTTGCTTTTTGCCAGGCTGCTTAATTAGGATTAGACTTTCACTTTTTTCATCCTGCTGATGAGGATTACATACATTGCTATTTTCCCTGAACTTCTTTTCTCAGAAAAGAATGTTTCACCCTAAACGAAAAGTAAACTATATAAGGTATATAAAATGATCACAAAACCCTTAGGCAAAGCATGGTCACTCTCACTTATCTTTTCTGGCTACTAGTGTTTAATATTTTTAACATGTATTTGTGTGTTTCAGATCCATAGGTTTGCTACACCAGTGATGCATGGATGTATCCTTTTGTGTTGTAAAACGGAGTGCTGGATATGGGTAGTCCAGTAGCAAAATGACTGCTGCTGAGGCTGCTCTATTGTTACATTGGCAATTAGAACATAGAGCACAATGTCAGAAATAAGTTATAGTTTGCTCATATATGGGTGTTACATATTGTTTGATAGCCCACTCGTGTGTTAACGCCCTTGAATATTCTGCTTTGAAGGCTAAATGTGTTTAATTTTACAGGCATGGTTTGTATAACTGTCTTGTAGTGGGAAGGTTAAGATTAATATGGCAAATGCTTTTACATCAGCTTTAGTACTTTATCTTGCTGTAAGGATGTGTTTACTTTGGATACAAAGTAAGAGAGAACAGTTTTGACTTGAAGGAGTACTTATGGATGTTCCTGTTGGTGACTGAAAGGATAAGTTGTTCTTCTGAAGTCTCATGGGATGCTTCTCCTAGGCAGCTGCTTTTCCTGCACCAACGCTTTGGGTAACAGCCTTTTTAGCAAAGCAGTCAGGAGTTTATTTTTGAGAAGAGATGAATGCTACAAGTAAGCTGACCGCTTTCTGGAGGCAGTGTGTGATCAACAATAAGTCCCAGGTAGTTGCTCCTGGACAGACAGCGTGAAAAGGGCTGGCAAGACTGGACAGAGCAGCTCATGCCGTGTTCTGCTTTGTTCCTCTGTTGCAAAGGCCTCTCAGGTGTGTGCAGGGAATGGCTTCCAGATGCAATCGGTTGATCTGGCAGGACTGTCAGCAGCTGGCAGATCTCCAGTCTTTCTTTCCTGTGGCTTCATTTAATGGAAAATGTTGTGGGAGTAGGCAGAGAGACAAAGGAAAGATAGCAAAAGGGAACTGTCAAAACACCCTGATCCTTATTTTGCTAGTTTTGGGTAAATTGCAATTAACAACTGACAGACAGCAATTAACACCTTCCTTGATCCTGTTTTTTCACTATATAAATAATTAGCATAAATAATGTTTGGTTAAATTAGAATTACAGCAAAACCTTAGAGATCTCAAGAATTTGAAGAAACTGGATCTCTAGCGGTAAAAATGCTTGGAAGAGCCCTAATCAGAACTGTTACAGTGCCACTAGTAGATATTTCAATAATATCAAAGATTCCTTCCCCTCCCCCCCC
>VZTH01019630.1:158317-173277 GCA_013397815.1 Aleadryas rufinucha
CCCCCCCCCCATAGAAACCCAAATGTATTTTTTTCAACTATGTGTACTGGGCTTCTAGTCTTTCAGTGATGAGAAATAATGGACTTGGATAGTTGAGATTTTGATCACCTAAAGCCCTAAACTATGTTTAATATTTCTCTTGCTGCTCCAAAGCAAAAGCCCTTTTAAAGAGCAGTAAATTCTGTCTTGTCCTTTTCTGTGTATGTGGAAGTTGCTGATAGCAAGTTGTCATTTTAAGTGAGGACAGATTGCCAACAGAAAATAAGCTAACAATTGCTAAGCAGCTAAGGTTAGAGGTAACCTTTCTTGTAGAATACTGTTGGCTGTACAAATGTTGAATTAAAGGGTGGAGGACCTGGCAGTAATTTTCCAGGAAAACAGAGGAATGGGTATTTTTCAGCCTTAAGTTTTGAATTGTGAGAACATTCTGAATGGGGCCAATTTCTTTATATTTTCTGGGGTTGTTTACAAGCAGTACTGGCATAAATACAAACAGAAATCAAGATGACTCATGTGAAATCAGTGTGTTCTTTAACATAGCTGAGGTGCTCATGTGACACAGCTGCTTTATGTCCCATTTGAATCATAGATACAGAACCTAAATTTTAGTTGAGTCAAATTATCTAGATTCCTCAAAGAGAAGACTGCAGTACACTCATTAAAAAATTGACCATTTTGATCTTTTGCTTGCTTTAAAATGGTAGGTTTCAGTTTTTAGGGGCAAAGCATGAAAGCTGGTGAATCTACCTTGAGAAATTTTTCATGAGTGCTGGTCTTTATTAGACTTGATAGCTTACTGCAGTCCAAATAAGCACCATTATAGGCAGCACAAAACAGGACTAAAACTAGTTGTCATTTTCTCTGTTTGTTGGTTAGTCCCAGGTGCATTTGGCAGGGTCTGCAGCCTGGGCAGGAAACCATTTTTGTGTATGAAGCACACACTGGAGTCTTGGTGTGTGTTCATTCTCTTTTTCTTCACAGGGATTTGAAAGCCAGTTGATTTTACTGCTAGTTCTGGTACTTGTAGATGTGATGTATGTTGCACTTATGGGTGCAAAGTATATACCCCAAGCTATTTACTCTTCTGAAAGCCTAGAAAAAATTTTGAAGAGGTATTTTTTGAAGTAGTTGTTAAGTTTTAAAAGCAATAGGGGCAAGAAACTGTTAAGGTAGTTTAGTAAAATTATGGATGAGATAGCTTCTTAATTTTTAATTAGGACCATAAAACCCAGAATAATCTTCAGACTCACATTTTCTCAAAATTACAGCAGTTTTAATGTCTGCTCATCAGTGACCTCACCGTAGTGTTGTTTTGGGATGTACATATTGATCCTAATATTGTTACTGTCCCTCAAGTTTAATGTTTAACTGTTGTTGGAGTGAGAATGTTTACAGATTTATTTGAATGTAGTCTCTTGGTTCCTTGATGTTTCCTCCTTGTTGATGTATAAAAATATCCTAATGAAATGTTGGGGTTTTTCCTTAGTGTTGTTCATCAGTTATCACTATGCACTCTTGTTCTATTAATGGCAAGTGTTTTGACTGGCTGCTTGTTTCCAGGAGAAGCTGTTTCAGGGCTGGCGTACGCTACTATGTAAGAGGTAAAAGAGAAAATTGATTTATTTCAAAAATAATATGTAGTCCATCTGCACATGAGAGTTACCTTTGAGTCGTTGCTGTATAATGGCTTGAAAAAAAAAATTCCTTAGGTCATCTTGAGGTTCTTCCTCTAAAGAAAATATTAGGAACTGAAGCATTTCCTGGTATTTATTAGAAGTGACTCTTCTTTATGTCTCTAAGACATAACTGCAAAAGTTTTGTGATTTTCAACACGTGACTGTTTTCATTGGTGTTAAATGCAAGTGTGTAATAGCCCTTTTGGTCTAGCAGTAAATCCAGCTAAGAGCATCATTGGTGCGGGCAGGGGAGCCCTGAGTGGTGTTCTTTAATTGTTTCAAGTTAAAAAGCAAACAGGGAAATGAATTTAAATTACTTTGTCTGTTCTTAGTCCCAATATACATGCTTTTAAAGAAATTGGTCTGTTTCTGCAGTACCATTGTTACAGAACTGTGAATATTTTGGTATCAGAGCACTGGTATTTTATTTCATATTAAATGATAATTTCTAGTGCTAGAAATATCAAAATGTGTTAACTTGGAGAAGCACAGTTCTGCTTAAATTTGGTGCAGTTCATGTTAAACTTTTACCAAGGGTGTGTTTAATTTTACACTGTCAGGCAGCTCTGTGCTTCCTGTGAGGGAAGGAAGGGAAGGAAGCCTTTTGCTGATGCACTGTCACTGCTCTGCAGGCAGGCTGAGCTGGCTAACAAGGTCTTTTTCCTACACAGGTATTGATTCAGAAGGGCATGCTGCTAACTTTGTTGAGACAGAACAAATTGTGCATTACAAGGGGAGCAAAGCATCATTTGTTCAGGTAAAGCCACTGTAAGGAACATAGATCGCTCTGTCTGTGTTCTTAAATATAGATTGTGTGTAAGATATGCAAATAAAACTAAACAGACTGAATTAGTTTAACAAAATAAACCAGTCTGCTTTATTTTTAAATGTCAAGTGGGTTTTGTAAATTCTGCTGTTTAAAACCATTTCCATTCTTTTGCAGACCCGTGGATCTATTCCTTTTTTCTGGTCTCAAAGACCAAACCTCAAGTATAAACCAAAGCCACAGATCAGCAAGTCAGTAAATCATGTATGTGAGTGTTTGTGTCCTGGGTTTTTAACGTGTTACTGGGCTCATGTTTGTATGATAGGGTAGCAAACTGTAATCAGAAGAATAAAAATCAGCAATAATGGATTGAGCTTTGTTTTTTAAAATAGTAAGAAGCCTTGTACTTCTTATCATGAATTCAAAGGCTGAAAAAAAATGCAGACATCAATGGGGGTCGTTTCTCTTTTGATCCAGTTTGCAGCAGTTTTAGTAGCTGTACAATACTCCTTATCTGCAGCATGTTTAATGAGGAGAACTGAATGGACTGGGAAGAAAGTGGAAATGTATTGGCACAATAGAGAGCATCAAACACTTAGTTACAAGAATCATAAAAAATATTATAATGGAGATTTCTTGTAAAGCATAGATCTTAATAGTAGTGTACATCTGTCAACACATTTCCTTTCTCTTCTAGATGGATGGCTTCCAAAGACACTTTGACTCACAAATAATTAGCTATGGAAAGCAAATGATTGTCAACTTGGTATGCTTTCACTTGTTCTTCCTGAAAAAGCTGTTGTTCTTTAACGCAGGCTTTTGAGTAATTCTGTCTCTGTTTTCCCATTTCCCAGGTTAACCAAAAAGGCTCAGAGAAGCCTCTTGAGCAAACCTTTTCAAAAATGGTAAACAGCATGGCAAATGGAATGGTCAGGTACATGTGACATGAAGTGATAAACTCTGTGTTACAAGTTAAAAGTGTTGCCTCTGAGACCCACAGAGTGGTCAGTTCTTCAGGGGCCTTTATCAGCCCTCTGATTTGTTTGCATTTTATGTTTTTGAAGTAACTTGCTAAGAGAGGAGACAGGCAGAATAAAGAAAGAAATTCAGAGGCAATGGTAATGCCAGTATTGGAGTCTTAGTAAGTGATGGAGGTATTCTGCATTTTAGGAAAAGGAAAATCATGCCCTGTAGAACTAGCTTCTGGCAAAAGGGCTTGGTTACATTGCTAACTTAGTGAGGGAGTGCCAAGTTTGAGCAAAACAGGATGGAACAGTAAGGGGAACAAGTAATGTAAATGCCTGGAGCTCAGTGTAACAAAGGGCCAAGAGTGGAGAATGCACTTGAATTATGAGATATTCCATCTCTTTGTGGGAATACTGAGTGCAGTACACAATTTTACAACCTGTCTGTGCTTGCTTTCATTAACTTCTGGAGGGAGGGCTTGCATCCAACTCACACAGATATTTGCCCCTCTACCTTATCCTTGAAATTACGGTGCCGTGTTTTTTTATTCTGTGCATATTTGCTATAAAGTCATCTGGTGGAAACAAAGATGTGAAATTATGTGAAGGTGCATTTTGGTGATGTTCTGTATATGTTCAAAAGTAGTGTTTGGCAGCCCCATTTTACTATTGCTGCCAAAATCTGCTTTCTTAGTTAATTGTTTTTGATGGTGTATGCCTGCCAGAGTCAAACTTGAGTCTTCAGTTACTTGTTTCAGTGCGTATAGACCATCTTTCTTCATGCATACTCCTAAAATCTTGTCAAATAACTTTTGGGTTATGAATGTTTGAGGGGAGGAATGTAATGCCCTGTAATTCACAACGAACATATAGATACAAATGTTTAATTAATCAAGCACCACTCATTTGTAGCACTTCTTGCCAGAAATTGGCTGTTAAAATTTTGTTACAAGTCAGTAGCTGCTTAATTTTCTTATGACAGGTTAGCTGCTTAAACAGAACCTGTCTCAGGTTTCTGGAGTGTTATCGAGGGAATTATGCCAGCAAAGAATGTTGGATTTTACCGCCTGTATCTATTTCAAAGTGAAGAGACAACAAAAGAATCCCAGTGGGGAAAAAAAGACATTAAATAAGATTCATATCCCTTCTGTACTTTCTGGAGGAAAAATATTAGCCAGAACATAGAATGGAGCATAGAACTTGGAACTGAATTGTATGCTTCCCCAGACTAGTGGCATTTTGTAAATAATTTTAAGTGGTGTCACCATTCACACTAAGGGTGCAGCATCAGGAAGATTACAGAGCACTGACAAAATCTACAGATGTGCTGAAAGTCATCTCTAAAGAAAAACAAATCCTCTGTCACTATTTTATAGATCTGTCACTGTTTTATAGATCAGCCTTTTGCTGTAGGGTTTTCTGTAACCTTCACTGCAGTACATATGTAATCTGAAAAGAGGCTTCTCTCTGAACAGATACGTGGCGTTTGACTTCCATAAAGAGTGCAGTCGGATGAGGTGGGATCGGCTTCAGATTTTGATGGATCAACTAGCAGAACAGCAGGATGAGTTCAGGTAAGGCTCTGCAGTTTTTTCACTTCTGTGCTGTTAAAATGAGAGTACTTCCTCATAGTTTCTATTGTCTTACATTAAGGCACAGCAAATACAGACATGTAATCTTCTATGAAGAAGATGCATTTGTGTGCATTAGTATGTCTGTATCTCTGGTGTCTTGCTGATACCAAATGCAAGGTTAGAGACCTGGTGGGGACTAAGATGTAGAGCCCATGTTACCTCTCGATAAAGTGGGTCTGAGAATTGCAGCAAACCTGAGTTGTGACAAGAGCTGCCTTTGTGTAAGGCTGGGTAAAAGGTTAGACAAAGAAATGAGCATGCATACAGCTGGAGCTATTTAAAAGAAAGTCTCCTTAGATGATATTTTTCTTTCATCCAGCAGTAATTTGAAGTAGTGTTGACAGCAAACTGTTTTGCCATGTAGTGTAAAACACTGGGTGTAAAACACTGGGTGTTCTTTCCACAGGCATTTGTAAAAGTGTTTTCTCTAACACACATTGTTGTGGCTCCAGACCTTGCACTGGCATTGATTGTTAGCCCTTGCTAACATAAGTAACCCACATGGAAACAAATTCTCATTTTCTTTAGTCATATAAAAATACACATAATGTCCAAATCAATTTAAATCTTTAGTCCCACAAGTGTGTTTTTGGTCTTAGCTACTTGTAGACATGTGGATTGCTACGGAAATAGTTTACTTTGTTCTGCTTTTCTGATTGCTTGCTTCCTGTTCCTGAAGTCTTGTGCCTAAAGCACGAAGTGGATCAGCTAAAACATTACAAAACTAGCAGTGGTATAGTCTATCCTAACAAAACAAAATGAGGTAAGGTGTGGAGTAGAACAGGAGTCTTCTTAATAAAGTCTCTTACCTGAAGTGATGGCTATGGGAATGACATAAATTAATCAGATTATAGTTAATATTCTCTGTCCACCACAAAAAAAGAGCCTTAAAAACTCATAAAGACCAAAGAATTGAATAAATTGTCTTTGAGCATTTTCTCCTATACAGCAAGGATCCTTTATTCTTAGAATTAATACTGAATCCCATAACATGTTTATTGTCAGCTGCCATTGGACACATAGAAAATAACCAGGTTTCCTTGAAATGAAGTAAAAAAAAAAAAACAACAACATTCATCTCTGAAACAAGATACAAAATTGAAGACTCTTTCTCAATATTACGCTAGCTCTAACTTAACTTGTTTTATTTCATCTGTAATGACTATTGGTTAAATAGGAACAGAAAAGTCTGAGTTCTGATCTTTGTAGAAAATAGTTTTGCAGCCCCTAGGGAGGTAAACAACTCTTATTTTCTACAGACTAAATCCAATTGTGGAAGATCTGTCAGAAAGGAGAGCTGGATTTGTGGGGGTGTTTTTTGTTAGTTTCAAATTTTTTAGAGCAGCTGTAGGAGATGCAGCATTTAAGAATAGACATTATTAGTTAATTAGGATAATAACAAACTATCTTATCCTAATATCAGTTGTAGGCAAAACTGGGGGGGAAAGGAAGATTTCACAGGTATTATTGTCTCCTTTAGTTTGCAACAATGTAAAACATGGTTTAACAAAACTATTTCAAGAATGATGAAAATGGCTCTTAAAAAGACAACACAAGGTTAATCAAAGTAAATTCATATGCTTTTAAGGCTCCTGATTGTAGTACTGCATCACTCTAGACTTCATAATCTTAAAGTGCTCAACAGTGGATCATATGCTAGTCCACATTCAGAGTTCATAATTACATGTTGGAGTAACTTAATCTATAGATTATGATCTGTAAATCTGTAGACAACTGAAGTTTCATGCTGTGGCAGGACTGGCATAGTTCTGTCCCATTCACACATCCAGTTGATGAGTAGGTTGGAATATTTGTTCTACCAGCTCAGTATTGGAATGCATGCATGCAATTCAGTATTTAAAATGAGCTGTTTGTTATCATCTACCGGAAACACCTGGTTTAGTGGATTAAAAAGATTGAGGTAACAATTAGCATATGCAAGAGGAAATATCTGGTTCCCCTACATGTTCACATAATGGAGAAAATGGCATGTGACAGTAGCAGATTTTTCTGTATTTTCCAAGTGGTCTTAAAAAAATCTGAGTACCTTCCTGGGAGAATTGTGCCTGACAGCTTAGATGACTGGATTGAACTGAGTGACCAGTTATAAACAAATCTGGTTACTTCTGCTGTTAGGCTCTGCTAATGATCTTCATATCTGTGGAGTGGGACGCTAAAATAACTGGGAAAAAAAATACAAGTCCCTGATTTTGCACCAGAAGCTGCTCTTCCCTGTGGCATATAACTCAATATTGCTGGTTGGCTTTCTGAATGTAAGAGTGAATACTGCCCTGAGATTGTTCATCCACTGATGCTGTTTTCCAGCATGGGAAGAATTCAGAGAGGCATCAAAAACATGTCTAAGAACTTGTCAAATGCTCAGGACAATTGTGTTTTGGTTGCTAGGATATTTACTTGTGAAGGCATGTGGTTTATATGGACTGTTATCTCTAAATACATGTGTTGTGTGTGTTAGTTACTTTCTAGTTGACTCGGAGGGTAAAATTGTGACTCAGCAGGAAGGAACATTCCGCAGTAACTGCATGGACTGCCTGGATCGGACTAATGTGATCCAGAGCTTGTTAGCACGCAGGTCTCTCCAGGCCCAGCTTCAGGTAAATGTTTTACTCTTCTTTAACAAGCTGGAAGGGGAGAGAGGCTTTCCATTTGGAATGGAAATGTAATTTGAACGCTCCGGTAAGAGCTGAGTTACTGTACTACTTACTTTAGCTGCATTGACTAGACTCAAGTTTGATAAATACAGCTTTTTCTGAAAGCAAATTCTAATTTTTCTATCAAATTCCTAGCAAGCCTCAATGTGCTTTTTGTTTCAGAGACTAGGTGTTCTGCATGTGGGACAGAGAATTGAAGAGCAAGCAGACTTTGAGAAAATCTACAAAAATGGTAGGATGTTTATAGAGTTCAAACAATGACTTTTTCTCTGAGGAGAGTATATAACTTCCTTAATATTTCTTATTGTTTTCCTATTCACAGCATGGGCTGATAATGCTAATGCTTGTGCCAAACAGTATGCTGGAACTGGTGCCTTAAAGACTGATTACACAAGGCAAGTCAGCCTTTCTTGTTAGGACCTTCTGGGTTTTTGAGCATGTTTGGGATTTTCTTCAAGTCCTCATATCTGAGAAGCTTATTAATCTGGGGCTTAGGCCATAAATGAGTTTTTTGCAATGGTTCAGTTGGTAAAAAGTCAGAGTAAAATCTCCAGAACACTGTTCTTTGCTGTGTTTATGTGAAAATAAAGGCTATCTGGAAATGAAAACCAAGGCAGTGTGCCATGAAGATTCACATTTATACTGTGTGATGGAAAGAAGTGTCATTTTATTTTCTAATTCTGTTACATGTTTATGTGGTAATAATGCAGAGGCAGCACTAGATAAATGTATTCCTGTGCAGGTGTTCATTTAATGTAGTACACATCTGGATATAATGACAGAATGGAAATCTGAAATTATAGTCCTGAATTTTATACATCTATTTTAAATACTTTTCACAACTTCTTCTTGCAGAACTGGGAAGAGAACTCAGTGGGGCTTAATAATGGATGGCTGGAACTCGTTAATACGTTATTACAAAAACAACTTTTCTGATGGGTTTAGACAAGTAAGTTAAGCTTTTAACCATGGCGAAGTGTATTTGATAAACATTGCTGTGCATTCTAACTCTTTCCCTCCTTTTCTCTTCCAGGATGCTATTGATCTTTTTCTTGGAAATTATTCAGTGGATGAAGTAGAACCTGCTAGTCCTTTACATGTCAAGAAAGATTGGAAGTTCTTAGCTGTGAGTATGGAGACTTCATTTGTGCTAAGAGAAACACAACCATTCAGTCACTGGCTTCATTATGCCTAAGTAGGACTTGTCTGTTCAGTCATGAAGCATCCCTCTAATCTGGTAATGTCTCTATAATACCTGCTTATAGGATTAAACTCAGACAGTTCCCTTGCCAAGAAATGGAGTGTCTTTGAGGTATTGGAAAAACTGCTGCTTCCTTTTTTTAAAATAAGCTTCACCAGGTGGAAAGGGGGAAATTCTACTACTCACTATCAATGACTGTTTCTTTCTGCAGAAGAATCTTGTCAAGTTCTTTTCTCACACTTCAAGCAGAAGCATAGACTGTAACACAAAAACCCCACTTTTTTTTTTTTTCCAGCCTTCCCTTTCTATTTTGAAATGGGATTTGGGAACATAATGGGTTTAACTGGTGTATTTTTTTTTTTGTTAACAAAGCATAAACGTCAACCTCTTTTTTAAGGCACAGGAGGTGTATTTTAATTCTCAACATAGGTATTGAACACACTCTTCCAAATTTTGGAACTATTCAGACTTTTACTTGTACCTGAATGCAGGTGAATTGAGAATTAAAGCAAGTTCATTGCAAAGCAAGTAAATAGCTTTACACTACAACTCCTCTTAAAGGAAATTAAGGAACATATATAAGGTACTGCTGTATCAAGTGATTATTCTTTTTCTCTTTCCTCAGTTGCCTATTATCATGGTGGTTGCTTTCTCCATGTGCATTATTTGTTTGCTAATGGCTGGTAAGTCACTATTGAGTTTAATTTTATAAAACTGGCTTGTTTCTCTGTGAACTTAGTGTAGATGGTTATCAGTAACTGGTCAGTATAGAATTGCTTCTCAGTCATTCTAAAAGGTACTTGAGCATGGCTCTGGAGATTGATGGTTAGCACTCTATCATTGATGTGGAAAAACCTGAGGTGCTATAGGAAACAATGTTAAAACATGTTAATGTAGAAGTCAATTAAGGGACAGTTAATTGTCCCCAAATTTAGATGCACCTTGGGTAGACCTGTAGCTTTACTGTAGGCTGAATGAAGCCCCAGAGGAATACCTGTCTAATTTTGGGCAGAAAGACAGTTCAGAACTGTCAGATACAGGCATAAGCCTGGTTCTGATGGATGTCCCTCTAAATCTCTGTTGGGAGTGGGAAAGGTTTTTGCCTTCTGCTTTTGCCTTGAATTTTGTAGTGTTAGTGCCAGTAAAGTTCTTGACTGACTTCCATAGATCTCTGTTCAATGTGTTCCAAGAACTGTGTGGCAAATACAAATTTTCCAGGGTAAGGAAATAGAAAAAGATCTGTGAAAGACTCCTGATTTCATTTGACAGCAGATCTCTGAGGGAGAGCTTGAAATATTTGCAATTTTACTAAAGTAAAACTCTCTGGTAATTGGAGATAATGAGCTAAAAGGTTTATCTGATTCTTGTTCCCAGGTGATACATGGACTGAGACACTGGCCTATGTGCTTTTCTGGGGAAGTGCCAGCTTTGGAACTTTTGCTATCATCCTTTACAATGGCAAGGATTTTGTAGATGCACCCAAGCTGGTCCAGAAGGAGAAGATGGACTGAATTTGTGTGTGTGGAAAGCGGCTTGGTACTGAGGATTCTTCAAGCCACACTTGGAGTCTCTACTGACCTGCTTTCCACACCAAATAATGCTCTTATGAACTTTCTTCCTTGGCAATGGGGGGGTCAGGGGTAAGGAAACCATGTCCTGTGGTGGTGGTAACTTTCAGCTGAGACCTGACTTGACAGTCTTAGTTGCAATGGTCTTTGGAATATTGCATTAGTGTACAGGGCTCCACTCTTACCAGGGTAATGCAAAGACAAAAGCCAGCTTTTTGGTGTCTGGAATGTTTTGGAGCTTAAGTGGACTGCTTAAGCTCCTGCTCCACCTGTGCTGGTTCAGCTGGTTTTTTGGTCTTGATGGGAGAGATCTTTGATGCTGTTAATGTCTCAAAATACCCAAATGTTGAAGCATTAATAATGGAACATCTGATGGTGGTCTCTGAACAAATATGGCTTCATACCAATAAAAAGTCCAGGTCCAGACTTACAACTGGATTACATTTGTTGTGATAAAGGCTGTGTTAAGGAGTCCTTCGTGCATATTTGTGTGTGGATTCTTTTCACTAAATATGAAAGATTTTTGAATCCTAATGCTATTCTAAAATGAGGTTTTTGTCCTGTCTTGTTAATCTAGAACTGATGCAATATTCTGCTAATCATTGTTTGGGTGAAAGGGCAGTGTAATTGGATGTTCCTGAAGTTGCAAATGTCTTGCACTGTTTCAATACTACAGTCTCCATATGAAAATCCAGTAGTTAGCTAGTTAAAATGTAGAATTTTCTTTCTAAAGATGTGAACGAAATCAAAGAATGTACAAGTCATTTGCAGTGTTTATTCAACCTTCCTTATGCCAAAGTTCCAAAGTACTTCATTACTTTAAGAATGGGTCACAACATAAAAGGTGAACTTCATATTGTTTTGCTAGTCAGCTGCTTCTGTCCTTGGTTATGTTGAAATAATTTATGAAAGAAGGAATAACAGCCGGAGGAGAAAGCATTAAGTCTAAACTCTGTATTTCTACTTGGGAGCAGCAGCTTGCTTTTCATGCATGATACTGTAACACACTCTTTTAAGAAAAAAAAGGAGAAAAAAAAAAGCTGCAGACTAATTTGTGCTGGTTAATGTGTGTCTTTAAATTTAGTGCTTCCAAGCTGTATAAAAATAAGGACCAATTTTAAACTGTTTTGTCACTTATTTTATATGGTTTGTTCAAAACCAGACATGGAACTTGCTTAAGGCGCTGTGCATTGTTTAATATTTCCTGTAAGTACAGCTGTATATTCAGATTGCAAGTATAAAATTTAAAGGGGGGGAAGGGACAAACATGTAGAATACTACTAGGACTAGCACAGGTGTCACTATTGAAGCTAGAACACAAAACACTGATACTCCAGTGTTCCCTTGTGTTACGACTGAAAATATGTACAGATTCTTTTTTCTTTTCTTTTGCAACTGTTCATTTTAACCTTGAATGTTTCTGGAGGCCTCTCTGGGTTTTGTGTAAACATAACCTGTTCATGAGCACTAGTACTTGCAAAGTATCCGTTTGCTTCTAGATGCTGTAATGGAAAAATACCCGTTTGGTGGTTAACTGGAAAGTCCTCCTAACTTAAAATTTTCAAAGGTGACCTCCCTCACAGGCACAAAGTACAAGAACATCATAGACTCAATATTTGAAAGCAGTGGTTCTGGTGGCTCACTGGCAGGTGGAGTTTGAAACTTGGCTCAGTTGTCTTGCAGTCTAGAACTAAGTTGTTGCATCTTTGTTGAGGAACTTGTTGCAGCAAAGACCAAACTTGAATTGCTAACATAAAAGGTTTGTAAGACATAGAATAATGTAGGTTTTAGAAGTTGGAAGGCACCTGTATTTCAGTGCTTTGCAAAGAGTCTGTATTTCTAAAATCACAAATGGTGTAATACTCCTAAATGACAATAAAATGTTCAGCTTTTCTAGATGTACTGTCTGTGGTGCATTTTGTGCTTTGGAGCAGACTGTTCCCTAATTGTTCCTTAGGAGCTGTTTCACACCTGATGGATGCTTCAGTGTTGTGGCTGCTCATTGCAGGTGGGGATCTTCCTGTGCTGTGCTCAGTGATGATCTCACACAGTGCCTGGTGTCAGCCTGCACTGTGTGATGCTCCACTCTTCACTGCCGTGGCTGGATCTGTCAGAGAGCTACTGTGGCTGGAGTGCTCCAGTGCTGCATCCCAAGTGTCACCTCTGCTCAGGGCCAATGTCTCTTTGCCTCTTTCCTCACAAGGGCACTTCAGAGTCTTATGGACCATATCAATAGGTGAAAATTCAAGCTGTCTTTTCCTTTTCCCTCTTACCTTCACTTGGTGAATAGACTGACACATACACAGAAAATTGTTACTATTACAGTTCTGGATGCTGATGCTGTAACTTTTTCTCACAATAAGTTAGTGCATTACAGGTTCTAGGCCTTGAATTTTTCTTTTTGTAAAGCTGAAAACAGGTTTAAAATGAAGTAGTCTAATTTTTTTTGTTTTCTAAAATGGTTTTTTTTCATTAAGGAAGGGAAGCTAGTAGTTGTAAAACCTTACAAAAAGCCCGGTTTTCACAGACCCCAAGGCGCTGCTCAGTCCTCTCCTTCCCCCTCCTTGTATCTGCTCCTCTCCCACCATCCACATTTCCTTCCCATCCTGCCCATCCCTCTTTTCCCCGCATCCCTCTTTTCCATTCCCCATCCTCACCTCTTCCCTCTTCCCCGATCCCNCCCCCCACCGCGGACGGGAGCGGGAGCGGCCCGGGATGGGGCCGGGATGGGCCCGGCGGGAGCGGCCCTAGGATGGGCTGGACTGGGCCGGGCGGGGGGCCCCGCTGTTCTGGGCCGCGCTCCCGCCCCGGGGCCTGCGCGGGTCGCTCGGCAAAGCGCCCCCCTCCTTTTTGGAGGGAAAGCCCCGGGATTGGGGTAGCGTTGGCTTCCCGGGGTTGTAACGACTTGTAAAATGGTTCCTCCTTCGTACAATAATGGTCGGTTCGCCTAGAAGTAGATGCTGGATCTGGCAGTGTGTCACTCAAGCGTCCCAGCTCCCGGTGGCTGGGCAGGACGTGGAGTGTGTCACTGAACATCTCCAGCAGAATCCATGAGCGCTGTCTATGGGAGCTCAGGATGCGGAAATGTTTGGTGCTGCCTGTCGAGCACGTACGGCCTTATGTGGAAGTGAACGGGTTTGGGGTTTTTTAAAATGCGTTTTTAATTCCCAGATTTCTAATGAAGCTGAGCCATGAGACTGTGACCATTGAGCTGAAGAATGGGACGCAGGTGCATGGAACGATCACAGGTACGGCACGATGGGAGGATGCAGCGAAATATTCCCCGTTGCCTTTCGTCAAACAATTGGCAGCCACGATTTGAATGAGTTTTTTGTCCTGTGCTCCCTCTTGCGGGGAGCGGCACAGGAAAATGCAGGAGATGGGCTTTGTGATTCATATCTGTGTGCAAGCGCGAGGTGTATTTGTGTTACAGAAGTGTCTGGATATTGTGGGGAGCTGTTGGGAGCAGTGGGAAGCTGTGACCAGTTAGCTCTCTATAGGCAGCCACGAAAATACTGGGGAATTTCAGTGGGTCACGGATTGTCTTTGATGTATAGTAGTGGGTGAGTTCATGCGTGGTCAGACCGGCGCTGGGGGTGTATTTTGTGATCAGATTTCTCTGTTTTAAAGGTTCTGCTGGGAGCTGTAAATTCACTGTAGCACTGGGAGCCTCTGAGCCCAACTGCATCTTTCCCTGAAGATAGGCTCGGGGAGAAGGAAGCAAACTTTTCCAAACCTTGCTTGATAGTCTCTTAGAATTGTAGCAGCACGATCACAGAATCACAAAATGGTTTGGGTTGGAAGGGACTTTAAAGGTCATCCAGTTCCAACGCCTGCTAGGGGCAAGGACACTTCCACTAGACCAGGCTGCTCAAAGCCCCATCCAACCTGGCCTGGAACACTGCCAGGGATGGGCCATCCACAGCTTCTCGGGGCAATCTGTTCCAGCTGATATGGTCTTGTATTGGTTAAATTTTGTGTGTAGGCAATTCTAATCTAAAAGACAAAGTTAATGATTTCTGTTGAGCACGTTTTTTGTTAAGGTGAATCGAGATGGAAATGTGTATTTGCGTACATTTGATTTCATGAGACTGGTTTGAAAAGGCAGAGCTGGGTGTGGGATACAGGGCAAAGGGGAATCCTGGCCTGCTGTTGCCAGAGGTATGTCCAGGCAGTTCGTGGGAGTTCCTGGTTACCACGTACTTCTTTGTAGCACTGGGCTGGAAGTTGCAGGGAGTTCTTTATGTTCATTATGGGGTTGTCACGTATTGAAACATNCACCCCCTCCCCCTTCCCCGATCCCGTTTTCCCCGCCCCGCCCCCGGAGCCAGGGCCCAGAGCTGCGCGGCTCTCGCGGCGGGTCCGCCGGGCCGCTAGGAGGCGCTGTCACGGACGCTCCCGCTCGTCGATCGCCGCGGAGCGCGGACGCTTCCCGGCGCGCGCGGCCCGGCGCGGCCTGACCGAGAGGCGCGTCCGCC
>VZTH01019630.1:173348-216129 GCA_013397815.1 Aleadryas rufinucha
GACCATTGAGCTGAAGAATGGGACGCAGGTGCATGGAACGATCACAGGTACGGCACGATGGGAGGATGCAGCGAAATATTCCCCGTTGCCTTTCGTCAAACAATTGGCAGCCACGATTTGAATGAGTTTTTTGTCCTGTGCTCCCTCTTGCGGGGAGCGGCACAGGAAAATGCAGGAGATGGGCTTTGTGATTCATATCTGTGTGCAAGCGCGAGGTGTATTTGTGTTACAGAAGTGTCTGGATATTGTGGGGAGCTGTTGGGAGCAGTGGGAAGCTGTGACCAGTTAGCTCTCTATAGGCAGCCACGAAAATACTGGGGAATTTCAGTGGGTCACGGATTGTCTTTGATGTATAGTAGTGGGTGAGTTCATGCGTGGTCAGACCGGCGCTGGGGGTGTATTTTGTGATCAGATTTCTCTGTTTTAAAGGTTCTGCTGGGAGCTGTAAATTCACTGTAGCACTGGGAGCCTCTGAGCCCAACTGCATCTTTCCCTGAAGATAGGCTCGGGGAGAAGGAAGCAAACTTTTCCAAACCTTGCTTGATAGTCTCTTAGAATTGTAGCAGCACGATCACAGAATCACAAAATGGTTTGGGTTGGAAGGGACTTTAAAGGTCATCCAGTTCCAACGCCTGCTAGGGGCAAGGACACTTCCACTAGACCAGGCTGCTCAAAGCCCCATCCAACCTGGCCTGGAACACTGCCAGGGATGGGCCATCCACAGCTTCTCGGGGCAATCTGTTCCAGCTGATATGGTCTTGTATTGGTTAAATTTTGTGTGTAGGCAATTCTAATCTAAAAGACAAAGTTAATGATTTCTGTTGAGCACGTTTTTTGTTAAGGTGAATCGAGATGGAAATGTGTATTTGCGTACATTTGATTTCATGAGACTGGTTTGAAAAGGCAGAGCTGGGTGTGGGATACAGGGCAAAGGGGAATCCTGGCCTGCTGTTGCCAGAGGTATGTCCAGGCAGTTCGTGGGAGTTCCTGGTTACCACGTACTTCTTTGTAGCACTGGGCTGGAAGTTGCAGGGAGTTCTTTATGTTCATTATGGGGTTGTCACGTATTGAAACATGTGCAAACTACTTTGTTTGCTGTAATAATCTCAGCGAGGGACATTGCTCTGAGTGTTCCTGTGAGGTTTACATAGAGACAGCAGGTGAGATGTGGGTGGGGCACGTTGTGCTTGGTGAGGCAAGCCCTCACGGGTGAGCTGAGGAGCTGCTTCATTACCTTCCTAAACTCACCCCCAGGCGGCTTTTAGAAACTCTACTATCCAGGCACTCTTGGGAAAAAAAAAAAAAAGATACAGCTCTGGTTAAGTTTGAATTTTATTCCAGAGGATTGCTGAGGTGCTTTTTTGGCCAGTAGCAATGGTGGGGATTTGGCAGAGTTCAAAACTGGCATTGTTTTGCAGCCAGGTCCATCAGCTTTGATTAGAGCTGTGTGAGCCCCCTCTGTGCCCGATTGCAGCATGCTCTGCTGAACCCAGCCAGATGGGAAGCAAACACACTGCTGGGCTCCTGACCTCTCTACTCTTTCAGGCTTAATTGTTGAGCAAAGCTTCTCTCATTTTCTGCTAAGAATCTGTAAAAAGATTGTGCAATCTCTTCTTCCTCCCTTCACCAGGGCAGGAGCAGGGATGAAGGGGCAGGTTTTGTGTAATGCCCCTCACACCAGCCAAGGGACTGGGTCAGGTGGAGCTGTGTAAAATCTAGGAGGGGGAGAGGACAGAAAAACAAAGTCACTGTCATTTTGATTTTTGTAGTTGGAGATCAAATCCCACATAAAGCTCATGATACGTGAAATAAAAACTTCTGGGGGTTTTTTTATTGCTTCTCATGGCTGTTACACAGTACATGCATCCAGCTGAGATTTTTTATCCATTTTGGGATTATGCATAGCACAGCATAGTGTGCACAGTACTGATTCCATGCAGTTCTTACATACTGGCTGTTCTCAGAGTCTGTAACCATGGTGGTTGTTCCTTGCAGTGAGGTATTTTATGTACTTTCATTAAAAATTCACTCTGGTATTGGATGTACTTTATCAGAAGATAAATGCTGCTTTTGTGGCTGGATTTTCCTGAGGCTTAAAGAAAAAGGAAGTGATCCAGTTTATTTTTCCTTCTTCAAGATTTGTTTTACTTCTTTTCAAAGGACTGAAGACTAGTGTTAGCCTTCTGTAATAAGCAGTAGTTGATTTGTTGTTCAGAGGAGTTATTTTAACCATTTACAAAGCAGCTATTGCCAGGACCTGGATTAAGATCTCTAACCATGAGGTCAGAGGCAACAATTGGTAACTGGCATAATTCAAGAGAGAAAAGAGATGTAGTTTCATTCTATGAGAGGCTGAAATAATTCATGAGTGGCAGGAGCAGGTGTTGATGAACGGAATAAATCTCATTTCATGTGCATACTTAAAAACAGGAATCAGGAGACCTCATTCCTGAATTCAGGCTTGTATTGTTTTAGGAGTGGATGTCAGTATGAACACGCATCTCAAAGCAGTGAAAATGACACTGAAGAACAGAGAGCCTGTACAGCTGGAGACACTGAGTATCCGAGGGAACAACATCCGCTACTTCATTCTGCCAGACAGTTTGCCTCTGGATACTTTGCTAGTGGATGTTGAACCAAAAGTCAAATCCAAGAAAAGAGAAGCAGGTGAGTTTGTGCTTTCCTCGTCTTTTCTGCCTTTGTGTGCATTTTAGTACTGTGAGTCTGAAGATGTCTGTTTTGAGCATCTGAACGTCTGCATTTGGTATCAAATCCCTTCATCACTGAGGGTTTGACACGGTGCTGGTTCAGTCTGCCTTGCCCACCTCCTTGGCATCTGCAGAGCTTTCATTCACATGTAGTTGTGTTACAGCTTTTCAATTATCTATTTTTTAAAATGGAAATGTTTATCAGTTTAAGTAAGTCTTAATCTGAGTCTCACAGTTGGCACCAAAGAGATTTACACTTCCTCTTCTCCAGATGTCTGCTGTGTTTCCCCAGTTTGTATGGGGAGCTTCACACAGATAATAAGTACAGGGCAGTATCTCAAATGGTGCTGAATGGTTCACTGTAATTTGGAGGGGGATAAAAATGGTATCTCTGAGAATGAAAAAAAAAAAGCTCCAGGAAGAGCAGAGACGGGAACACTACTGGGAGCCAAAGCTGGAGATGCACTCACTGAAATACAGCCTAGATTCCCTCAGGTTCTCAAGTCTCTCAAATTCAAAGTGCTGCTGAATAAAAATCCTTTTCCTTAGAAGCCTAGCAGTATAGACAGTAACTGAAGTTTAATCCACACTATTAAAGATGAGTATCCAGTAAACCCCAGGAACTCTCCAGCAGTATATATTTTGCCCAGCAGTTAATCTCTGTGATTTTAAAACAGTGAGCTGTAAGTGAAAGCTAATTGTGCTTCAAAATCATGTTGTACCATTTCTCCTGTAATTAGTGTTGAAGTATGTGGGTGTGCAGGGTGCATTGGTGAGGTCACCTTACTGACACAGGATAAGGAATCTCGGCTGTGCAGCACCAAGTGTGAGCGCTGCAGCTGCTGCTTGACAGGGAATAAAGATAAAGCTCCCAAAGGGGCTTTGCTCCTCTCATGTTCATTAAAAACAATCTGACCACACAGAAATGAGTGTGGTTGGATTGCTTTTTTCCTCTGCCTCACGATGTGGTGTGGACAAGAACATCCCTACTTGGTGTCAGCTTTGGGGAAAGCAGCTGTGGTTGCTCCAGTTACCTCCGTTTGACGCTCCCTGCATCCGCAGTGCACGAAAGTGCTCTCAGACCAGAGCTGTGCTGTGCTTTGCCTTAATCCATGAATGCCCTTGGGCTTCAGAACTGTAAAACCCTTGATCTGTCCTTGACAAGTGAAGTTGTCAGGAAAGGGCAGGATGCTGCCTGGGGTGTGTGTGCCATATGTGGCTTGGGTCTGAGTGTGCTGGTGCTTGGCAAACACAGCTACCTGCTGATGCTGTCATCCTCCAGCTGGGGTTGATGCTTCCATGGGTTTTGCAGGGTCAGTGTATTACCAGCAAAATAACGACACTTTGCTTATGTCAAATTTGTCCTGTGTCTCTGCCCCTTGTCTTTCCTGCATTTCTAACTTACCTCCCAGAATAGTTGTTACATCCTGCTCCTTGAATGTGGATGTCAGTGGGTGTCTGTTAGAGAGCCTCCTGCTTCTGCAGAATTTTCCATATCTGTTTGAGCCCTGCACTCAGAAACACGTTTGAAATGAACCAATAATCTAAAGTTTGTAGAGTGCCTTTGCAACCTGGTGGGTCGCATTTCTTTGGAAGAAAGAGATGCAAAGGCACGTTATCATCTTACGGATCATAGGACCTTCAGCAGTTGCTTGTGGCCTGCACTGTCCTATGATTGTCTTCCCTTTACAATTAAATAGCAGTAATTAAAACTGGGAGCACGCAGTCAAGACCTTTGCCTTAGAATCACATCTGCAATTGGCAGAGGCATCACCGAGAGCAGTAGGAGCTGTTGGGTGCTGGGATCCTTTCAAAATGCTGTCCTGCCACATGGTGCCTGAGACAGGATGAGTTTGGAAATCTCACAGCATGTCAAAATTTGCATTTCCCTCTAAAAATCTAGACTGTATATATATATAGAAAAAAGAGGAATTCTAGCTTCCTGTCAGATCACCCAGTCACTTGGGAGCAGTCAATTGTTTTATGCCCTTGTTTTGTGCAGTGAAGCCAAGGACAGACAGTATCCTGGGGCGATTGTATACTGGAAGGTGTACACAGAGGATGAAAATATTGCCTGAAACTTACTGACCATTAACAGACTTAATTAATACCTAACTTAATGTCTTATCACAGGGAAGCAGTGTGGTGATTATGCTCAATACAGAATGTTTTAATAGAAATGCAAGTATTCCTGGGTCTCACTTGATTTACCCTTTTTCTTTTACCTGCCAAGTTGCTGGAAGAGGCCGTGGAAGAGGCCGTGGCAGAGGCCGAGGTCGTGGAAGAGGAAGAGGAGGCCCAAGACGATAACTTCTCATCATGCAACTCTTACCAAATTCTGGGCGATTTCAGCTGGTTTTTGTACAGGTCTTGTTTATGGTATCCATTTTTAATAAACTGAAATGTGAAAAGGTGTCTTTCCTTTGTTAGTGAAGCCTGGGGAGGGAAGCAGGTGTGTCCTGTTTCTAGGGCTGTTGCAGACTACACAGATCTTGTTGATTATCACTGTCAAGATTTTGCCCCACCCCTGAGGGCTGTACAATTCCTCTTGCTTTTTGCCCCAGAATTAGAGACTTGTGTTGTGCTTTAACAATGTTTGAAATAAATCCCTCTTTTCTAAGGCGCTTCCCGTCTTCTAATGGTTACATAGTTAAGACACTGTATTAAGAACCCTTGTCCCATGACTGTGTCTCTAATACTGTTCTTCAGAGCAACCTTTTTTGAAGTTCATAGATATAATTTTAATGTTTTCTATTACATGAAGCTTGCAATTTAAACATGTTGCTTTCTTTATAAAACATTTAAACAGGGAAATTAACCAGGTCCATGGAACTGCTGGATTGTTATGTCTGATGATTAAAGAATACCTGGATATGAACTTCGTCAAAGCTAATTATATGGCATACTTTTGTTTAGGTGGGGCTCGTAAAGCAGCTTTATCACAGATACCTTCTAGTGTACTTAAAGTGCATCCCTAGAAAACACAAAGTACAGCACAGTGCACAGTTACATACTGGAATTGGAAGCTTACTTCTTCTGGAGGTGGGAGAACTTGTGCAGCTCACATATATGTCTGCATATATATATATATATGCATATATAAATATATATATTCACTGCTTTGCTGGACACAAGTATAAAATAAGCCATGTTGGCCACATTTATCTCCCAATGCCATCCTACTGATTTCTCTCATGTAGGAAAGCAAAGCATTGCCAGACTTCAGCAGTTTCACCTGTTGATGAAATACAGATGTCATTTCAAACAATGAGTGTGCTTAAGTGTCTTGAATGGTTGGGGGTATTTGCTGGTACTTTGGTGCAGGAACACGCTTGGTTGCTCGTGTTTCCACACAGGCAGTGGTACAACAGTGGAAAAGAATCACCTAAGGTGTAATGGGCTGATAGGCTGGTTAATTTGTGCTAGCTAGCATTTTGTGAGCTGCTCTTCTTCTCACCTCTTTTACAGAGGTCATTTTAAAGCTTCATCTAGTTACAGAAGAGCTTTTTTTTTTTTCCCAAACCATTGTGGAGCCTCCCAAGAGCACTTTTTGGTCAATATAGCACCCACCATTCTCAACTCTATAAATAGCTGCTACAAATAATGGTTGCTGGTGTCTTCCAGAAGTGCCCAGTCACTGATGATGGGGGTGAGGTCTTCCCAAATCCAGCTGTCAGCTTTCATGCAACAGTTAAAACTCGTTCCCTCTTCAGTCTCTTCCTTACGAAAGTCACTAGTGCTCCCAGGGGTATGCACATGGTGGATGCCGCCACCAGCAGCCCAATCACTGCCAGGGCGTAGCCTGGGTAATCCTTGGTCACCAGCTGCCCCTGCAAGGGAGAAAAGCAGCATTGGATCTGTGGGACCTGTCCCAGAGTCGGGCCAGGAGCAAAGCTGTGTGTATGGATCTAAACAGGACCTCTGAGAAGCAGTTTCAGGCTGTGGCAGCCCATGGCTGCCCTTGGTGCTGTTCTCTATCCAACCATACACACTGAAAGCTGACAAGAACAGAGCTGCTGATGACAGGATCAGGGAAAATTTCTGCAAGCTTTGGTAAAGGGCAGATTTTGGCTTGATTTGTGTTTCTTAATGAGGTGGCTGAGCCCTGACCTCTGTCAGGTCTCTACTCTCTACTGGAGCCTGCAGGCTCATGCTGACACCCAGTCAACAGGCCAGGCCCACCGTGGGTCCCAAATTGGCCATGACATGAAAACAATTGTGTGCTTTGTTTTTGCATGATGGAAACATTTCCACAGAAGGTTATTAAACCAGTGATTATTTATCCAGTAGTAATTGCTCTGTGATGCATACACAGTCCAGTATTAAGAAAATGTTCTGGCCATGAAGAAAAATGTATATGGAAATTATGAAAACTATTTTTTGCAGCAGAAGCTCAGTTCTGTTAAAATACCACTATTTTTGTTCAAAATAAATACACTTTGAAAGTAGGGATTTTTAAAGTGTATTTTTAAAGATGATATTTGGGTCTTCAATATGAATGAAATTTAATTCTATGAAGGGTTGATTACGAACCTCATAGAGGGAAATTAGTTGATTTTACAGAATCATTACATCATCACTAAGTCAAGTTTTCCCTGGTTTTCATTTCCACAAAATTAAGGGATGGCCCTGAGTCCAGCTACTCACTTTCAGAGGGCCATTTTGTGGAACAGTGTACTTAGGAAGGAAGCTTGTATCCTTGCAGGAACTAAGGAAAGTTTAAAAAAAAAAAGCCCAAACCCAAAACTCTTTTACCTGTGTGGGATCCCATGCTTGGTATTGCAATGTTCCTGTGAGGATGTAGTCGGTGAGGTAAAAAATAAATAGGCTTATAATTAGCAGTGGGCTAACAAAAGCCCACATAGTTTTCCAATACCAGTTTGGCTTGCGTCCCATCATGGTGTAAAGATCTTTCTCAAATCTGTTCAAAAGAAAACCAAACATATTTTTGTAAAGAAAACCAAACGTGTATTTTTGAGGCTGGCTACAGATGTTCAATCAATACCTTGTTCTGAATTACTTCAAAAACCACCTTCAGAATTGAGTATGTCAGATGAGAAAGGGGAGTACAGCTGACCACAAATGAGCAGAGAATTATTGTCTGAAATGCTGGCTCACCAGAATCACGGTGAGGGTGAAATCAAAAAAGACAGTGAGGCTTCCAAGAGAATCCCACGTTACAGAGAATCCCATGTTGCTAGAAAAGGTACAGCAAGAAAGTTCTGCCTGAAGTGTAAGCTCAGACTTGCTGCTGTCAGCTGACAGAGAAAAGCAGTGATGCTGAAGTACTGTGGAGAAAACAGCTGGGTTTGTGTAGTTGAGTGTTCTCAGTGCTGGTATCTGACTGTCTTTGAGGAAGTACTAACACTGGAGATGGTACCTGAAATCTCACAGGAGACCTGGATCTGACTTGAAGGCTTTGAACTCGACAAAGAGGTAATACCCATGTACGTGCCTGGACACCTGTGCTGGCAGACTAACAAAACAAATGCTGAAGCCTTTCCCTTCAGCTATTTTCAGACACCTTTGCTGTTGAAAACTTCTGCTGGTTCCAGAGCTTCCTTTTACCCACAAGGATTGATGGGGGACAAACAATGTGCGAGGTGACCACCTTTGAAACCAGACATATTGGCACTGTTGTGCTCATGCTGAATTCCTGTCATGGGAGGAGCAGAGTTTTGGCAGAAGTTGCTCCTGAGACCAAGGACAAGAGCAGGGAGCCATGTGTACAGCTCCTTGGTACTCCTCTACCAGCAGAGACGGTGTCAGCCCAGCGTGGCCCCTCACAGCCCTGAGCCAAGGCCCTGGAAGGGGTCTGCAGGGCAGGGGAGACCCCCATCCCCTTGCTGATCCTATAGCATAGGAGAAACATTTAGCCCAAGGCAGTGTTTTTATTCTTGGCCCGTGGCTGCTCCCGCAGCTGTTCCACTATGAAGAAAGCAGGGCTCAAGTTTTACCTCCTTATCCCATAGATGTAACACACAGCGATGGTTTCCACCAGCACGATGAGCAGCAGTGAGAGGGTGGCTGCGTAGTCATTGAAGATGTCAAACCAGTAATTTCCAGCCTCCATGGTGAAGATCAGGCCAATTATACAATTCATGAAACACACAACACCTGCGTGGATAAAACAGAGATCCTGCCATTACACCTGCAAGTTTGTGTAGGGAAAATGTCACACTTCTTGTGACTAAAAAGCTGGTGGGATTTCTGCTGAGCAGCTTTCTCTGAGGAGAAGGATTTTTTTTCCCCCCTGTGGAAAAGACCTATCCCTGTACATGTGTGACTGTTGTTAAACTGCTGCTCCTTAGACCTGCACAGTCACAGCACCTTCCCCCAGACATGATCAAGACAACCAAGTCTTAGCAACAGCCTTATCACATGTGCATGCAGCATCTGCTGTTGCTGCTGGGCATCCAGCTAAAAGAGGTTTTAAGGTAGGATGACTGATTTCCATGCCCGAACAGGAGCGCATACTTCTTTTGGCCAAAGACTGAGGTGGTTCACAGTACGGATACTGGCAATGTGACTGGAGAGCTACTTGCTGCAACTATCTTGCCATTTGTACTGTCCCATCGAGTGTCACCAGTGAGTAGACACCTGTCTGAAGGAGCTGGGGTGTGTCGGGAAGGCTGTAAATACACAGCCACGGCTGCTGTGGTGCTCTGGGAGCTCCCAAAGGAAAGTGCTGCACAGGCTGGGCAGGATTTCACAAGGCCAGGCAAATCCTTCCAGCAGCGTATTTGCTATTCCCTGCTCCACCCGAGGTCAGAGAGGGACCCTCAGTGGGACTGGGACACCACAGCTTCTGGACAAACACACACACACAGACATGCTCACTGTGTGGCCTGTGCTGCAGCCTGGCAGGTGCTTACCTGAGATCACCTCCTTGGGGAAGCGGGAGGCGATGACCTTGCTGTCGGTCAGCGGCGTGAGGATGGCAGCCGTGTTCCCCAGCATGCTGCCAATGCCCAGCATCAGCAGCATGAAGAAGTAGAGCACAGAGTACAGCTGGGGCACCTCCATGTTTTTGATCGCTTCTGAATAGACTATAAATGCCAGTCCCGTCCCCTGGACAGCCTGGCAGAGACAAGGGGGGAAAACTGAGTTAAAGGCAGCTCCTAAGCTCGATAAAGGATGTAAGATATAAGAGAGTGACTCCATGTCATGACAAGGTACACCTGAGGTGTGGCTTTGTACAGCAAAGGCAGGTGAGGTCTTCACTGGTTTATCCCAACTGCATGGGCACTGGGTGCTAATGACCTAAGCGAGTCCCTACCCCATCCTGAGGTATAAAAATGATCCCCAGCCCTTGGTCAGGCAGCTCCTGGGCTCACATGGGGCACCTGGGCTCAGTGGGAGCAAAGGAGACAGTACACACCAGCAACTCACCGTGTCTAGCTCAGCTTCCAAGCTGCAGTTTTTAATCTGTGGTGCTAATTGGGCATATTCCTGTGGGTAGGTGGCCATGAGGTAGTCTTTCATCTCGTTGAGGTTGTCTGCTGTTAAAGAGCCTTCCTCCAGGTCAAAAGCATTCATCAGCAGCAGGATCACCCTGGGAAGGATTACAGGAATTTAATGGTTTTCAGGCCCAGGACACCCCATCCCTTTTCTCCACTGGTCCCCATGGGGGATGCTTTGCTGGCCCCAGAGCTTCAGTCTCCCTGGGTGAAAGCAGTACTCCCAGCATGGTGTTGGGACATGGGCAACCTTGTGCTCATCTGTGCCTTGGAGGGAGCAGCTCCTGCACCCAAACTGCTGCTCCCAGGCAGGTATTTTGGGTGCTGGCCAGTGCTGGCTGGTGTCTCTTCCCCTTTGCCCTCCAGTCTCACGCCCACACCCCACCAACTTTAAAGTCTTTTGGCAACAAGCAAGAACTAGCAGCTTGGTTTCCTCCCTGATCAGCAGATAGATTGAAAGCTCTAAAAATATGAGTAAATGTGCAACTGCCATGGGCCCTATGCCAGGAACTGCGTGCAAGCTTGCAGCTACAGGACACAATCCTGCAGGCTTCTGGGCTCTTGCAGAGCATCACAGCCAAGGAGGCTGAGCTGCTGGAACAGGGCTTAGCCTTAAAAAGTGGGATCGGAGCATCTTTTAATTTATTAATCAGCTCCCCCACACCCCCTGGAGTGTGTGCCAGGACAAGAACACAGGGGAAAGTGCCTCTGTGACCTGCCCAGGCAAACTCATCCTCTCGACCAGTCCCGTGCCTGGAAGCAGCACTCAGGTGTCAAAAGGCAAAGAGCTCTGACCTTTCATCTCAGGCTTCATTGCTTCGAATAGCTCCTTTAGCTTTATTAGAGCAGTATCAGGTCTGGTCTTGGGGCAGTGCTGGCAGTGCTGCGTGCTGTTATTTATTCATCTCCCCCCTCGCCTGCCCCAGAACAGCTTGCAGTGGAAAAGCAGTGAAACAGCAGGCTCTTACTTGTTGATACAGCTCTCATAGTTAAAGGTCGCCTTGAAGCCGTAGATGGAGAAAGTGACGATGCTGGCAAATATGGAGGTGGTGCTGTTGATGAGGGACACGATGATGGCATGTCTCTCGCAGTTGTTGCTGGGCTCGTTGTAGCTGGCAAAGGCGATGAGGCTGCCGAAGCCAAGGCCCAGCGAGAAGAAGATCTGCGTGGCAGCGCTGATCCAGGTCTTGGGGTTCGACAGCTGCTCCAGCTGCAAAAGCCAGATGAGAGAGCAAGACCATGAAGTTTCTCACCAGTGCCCAGCACTGCTCCTTCCAGCCTGCAGGGATGGGGACAAGGCCAGGGATGGGGCCCTTTGTGCACTCATTATAGGTCAAGGGTGGTTTTGGGCAGGGTTACTGCTCTGACTGAAAGTAGTTGGTTATGCTAATGGAAAGGGGTTTTTTTCTGTAGGAAAAAGCAAGCAGTTTATGGGCATCATGGCAGAATAACCTCCAGCCACTCCCAGCTGGGATTTTCAGCTGCCACACCTATGCTACTGCTGTAAAAATTCAGTACAAAAAAAAGGAGGACCAAGACCTTTTAAAAACTTACATGCTCAGTAACCAATAACATTTCCTGAAAAATTCAATACGATTTTTCTGTACCTTTGGTGTGAACATGTAGATGAGCCCATTCACAGCTCCATGAAGTGTTAATCCTCTAATGAGGTATATGATGAGAACACAGTATGGCAAAGAGGCTGTCACATACACGACCTGGGGAAAGAGAGGAAAGACCTTGGTCTAAAGAAAACATAAGACAAAGCTAATCTGCTATGTCAGTCTTACTTTACATAAATAATTTCCATTATTGTATTTGTTTTCATGTATTAATCTTTAGAGAAATATTATCAGACAAATCTAGATTTACATTTTAGGGAAACAAGTTTTTAATAATACTGAAGACCTGCACTACTGTTCCCAGGGTCTTCTCTTTGATGGGAAATCAAACAAAAATCTAAAATATTAGCAGCATTCACAAACTCAGTGACTATCTATCAAAAACTCATTAGGCAAAGGTCATTCATCCTCTGCTCTATAAGGAAGGTAACCAGAGCTCATAAAAGGTCAAAATCAAATTTGAATTGAATCAAATTGAAGCAAAATTTAATTGAATCAGTTGCAGCAAGTTTAAGAGGTTATTCCCAGTTTGCAGTCTGTTGGCTTTCTGTATTTGGCTAAAACGATTTGGGGATTACAGCCCTCAGCTTGCTTCTTAGTGCAGGCTCAGACAGGACATTGGGGTTTTTCTTCCCACTTCCTCATAATTTCTGCTGTGAATAAAAAGCAAGCAAAAACTGTCCAGTAGATGTCTTTTTTTTTCTTGCAAAGACCACGGAATAGACGTCTCCTGACGTGGCTCTGCTGTGGCAGACGGTTTTCCTCGTGGCCAGCAGCCTGGCAACCTGTTTTGCAGAGAGCTGGCTGTGTTAAAAGGACTTTTCTGGATTATTTTTTTAGTGTCAGTGTTTTGATTGATCCTGTTTCTGCTGCAACTTGACAGGGCAGCAGAGGCAGCAGAGCTCGGTGCTCCGGGGGAGATGCCGTGACCCCAAGGAACAGCAGCCATCCCGCACTGCCTTTCAGCGCTCGTGTCCCCTCCCCAGGTCCCGCCCGGGCTCGGCGGGGCTGCGCCCCGCTCTCACCTTGCCGGTGGAGGCGGTGCCGCGGAGGATGCAGAGGTAAACCACGAGCCAGGCCAGCGTCAGGCACAGCGCCTGCTCCCACTGCACGCTCCCGCTGGTCTCCAGCGACGGGGAGATGTTCAGGGTCTGTCGGTACCAGAAGTACTGCGTGGACGACGTCTTCTCACACTCCTCCTCGTAGCCCGTGCGATTGCTGTTGAGGGGGCAGGTGGCCCAGGGCAGGGGGTCCTGGGAGGGAGGGACATGGAGCGAGTGCCGTCGGCACGGCAGGCAGAGCCGAGCTGCCGGGTGAGGAAGAGGGAGGATGATGGCAAGGGCGGCTTTCTGCCCGGGCTTGCTTCTCTCCGCACGGTGCTGCCCGGGGCTGGGGATGACCCTCTCCCCTGGGGATGATCTCTTTTGACACTGTCCCTTGGGAATGACCCTCTCCCCAAGGATTGATGCTTTCTGATCCTGTTCCCTAGAGACGACCCTTTCTGACTCTCTACCCAAGGACAGATATGCTCTGTCCCTCTTCCTTGGGGATGACCAGACTGATTCTCTCCCCAAGGACTGAGCCTCTTTAACCTTCTCCCTGGGGGGATGACACTCTCCAAGCCTCTACCATGGGGCCAAACCTCTCCCCTGCCATCAGACAGGCCCATCCCTGGATGCAGGACACCCTGGCACCAAGGCACATGTGACCAAAGCATCACAAGGCTGGCCTTGACCTGAATTTCATGGTGAGGAGAAGACAATGGCAAATGCCTCTGGGAAGAGCATGGAGGGAGATACCACTGCATCACTTTTCCCTCCAGAAAAGCCCTGGGTTTCTGAAGCTTTTGACACCCCTCCACCTCCCCTTCCCAGCTGACACTGGTGCCATGTAACATCCAGCACCAATGCAAAGCCACCATGACCCTCCGCAGCCACAGTGGGGCCAAAATAGGCTATTGGGAGCCCACACACCTGGAAGGAGTGGAAGAGGTACCAGAAGGCCCAGGCGTTTATCACGTTGTAGTACATGGATAGGAAGAAGGAGACAACAACACTGGCAACTCCTGTGGGTATGGAGGGAGACACTTGGTCAGCAGCAAAACCCCAAAATGCCCAGGGTTCCATAACATCTGTGGGGTGTGGGAGCAGCACCACCATGGCTGACACAGCAGGGGCTGTGTCCCTGCACAGCCATGTGCACAGGGCATGTCCCTGTCACTGCAGACACTGCCTCCTCCTCCTGCCAGGACTATTCTGAACTGGATTTTATACTCCAGGTCCCCGGGGAGGGAATATTCAATGTATCATTAAAAATAAAATGTGTGCGTACACAAATTAATGATAGCTTGGGTTTTCAGGGTAATTTAATAACATAAAAATGTATCTAAGAGTGGACATTAGTAAATGGTAGAACGGAACTGGAAGTAGGAAATTAAGGCACCATTTTATCACTCATGTTGAGCTTATCGGGAAGGTGCTCTTGGAGTCAAAGCCCAGTGTAGGCAGCCCCAAGGGCTGGGTTTAGCACTGGCCTTCACACCGTGATTTTGGCAGTCTGCCTGAGGGCAGGGGGACTCACACCTCTGAATCCAAACCCAACACAGCAAGCTAGAGTCTGGCCACAATGCACCACAAGGGACAGGATAAATGCATGCCATGAGGTGTCTGGCTTTGCTCAGCCTCTTGAGACCCCGTAAAACCTGAGCTCTCACCTGTGTCTTCTCTGAGAGACAAAGCTCTCCAATCTAAAATCACCCACGTTCCCTGCATGCTAGGAAATAAAGATGGAAGCTGAAAACGTACCAACACCGCAGAGGTAGGGGCTTATTATTTTCCAGGCACCGATGCTGCCCTGCCGCATGCGCTGCCCCACAGCCAGCTCCAAGTACAGCAGCGGCATCCCCTCAGCAATCAGCATGATAAGGTATGGGATCAAAAAGCCACCTGTGAGAACAAACCCGACAGTCAGCCTTGAGCAGATCAGCAGCAACATAAACACCACATTGCCCTATTTGTGTTCAAATCATGCTATCAGTGCCCCAGAGGCTGGCTGGGTCTGGGTCCTGTCTAGGCACCTTGAGTACTGAGGGCATGGCCCAGTCCTGAAGGACATCTCACAGAGGTTTCAGGCAGTGTCCCAGAGGCTGGTGGGCACTGACTGCCTGGGTGCAGGGAATTTTCCGCAGGGACTTGGCAGGGCTGGGATTTCTGCTGTTAAACTGTGTTGGTCGGCACTGCGGTGTGGCAGAGCTGCCCAGATGTGTCTGGGTGGTTTGAGCAATGCTGGGGGCTGGGGCTGTTAAAGGGTAACCAAGCACCCGCCAAACCTTGTAAACGATAATGAGACCAAGAGGACGTGGGAAAGATTTACTTCAGTGTGGGGTGTTCTGCCGCACAGCCAAAGTGCTCAAAGGAAAAGTCACAGCAACGTCTATGTCAAACAGAGAGTTTTGAGTTATGTGTTGAAGTCTGGCCTTGCTTAAAAATAAAAAACAACAACCAAAAAACCAAACTAAAAAACTCCCAAATCCCCATGCTGAGCCCACAAGCATCAGCAAATGAATGAAGGCTTTTCCTCAAGGGCCCCACTCCTGGGAGCAGACCCTGGGACAGAGGCGTAGGTCTCCTCCTGCTTGGGGCTGCTCATCCCTGCTTCCTTCCCCATGGAAAGCCACAGACATGCTCCTGTGGAAGAGGAGCAGCAGGAATGGGAAGGTTGACAGTGAGGAAGGGGAAAGGATCTTCCCACCTGGCAACCAGGATGTGCTTCAGCTTAAATTTCTGCCGGAAAAAAATAAAATCTTTGTATTCAACTTGGGGCTCACTTCAGAAAGAGCTGCTGACTGAGTCAAAAGCTGGATTTTTGCAAAGGCTTCCCTGCTTCCCTTTTTACAGCAAGCCAAAATATTTACGTAAATATCTCTTATGTAGGATTTAATCTGTGGCATTAACATTCCTTGCAATGGGCTCTGTGCAGTGCTGTGGAGGCATGAACTCCGTGCAGCAACTGAGGCAAAGACCTGGAAATAAACACAGAGCAATAATCCGGTTTATTCTGGGAATTAATTTCCCACCTCCCAGCTCTCTTGTTATTAACAACCCCTTTGTTAGTCTGTTAGATAACTTCCTATGCTGCGAGGGAGCTGTTGGAGGTTTAAGATCTCCCGCAGCCGCTCCGTGCCGGTGGGGTGCGAGCTGCCCCAGCAGCCACTGAGGGGAGTTCTGCCATGTACCGCAGGGGAATCAGCATTAGGCCCTTGGGAAGGCTTTTCCACTCTCCCAGCAGCGCTGCCACATGTTTGGCATTGACTGTGCCACCTGGCAAGGAGAAGAAATGCCTTCAGGCTTGTTCGCCCCAGTGTCCCCCTGCAGCTGGGGGTGCCAGGGCTAAGCCCCTGCCCCTTGCTCTGCATCCTGTTTGCACACAGATCTTGCTCCTAACGCCACTCTTCCCACAGAGTAGAACCAAAATGTCTCGTGTCAGTGACTCTGGGCAGCCGATAAACCAGCTTCTTATCAGCTGTGAATCAGTGTGGCTCCACTCAGCTCCCTGCTCATTCGCACCGGGCGTTGCTCCCTACGGTGCCAGCTCTCTGCAAAAAACCAGCCCCCAGGCCAGATCCCTGTAGTTGGCAAAACAGGCAGAGCGTGCCCTGGGTCTGCTCAAGGCACTGGGCTTGGCCGTGGCACCCTGGCCCCTGCTCAGGCTCCTGCCTGGGGCCCAGGGTCTTCCTCGCCCGGGGCTGAGCGCTGCTGAGCACCAGCCCCGCTGTAGACCCATCCCAGCCTCGTTTGAGCCTGGCCCAGCCTGCTTGGGAACAGAGTAACTGCACCTACGAGGTTTGAATGTCCCCTGCTCTGCTCAGGTCATGCTCTCTGCAGGAAAGCAAGGAGAAGGACTAGAAGGAGGCAAACTGCTGATGAACAGAACGACAGGTTATAAAGTCCGCAAATACTCCGTTTATCAGCATCATCCACGATAAGGGCCCTATTGCCCTGCTGGGCAGGACAGGAACTGGCTCTGTGCTTTACTGCAAGGAAGATGACAACAAGTTGGCATTCCCCCTAATCCCAGTGCCTGTCATATCCAGCTTTTAAGTTCCTGAAATGAAGTTCTGTATGCGTGGGTTTTGTGAACCCCTGGAAAGCCAAAGAATCCTCTTTAACAGGGCTGTGAATAAAACAATTAAGAAAAGCAAAACCTCCTGTCAGGAGTTTTAATTTCACAGTAGAAAGAGCTGCCTTTCCCACATAAATATAAGTGGCGAAGAGAAAAATAATGGAAAAACATTCTTATAAAACATGCTTTTCAGAAAATACTTGGGTGTATCATAGAATCATAGAACAGTTTGAGCTGGAAGGCACCTTTTAAAGGTCATCTAGTCCAAAGCCCCTGCAATGAGCAGGGAAGTTTATTTACTCTTCTATTCAGGTTAACCAAACGTTCCAGTTTTGGTTACATTTCAGAGAATCCTCACCACCTGCTACAATACAGATGGCTGGTTAAAAGAACGACACAAAGCCCCCAAAATGTCTGAGTTTTGCTGTCCTTCAGGACATCTGCCATGATGGGCTGCTAGCGAACTGATCACGTGCAGTTTGACTGCATACAGTAACACTCACATTTTAAGCTTTGTGCTAGAGTTCAGTGTCAGATAAGAAGTCTTTACCCTTAAAGCACGTGCAGGGGAATACATGGAAAATTACAGCACGTCTATAATTTCTGCTGTCTGAACTGTCTAAGAAAACTTCAGCCACTGCAGTATCTATCTTCTACTCACATGTCACCCACCATACTATTTGGATTTTTCTGACCTGATCCCACAGGTCAGCTCTGATGCAGTCTCAGCACTGAGATGCCTTTTCAAGTAGCAGCATGAACCAATTCCTACTACCACAAGTGCATTTGGAAGTAAGCTACCAGTGAAATAAACAAGCATAGAAGGAGCAAAAATTCATTAAACACCTCAGTGTTTCTTCCTGAAAGGAAGAAAAGGCAGAAGGAGACCAGAAGCAGATGAGGCAGATGCTCATCATGTCCCTTAATGCAAGATTGAGAGGGGTGCAAAACTATGACAACAGATGCAGTATGAGAAGCAGTAAAAAACTTGGTTGTCTTACAAAGAGAGGCTGTTTCTAAAGTCTTCAAAACAGTGGTAGCTGTAAACTAGAGGAGATTATTAGTACTGGTCTTTAATTAATCTAATTAATTGACTTTTGATTTCCAAGGAACAACAGCTGTGGCTTGTATATGCCACAGACATCATCTTTCTTCAGTTTGGACCCAGGAGTGGGACAAACTTTCAAAGAGGGTTTTGGGGTTTTTTTGGTTGGTTTATTTATCTTTGGAGGACAAATCAATTTATTCCTTATTTTCAAAGGTTACTGGGAGGCTTTAGCAGTGGAACTCCTGTTGATTAAGGTATTTCAGCCAACTTCAAGGCAGATTTGCAGCCAAGTTATCATCTCCTAAAGTAAGGCTTTATATTAAAGACATTAATGACAGGTACTTGAAATGATACAGCTGATCTTTAAATTAAATCAGTGTAATTATCTCCCCTTCTCAATATTTTCCAAGTCCCCATAGGTGAATGTAGAAGGACATGAACCAGTTTCTGACACCTTCAGAGTGATTCAATGGGGCAAAATGTAATAAATGAATACCATGTGGATCTATATCTCTCACTCTACCTCCATTCTTTTAGGAAACATGGGCCTTCCCACTGCTTCATTGTACTTAAAGGAAACAAATGCCACTATATTGGGGCAGCTGTCAGGTAAAAGCCTAATGCTTAAGAATACATAAAATAAAGCCACAATAAAACAGATTGCACACCAACAGAAAGCCAGACCTCCTACTCTGCCCTGGACCCTGCTGGGTGGACAGGGTATTAACACAGACAACATACTTTTGGACTCAAAGCTTGCCACACTCCTCTTCGACGGAAGCAAGAAAATGTAAACCACACTTACCTCCTCCGTACATCTGACATAAGTATGGAAACCTCCACACATTTCCCAGCCCCACAGCATAGGAAATGCAGGCGAAAACAAACTGCAGGGGATTGTCCCATAAGGGTCGGGATTTCTCCATTGCCTTCTTGCAGGCAGAGGTTTCAGCAGAGCCTCCTGCCTTCACTCCCTCAGGTACTCTGCCAACCGTGCCTCACACTCCACACCAGTCTGGCTTGGAGGGGAGGGAAAGGCGGAGGAGCTATGCTTGCCAATTCCTATCAAGCTTTTTAATTACTAATCTTATTAACAGGCACATACTGAAATAGGAATGCTGGTAAATAGATTATAGACACACACAGAACTATAAAATTGGTACTTTGGATGAATAGCTGCTTGGGTTTTGACTGGCATTTCTGGGAAGGATGTGAGCTGAGGGATTTTTATCGACTCACATGCCAGCTTGAAGCTGTGAGGAAATAACACTGGGGCTGCAGTCTGGTTTTGGAAATGGGACACTCCTTCTCCACAGGGCTCCCTTCCTACCGAGTGGCATTCATGTGCATGAGGCACCAGCTTGAATCTGATTGCAGAAGAGGGGTTCCCACATCATTAGTACTGGGTTTAGGGACTGTCAGTGCTGACTTTTAGAGTAAGAATAAACAAGTCCTCAGACATCCTATCACTGTGCCCTGGTGCTCACCTCAACCAACCCAGCACGCTCCCCAGTTCCAAAAGCGGCCTTTAAACAGTCCTATCAGACACACAGGTCCCCAGCCTGGTGCACACTTGAGAACAACACTGAAGTTTGACCCTCCAGGAATACTGCCCTCCCTCTACATACTCTGCATGTGTGTGACAGTGTGAAATGGCCAGTCTCTTCACTTACCTTCATGCTCAAACCCCACTGCTGCAGGTGAACTTTTCTGAGGAGTTGCCATTTTAAAATACTTTCACAAGCAGCGGGGAACGAATACAAAGGCCAGTGGAAAAAGGTGTCTGTGGCCGTTGTGGAAGCAGAAGGATCTAGGAGGCCTTTGGGTTGTCTGAAGGCACATTGAGGTGCCAGGTCTGAACATGAACCCTGTGTGTTTGGGCCCCTGCCAAGGTATACTTTGAGCTCAACCACTTTGGACAGGTCTTCCAGTGAAGGAGGCTGCCAGCAGCATCTGCAGCAATAAAAGGTAGTTGAGCAACTCCAAGGACTCAGCTTCCTTCCTCTGTTTAAATATTTTTTTTCCAGGGCACCTTTCAGGACCATTTCACGAGTAAGACTCACTTAGCTGCTGTCAGTCTCATTCCACCAGTGCCAGGAAATTTGCTCCCTGCCAGTGTTGTGTGGGCTGCTCCAGCATCTCATTGGGCACTGGCCGAGCCAAGGCCTCCAGCTGTGGGTACAGGTGAGAACCTCAACCCCGGGGCCTTTCGACAGGAGCCTGAACTGCAGAGTGTGTTGTGCAGTGCTGCTGAGCCCAACAGAACCACTCTGGTGGACCTGCTGACCAGCCACCTGTATTACCAAAGTCACCAAGTGGGACACCACTTTTCTGTGTGCTAGAAAAGGTGATGGCAAGAGGTTTACACATTAGGTGCATCCATTCTTTGGAGTGTGTTTTAGTGGTGCTAGAGAGGTAAGTTGTCACTGGAAAACATCAGGGTTTGCCAAAGCCTTCTGTAGTACAGGTTTGAGGGAGTTTGTGACTTTTTTGCAGTATCCGTGCAGTTCTTGTCTTGCCCATAGAACTGCAACATGCCAGCTAGCCCTGGAAATATGTCTCATGGGTATAACCCAGAATTCTGCTGGAAGGAATAATCCAAGGTAATTTTAAATCCATAAGCTGTTAAACTGAAAGACACACACGAGAGAATGTGAGTTGTCCCACATCATGAAAACTTTTGCAAATTATTAAAAAGTCAAATGCCTGTCCCTGGCAGTGGGATTTATTATAAATGATGTGTATAAATAGCTTACAGTATTAAATAATTCGCTGACAGGACAGCCTTAAAAAATAGCACATCACTACCACTTGGGATGCTTCTGTGTGAATAGATTACTCCTACTGATGAACATCATCAAGTTAAAGATTTCCTTGGCTCTGTACCTCCTTCCCATTACATTTCAAACTAGTTTACTAAAGGACTGGAGGAGATTGTGCAGGCAGAGAGGTGTGATGTCCTCATCTCGGGTCAGGCCAGATCAGGAAGTTCAGGTGGAATGAGATGAATCCTTGCCTCTCTCACAAATGTCAGTCTCATCAGTAGCTCAGATCACAGACTACTGTAAGTTTTTTTTAAGGTGGTCATGCACATAGGCACCCAGCAAAGTGCCTGTCGTCTAGTGGCTCCTTGAGACACATGCTTTAAATATATTTAAATGTATTTAAACAGACAACACTTAGGAATTCTTGCTGTGGGACTTTCTGTACAGACCTCAGATTATCAATATGCTATTTCTGATACTGTTCATGATTTTATCTCCTTTGAACTGCTTTCACTTGGGTTAGGGAAGGGCTTGGGCTTTAGGTACGAAGACAAGCCTCTAATATACATACACAAGAATTTTTAATCATTTCACTACTCATATTAAAGAAGGATTAGAAAGAATTTTTTCTCCGAGTATCTAACAAATTTGAAATGTGGGCTTTGTGGGAGTGGTTAAGAAGGGCAGGGGTTCATTGGCACAGCAGACCAGGGACTGATCGGACTGCCCAGGAGAAATGCCCCATGTAAACCTAGTCAGAAGCTGATAAACAAAGCAAAGAATCCAATTTCTTACTGAAGCAAAACTACAAGTACTTAGGCAAAGGTATCAACTAAAAATCCTGGGCTTGTGTCTCTTGATGCCAGTACAGTAAAAAGCCAAATGCCTCTCCCAGTTACCTAAAATGCAGACAAAAAGGGAATCTGAGGTCCTAGCAATAGGTGGGGGATCATGACTTCAGGAGAAAGCTTCTCAGAGAGAGATGCTTAATAGTTCTATTGGCAAAAGTCACGGAAACTTTTGGGAGGGAGAAAGGGAGGAAGAAATTCTACCAGGTAGCCTAGACCTTATTATGCTAACTCCAACATATATCACTATACCCCTTAGATTTAAAAACAAACCCTCTGGGCTTTCCTTGATGAGCCAGACATGTGGGAGGCGGACAAAGTGTCAGCAGCTCTGGTGTTTGGTATCTTCCACTCCTGGAGGCACTCACTTCCAAATTCAAACACGGTATCTGCTCGTGTATCAGATGATTACCAAAGCAAAGCCATGGAGTCTCTACAGCCTCTGCTATTTACTGTTGCTGTCAAGGGAAGCAGATATGCAGACAAGGGGGTAGCAGCTTCCACATATGGATTTTCTGCTGGGATTCACTGTTCACAGCTGCTACCCTAAGATGCCTATCTCCTTACCTTAGGAGAAAGAAAGAATCCATCTGGATTTCCAGATCTTTGACAGCTCATAGGCCATGACAACTGTTGGGCAATTGCTCTATGTGTAATTGGAGATTACAGTTACTCCTCTGAACTCTTACTAGGATTACAATTATTCTTTCCAGTTTATCACTACTACTTGCTGCTTAGTTCCAAACTGCAGATGATGCCTTCAAGGGTCTGTACCCTGGAGTAATTTCCAGCCTCTTAATCACCCTTAAAACTGTTTCACTTTACCTCAACCTCCCAAGAAAAGCAAGCCTGAAAACAGCCTCTCTATTTTCCTTGCTTTTCCTTAGCACCACAGCTCTATCCATCTTCTGAATGTGTGATTTCTTAGGGTACTCACTCCATAAAGGTGCACTCAATGCAGTTTTGATTCGTAGAATTGCACCTAATTCACCCGAACTTCAAAACTGATCTGTGTCAAACGAGAGTCAGAAACTGGCATGTCACTAAAAGATAGCTGGATTACTCAGTCAGTTCTGCTTGTCACCTGCCAGTTCCCACCTTCTCTGTCAAAAGTTGCCTGCAGTCTGTGGAGGTCTCCAGGCAGCTCTCTTGTTCACCAGCAGCCATCAGTCGTGAGCTGCCCTGCCACAGTCCTGCACCAACCACTCTCTATCACTATGACTTACCACAGACACTCCAAGGCACTACATCAACAGAAGTTACAAAAAATAATAATTAAAAAATAACTAAAAAACAAAAGTTTTTGTTTAAACAGAACGACATGTATCTACCCACCTTTATTTGGAGAAGAGCTGACTCCAAATAGGCTGCCTAGTATTTCAGGATATACCCAAGAGGAGGGTATATCCTGAAATATTCCCTGCTAAGGAGGGCACAACCAGATGTCTTCAGGGAGAGTCTGCAGGCAGCCAGAGCAGAGCAGGAATCCTGGGACAACACTTTCCCTGGGACGTTGTCAAAATTAACAATCATAGGGTAACTCCTCAGGCACATTCTCTGCTCAAACTTAGTTACAAAAATAGCTACGATAACAATTACCATAACAATTCTTACCTACTCACATACAAACTTACCTTCAAATTACTTCAGAATGTCTTAGAAGGCACATCCTTCTAGACCAGATCAAACCTTTTAAGCTCAATCCATTCAGCCACCTGATACCTCAACATGATTCACATTTGCTTCCTGAGACAGTAAGGATTTCACTGTGGTTTCACAGCATTTCATATCACACAGAAATCAAGACCTGTCCTTGATAATGTCAGAAAACAGAAATCAAACTAGGGAATCTTACAAACATTTTGGCTGGACTGAAATCCAAGTTCCTGGCAGATGACTGGGTTTCCCAAATGTATGTGGGAAATGTCAAAATTGCAACTGTTCTTAATATTAGTCTATCAAACAAAAAGGCGTACTTGCAAGTTAAGTGTCAATATATGTATTAGTATTCATCTTAGGACATTTTTTAAAATGGCTATGAGCCAGAGAGAAAAACAGGTTAATGAGTACTTTATGAACAGTTAAAGATCATTGGGTAATGTATAGTCTCATAAAGACGGCGACATGCAGGACTGCTGGCTCATTTATTAACAACCACTGAAGTCACTGTTGCAGCATAAGGTTGTTTGTTTGTTGTTTGTTGGCTGACAGAGTCAGTACTAACAAAGCTGAGCTGCCTAGATTTCATTCCCATAAAAAATATTCTTTGGTCTGCAAGAAAAAACAAAACAAAACCAAAACCCAATCCCCAACCAGCTTGAAGAGATTTGATTTCTGCTGACCAGCCAGGTACACAGAAATTTTATTTTTAAACATTCACTTCAAGCATTACTAGGGAATTAACAACTGAAGTGGAAGAAATGGATGATGTCTATTTGAGCAGTACAAGGAACAAAGACTGCTAAAAGCAGTATTAGAATTTACACCTCAGGGAAAGAAGTGAAGTTTTAGAAACATCAGACACTGTCAGGAGACGTTCAGATGTCATCTCCGTCTTCAAAATATTGTACCTATCTCAAGAAAAAAAAGATCACTACTGTATAATGCTCCAAGTCTTCTTTGACAGGTACATCACCTGTCAAAGATGAGGTATTGTTCATCAAGAGCTCCACGCAAGACTTTCAATTAGCCATTCTGCAGCACAAAAAGCAAGCATTGCAGTGATCTCACGGTCACTAAACTGGCAATCTGCAAGGCAGGAAATCAAAGTCAGAGTTTCAATTTTGCACTGCATGGTTCTTTACAAGTTTTGCCTTACTCATTTGAGGAGATAACAAAGTGTGTATCAATGCTTATCTGCAGTCAACTTATTTCATTGAGACCCAGCCGTATACTGAAGTTGACAGTGTACTTTCTTGCTGAGATGGTTTCTAAGCAGATAATGAAGGCAAATCACAGAGTCAATATTCCAGCTAAATCAAGAGTCAAAGATTTATGAGAAAAGAAGACCAGCAGAAGTCATGAGAACCTCTGTCTCTCTTCACTCTTTACCTGCCATTTTAGAAATAGTAACTGATCTCATTAAAATAAGTGCTATTATGAAGAAAAAACCCACAACATTCATCCAGACAAGTACTCCTGCTGCTCTGAGAAAACACAGGCCAAAAAGCTCTCCCTATTAAGAACTTAACATTTTAGTGACTGTACAAGGGGTAAACGAATACCTTTCATTATCTTAACTGTCACTGCATAAGGAGGATGCTACCCCGTAACACACTACTATTGTGCTACAGTAATAATATCCTGCCACAAGCACAGGACTTTATCCCAAACCAACCTCATTTAACCAGTAGGAGGTAAAAGACAGGAGAACTTACAGAAAACATGAGAATTTAAACTTAGAGAAAACAGGAGAACTTAGACTGCAAGTGTACGGCAGATTTGAGTTAAGCAATTTTAACAGCTTGGCTTGTTAAAGATATAATGAGGAAAAAAGATCCATTTCAGTTAAAGCAGCCCTTGAGAAAAACACTGTTAAGTGTCAATTTCTGTAACATAAACACTCCAGTCTCTCCTCAGCCCTGGCACTGGCACTCTCTTTTACAGCTGTTTGATGTGAGCTGTGATGTGGCTTTGAGCATGAATCTATAATTTACATGTTCCCATTTCCAGCAAGATTCTTTACTGATCTGCCACCCATTCCTACAGATATTAAAAAAACAGCTATACAAAACATTCCTATTAAAAAACCCAGCTCCTTAAAGATTAAATGTTTGAAAACATAGTATTTTATTTGGAGTAAAATACAAGATACATATGAACAGGGACAGATGAACAAGTAGAATGCACTATTAGGTGACTGACAAACAAATGCAAAGCAGAGAATTACAAATAGAAGACTTGAGAGAAGTAAGCTGTTTTCTGGTGAGGTTACATTAAGAAAGGAGATGAAAACATCTAAAATAACTTATTTCCCAAAAATGTTGCTCCATTAACTTTCCTATGCGTATTTAGTTATCATCTCAATATTAAAAATACTGGCAAAATCACAATCTGTCTTCTGATGTTCAAATTTACTTTATAAATTAATTCAAGTGAAAAAGCACAACTTTATTTGAAAAACACCAGCACTTTGGCTATAAAGCATATTTATTTCACTGTCTAATGAACACCCTCTAGAAAAATGCTATTGACCACACTTTGCTGTGCTATGACAGTGTGAAGTAACATTACAGAATCAGCGTGTTTCTTTTTTGTTCCTCCTACTCTTTACTTTCATTGATGCAATTTTTACATATAATACTACTTCATAACTACATTAACTACACAAAAGTAACAACTGGAGTTTCCACCGTGAAGACATCAAAAACTCTAATGCAAGTATTTTTGGTCTTTTTCCCCCCTTTTTTTAACAAAAATAAACCTTTGTTTGTAGGGAATGTTCTCAGTTCTTCAACTGTGCTATTTCTCAAGGAATGTCAATGGTTAACCATTAAAAACAGGAATGCAGAAACTAATATCTATAAATTTTAGGTTTACAAAGAAATAAAGTAAGAGTTTCAGAGTGAAATTAATATTAATAAAGAGTTACTTTGAACACTAGAAGCAAAGAATACACCATTCAAAACAAAAATTACTGAAAAATAATACCAGTCTACATTATCTTTCCATGACAACTTCTGATAGATCAGATGCTTTTTGGTATTTCAGTCCTCTGACTCATATCTAAGGATTAAAAAAAAAAAAAATAGAAAAATCATTAAAACAGACTAGAAAATACCCCAAAGACATTTTGTCTCTAAAGAAAATATGAAACCCAAGCAATAAATTACACCCAAGAGTAACACATTTCTTTCAAGGTTTACTGTATGACTTAAGCCACAGATAGATAAATGCATTTACTTTACAGACTATTTTCTCCTTTTAAAACTAGCCAGTTTACCAAATAGTAGAATGAAGGAATGACCTGCCCACAAATCCAAACAATTGCCAAAGCATCTGGAACATCTCCCATCTGTATCTCTGTGTGCAGCACCTGAGGCCTTATCTACCACACCCATGAATATCCTCTATCCTCTCCATACTAAATTCTCTCATAACTTGCTACATGACAGCTGCTGTTGCACACACCAGCCTTAACCACACCTAACATCCATTCAATGGATTGGTTTGTCAAAAATCAGGGAATAGCCTATTAGAAGTTCTTTTTAAGGAAAATGTATAGACTGTTTTAGAGATAAAATGGGAGCAGAACATGGATCCAGAACAAGGATCTTGTTGGGACAGACAGGGCAGCACCACTTACTTGGAAAGTCTTCTACGCAGATCCTTTATCTGTTCGTTCTTCTTGGTGAGAATCTCTTTCATGTTGCGATAGGCAGCTGTTTGCTGAAATTTCTTCTCCAGTTCCTACATAACAACAACATCAACATATTAGTTACATATTATGAAGACTAGACCAAAATATTTTAAAAAAAACCTGCTTGCTTTTCCTCCTCAAGTTTCACAATACTAGTTTCCATAACTTACTGAAATTTAGATGAAGTCAGCTGGTAGATTCAAATGAGATTACTGGGACAGATATAGAAACACCAACTTCATTTTCTAACAAAATCAGGCTAAAAGTCTTCAGAAGACTGGGAATATGCTTTTCATTTAAAAATTCCTATCCAGACAAGTGGTCAATTTTTAAATATTCATCTAGTTATGACCGTGCAGTCAATTGTGGGTTTGCTATTTTATGTATAATGTGCTTTTCCACTGAAATAACAAAAATATAAGGGCAAAAGTGTGGCCTGGTAAACTCTGCATCCCATAGTGTGTGCTTGTTAAACTACTAATCAGTTGAAATGTGAGTAAGGAATTCATCTTTACATTACAATAAAATGCTAACCTTTTCAGCTGTGGATAGCTGATCCTGAACCTTCAGTAAGTTATGTTTCGTTGTCACCAAGTCCTCTTCCAAGAATTTTTGGTTTGCAGTAGTGTCATTCAAAGTCTTCTCAAATTGGGATTTCAAAGCTGCCACTTTATTCTCCAGTTCAGTGATATCCTGGTTTGCATTATTCTTCAATAGAAGAAATATTTAAAATATGTCAAATTCAAGAGAAGAAATATTTAAAATTTTAAGTGCAAGCTTCCACACAAAGTAGGTACGTCTTCATTTCTAATAATTATGTTCATGTTATTCCTGTGAAACCTAAATGAGACACACTTTAACCAAAAAAAAAAGTTAGAGCAGGGACTGATTTACAACTTTAAAAATTGTTAATAAATTCTTTTTAAAGACAGCTGGAATGTCTTCTCTGCCAAGATGAGATTTCAAGTTCTTGTACTTCACTTCTTTAGGAATTAGTTAGAGCCAGAGGATGAATCATATAACAGGAAGTTATTTACCATACAGAAATAGTAAATTACCATTTAAAATCTGAATGTCTATGCTACAATGTATTTTTGAAACACTTCCAAAGCTGTTAGTGTAGTACAGGTAGGAAAGGCTGAAAGTGTTTAGGCTCACACTCTCAGTCAGGTACCAACATTGCACCGTTCTCAGGTGTCTTACACGAAGAGGCTCCAAGTTGCTTGTTAAGCAACTTTCCTTTTTTCCTTACAAGAAGAAACAACTCAAACTTTTCTGAACATCAGTTCTGGGTCATAAAACATTGTAATCGTGTAACCGTTCTATGGATTTTAATTTAAATAAAACCAAAAAAAACAAAACACAAAATATTCTAAGGTTTTAAATCTCAATTTCAAACTCAAAAGTGTAATGACTCAGGATGAGGCTGAACCAGCAGCACCTTAAAAACAACAAAATCTAAAACCTAAGAAAGCCCTGTTCCTTCTTCTATCTGGAACTTAAGACTTTAGAATAAGAAACTACTTGACAGTAGTACTTGTACAGAAGAAAAGCTTATTTTGAATTCTGAGACAGAGTCCAAGGCTGCAATGTTGAAAAGCACTACATACATTTTGTATGTTTCAGTTGTTATTTTCTAACTATGACGTAAGTCAATTATGCAAAAATTCTAAATCCTCAAATTAAACTGATCCAACAGAGCAGTTACTCCCAGTTACAGTTACTTTGACTCACATTTTGTGTGTGGAGCCATCTATTAACTATTAATTTAAAAAAAAAAATCAATCTGATGAGTTGGTCCTTAAGAAGCAGTTGTGGTTTGGCAGTCATTTATTTGTTCAAAGAGTTTGAAATCTACTGCTTTATGAGCAGCTGGGAGAAAGTGACAGATTATAGAGAGCAAATTAGGACATGAAAGCTGAAGATACTCAGCAGCCCTGGCACTGAGGCCAATTCATGTTTAACCTGAAAAGCAGGATGAGATTTGGTTCCAATCTTTTAACACTACAAACAGTATTATACAGGATTTAATACACCCCTTTAATATTTTAAACCATTAATAATTTAAAGTTTAACAAAACAGAGAAAGAAAATATTTGCCATGACTGATTAATCGAGTTCCCTATTAAAAATATTATTGAATACAATTTTAAAAGTTACTAAGTAAACTTTTAACATATTAAGAAACCAAGTACATACCATAAACCAGGCAGAAAGCAAAATAAAAAGAAATCAGGATTAAAATATGGAAATTAAAATAGAAATGTTTTATTATCTTGAACCTTACTTCCAAACCTGTAAATACTGCAGGAATTTTAAAGTCAATGACTCAAAATAATGGAATTGAAGTGTTCTAATTTTGTTGAAAGCCTGAACTGAAATGTTTTAAATTTAAGAAACAATTACACACGAACAAACTTTGGAAAATTCTAATTATTGACAAATAAAGGTAGCAACTTAAAAAAATACTAAGGTGACCTGAACAGATTTATTTGTGTCAACATGACTTGAGGCTTCTTATGGTTTTTTTTTGCAGCAGCAACTCATCATGTTGGAGTCCTCATTTATAAAACAGATTAAGAACCTCAAGTAATAAAAATAAATGGTGAAACATTTTTAACAGTATGCTGATATAGGGAGAACTACAAAAAAATCAAACAAGCAGCAAGTCTGGCTTGTTCATGTGAACATCAAGTGACAAACATGTGAAAGAATTAGTGTTTTATTGCTGCTCTAAAAACCAGGTCAGGTATCATTCTTTCATTAGTAAACATGAAGAAACAAACAGACATAGATTTGTGTCTGTTAATACAAATATCAGCCCTGGGAATATTAGTTCTGGAATACTACTTCCTGATAGTTCCTGAATACGTCATAACATCAACTAATGTTATGGATTACCTGCTGACTGACAGACCAGTGGGAACAGACAATGTCAGCAGGAACAACACTAACCCAAACTCTTGCATTTGCCAGAAAAGAAACACACCATACACACCAACATTTTGGATGTACTGGCAACAGTTTCCCCCTCTGGGAGCAGAGGGATATATCTACCTTCTGATCTCCTTGGATCATCTGTAAATCCCTCAGTGATTTCTCCAGCTTGGACTTCTCATCTAGGGCAGCTGTAGCCTGCAATACATTCAAAATTTAAAACCTTAGAAACATTTTAACTTAAAACATAAGAACAATAACCATGAGATTCTTATTTAGATATTTTTACATATGTAAGCAACATTAAGTATCCAAGCTAACAGGGAATTTACCTGTGTTTCTATGGTCCTGAGTCTGGTCTTCAATTTTTCATTTTCTTCTTGGAGATAAGCAACTGTCTTTGGGTTAAAGAACAAGAAAATGTTTGTGAACACCCTTGTGCAATTTTGGATTTTCCAAATATTTCAGTGAAGAAAATACACTTCACAACTTAGGAAAGCAAAGGAGATCCTAAATGCTTATAAAAATGGCCTTCATAAGAAATCAATAATTCATTATTTTATTGTGGTTTTTCGCCTCAGCGAGAAAGCAATTTAAGCCTCCAATTCTACTGTAACATATAAAGCTGTTCACTTAAACACATGCTCTACTGCATTGAGATTATTGAGATCAGCATCTTGTTAGTATCAAGATTCATGATTAAAAATTGCATGTTCAGAGATGCAAATCTCATTGTTGCTTATCATTCATATTTTCAATCAACAGCCAAGTAAGAATTTATCCACAGTTCCTTTTCAATAGAGACAAATACCAGGTTACTGCATATCCTGTTCTATGTCATGGGAAATAACCATGTTTTATCAGTCAGAGTAAATCCACCATATAAAATTCGAATGATTTTGGGAAAAAAAAAGACAACACATGTACATATTCAACAAAAACTGTTATGATTTTGAAATTATTTTTGAAAGAGAACTACATTAATCTATAGGCAAAATATAAATCTGAAGTCTTGAATGCTTTAATTATCGTAGCGAGTAACAACAATTTGATACAGACATTGTACTCAACACATCATTTTGGGAACGCAGGACAGATGACAGAAAATAGAACTCCTTGCTAATTATCTTGATTGCCCAAGACTTAAAAGTGTTTTTTAAGAAGTGTGGCATTTTAGAAAAGCTCAGTTGAATTAAATGAGTTCAATACCTAATAAAAACTACTGATAACATTAAACACTAGAAAGTGTTTCGTAATTATGAAATGTTTAGCAAGTGAGAAATCAGACATTTTCAAAACCAGTAAATTCCAAATTCTTTAAGTGCCTGTTTCTTCAGCAGGAATTTAACCAACTTACAAAACAAAAAATACTGGATGTAATAAGATTGACTTCAAGTGATACAGCAAATGTTCAATAACCTAATCATTTCAGCCAGCTAGATATTTTAATTTACTTCTTTGTTGAAGCACCAGCTAGCTGCATGGAACTAGTTTACTATTTTACTCGATTAAATGGAAAAATAAATTACTACAGAGACCAAAATGTCTTTGCCAAAGAAGGGTTAATATTGCGATACGTTAGAGACCATAACCGCACAATAAATTTCTGCTGCTTTACAATATTTATTAATTTACTAGCATTTTACTTCACATTCTGGGGTATACTACCATGATGTCTGTATAGTGACAGATACATTATACAAATATTACTGTATAGCTATTCAGTTCATTTGCATAAGCAGAATGATTATTGACCACAACTGCCTGAACAGCCAAGTTCTTACCTTGTTTAGCAGCTCTGACCCACCTTCATTTAATGGAGCCAGTTTTGGTTTAATGGGATCTGCAGTGGACTAAAGAAATAATAAAGGTGAAAAAATTAAATTATACAGATTTCTAGGAAGAAGAAAAGTACTCCTTCAGTATGTCAGTCAATTGACAGTTGACACTCAATTCAGCTTTCTTTTGTAAAGCGAATGAATAACCTTTTATTTCAAGTTCATGTTTTACTGCTTCCTTGGCTCCTAAGTTATGGACTTCACTTTGAGCTTAAGTTAAACAAAGATACTGCATAGAGACATAAAAGTATTGCAAACGTGGTTCTACAGAAGACTAACAATCCTGCAGCAACCAAAAGACAAAGGAGTAAGGAGACGATAATATTTGAGTGATTGTAAAAGTAAAAAGTATTTACAAAACTCCAAATAATTTTCTCATTTCAAGTATCAAAAATAGTATATATTTACTACATATACCTTTATGCTACAAACCAAACAAGGTACAATCATATTCACGCAAGACAAGCTAGAGTGATATCTGTACTGTGCAATCTTCTCAGCTCTTGGGTTCACTTTGTGTAAGTGAATGTCCCAGTCTTACCCCGGGTGCCAGGGGAAGGGAACCCAGGAGCAGATGCTTCAACATATCCCTGGTCTGGCTGACCTTGGGATGAGATATGTGAGGCATGCCCCAGAAGTGCAGAACCTGCACTCTGGAAATAGCCAAGGCAATTCAGAGTGAGCCTTGGTGCTGAAATACAAAATGTGACTTTTTAGACAGTTTCAAAGACTGTTTTGAAAAAAAGGATGGGGTTCTGGTTTTCTCTTAAGCACAGAGAGTCAATACTAAGCATTTTAAACATCTGTCATGACTCCACATGACATTTGATTATGATTTGATTAAAATAAAATTCTACCTTTTTGTTTGAAGATGTATATTCTGACTTTTCAAACTCAGCAACCTGGTCCAGTAATTCTCTTGAAAAAAAAAAAAAGATGCATTTATTTACCAAAGAAAAATAAAGGGAGGCGTTTATTTACTAAGACCTATGCTATGAAACACATTTCACCAGGCTGGTGCTATGCTTTTTATTGCATGTAAAATTCTTGTTAGAAGTACAGGATGAAGTCCTACACAAATACCATAAATGCAACAGATCATGTCATGCAATGGTATGATATATGCATTAGAATAGACTTAGTGTCCTTAATTGAAATATAATCCAACCAGACAACAAAAGTTTTTTAATTGAGTTCAATCACCTGCTCTTAACCGATTAATTCAAGAAAGACTATTACCAATAAAACATCTGGCTGACAAGTTTGAAATTATTTTGTATCTTGCTATTTTACAAATGGAAGCATCAAAGCTAACCTACCATTGATACAATAGTAAAAGAATAGGTTTCTATGGTTAGGAAAAGAATGCAAATAGTCAACACTTTGAAGTTTCATTATTGTTGCAAGTATAGTCCAATAGATGTTACCGATTCTCCAAGTCAGAGACATCTGTCTGTAACTTGAGGTACCATTTCTCAGCCTGTGAAAAGAGCTGCCGCAGAAGTAAAACGTTGGTGTAAGTTGTGTTTATGAGCTCTGACTCCACTTCACTGTGTACGACAGTCTGCAGTCCATCCAGCATGTCTATCACCTCGTCAACTGTGAAGGTCTCTTCAACAAGTCTAAACAGAGTGGTCAAGATGAGTCAGGTATGATAAAGGTTACAATTCTGCATTGTTATGAGATCCCATTACAAAGGTACCACTCATATAATGCAGTATCTTCTAAAAACATCCACTGTCAGTAGTTATTAGATAACCACGGCACTACTAATTGGTTGTATTTGAATTTTCTCTTTAAATCATTAAAATCACAAATATTAATTCAGCTACAGCCTTACACCCAATTTAGACATCAGAAGCAAGATATAAAGCAATGTCATGCTGTCAATATCTATGTTAATTCCTAAGAATTTGAACAACTTGGGTTTAAAAGCATTTGACTTGTAACTTCTGGAAAATACAACAACATACAAACCTAAACGGAGAGAAGTCGCCCCATACAGTGTTCAAACCTGCCACTGCTGCTAGCACATTTTGCTTTATTCTTGCTCATAACCACCCCACACAGTACCTGCTGTCCTTGAGGTCTTGAAAACAAGAGTCCACTGTTTTGAGACACATGCCACGCTTGAAACGGGCGAAGCGCATGTAGCTGACCACTTCGTTCTGGTGGTGCTCATTAACGCCCAGCTCTGCCTGCAGAGGAGGATACAAGCACAGAGACAAATGTAAGTAAAAAGGAGCATAACTACTGTGAATACTTGCCTTCTGACCAGTTTCTGTGATTGCTTTCACACAGTTAGCATGCTAACTAGCATGGTAAAAAACCACCATATTTTCGTATGTCCAATTCCTATACACCTCTCATAAGTGGGTGAGAAAGCTCCAGTACTTGGAAGCATGGGCTCAAGTAGCCTCAAAAATGTCATACAAAATCAGAGACAGAGGCAATCAGAGGATCAGAACCAGAAGGACTGTACAGGAGAGGAAGCTCTTGGATAAATGTGTCTTGGTATTACATTACACATGTATAATGTAGCTGAATTATGTATCTTTCATAGATGTACTAACAAAAAACCCAGAGGAAAGTATGTTACATTTGTTACTTTTTATGTCAACTCTTGAGACTTCTCATAGAATCAAAAAATGTTTGTGTTGAAAGGGACCATAAAGATTATCTAGTTCCAACCTCCTGCCATGGGCGGGGACACCTCCCACCAGACCAGGTTGCTCAGAGCCCCATCCAACCTGGCTTTGAACACTGCCAGGGATGGGGCATTAACAGTTTCCCTAGGCAACCTGTTCCACTGCCTCACCACCCTCACAATAAAGAACTTTTTCTGTATATTTAAACCTATTCTCTTTCAATTAGTGTCTGTTACTCTTTGTCCTAACACCGCAGTTCCTGCTGAAGAGTCCCCCTCTGGCTTCCTTGCAGGCCTCCTCCAGATACTGGAAGGTTGCTATGAGGTCTCCACACAACTTTCTCTTCTTCAGGCTAAACAACCCCAACTTGTCTGTCTTTGTAGGGGAGGTGCTCCAGTCGTCTTGTCAGCTTTATGGCCCTCCTGTGGACCTGCTCCAGCACTTCCATGTCCTTCTTACGTTAGGAACGACAGAACTGTATGCAGCACTCCAGATTGAATCTCATGAGAGCAGAAGGGGGAATCACTTCCCTCGACCTGCTGGCCACACTGTTTTTGATGAAGAAGGAGATCTTAATCTTAAGCGATAATGTGAATTTGTTTCTCAACAGCCTATTGCCCAGAAACAAATATTGCCTGGGCAAATGAAGAAGGAAGTAGTTTTAGATCTGGCTAAGTAGCCCTTTTATGTGTGCGTCTATTTCAAAAGAACTATTGGCATGGGCAATCACATCAGAATAAACACTGCTCATGCAGGTAGCACAAGTGATAAGGAAGCACAAGAGGGCACGAGTGGGAGTTTGTCACCACAGTCCCTGGAGAGCTGATGCAAAGGCAGGTCCATCTCATTTACTCCGATGTACTTGGTCAGGATGGCTGATGTTGGGGAGGGACAGCAATGTAGTAACTCAGACAAAACAGTTCATCTGATCACCTTGTCCTTAGTAACCAACTCGTGCAGGGAAGCTCCAGTGACAATGCAATCCTGGGATACCTGGATGAACAATCAGTACTCTGGAAGCTAAATGCAGCTGAGGAAGCAGCACCAGTAGTAAATAAAACCAGCTCTCATAGTGTGGCTGCAAGCCCAATGTTGCCCACAAAGACCCACATATTGCAGATGAGGGATCATATGGAAAGCAAAATTAATGTTCTCTTTGCTGTTGCTGGAGGGGTTTTTCTCAGTGGAAAAGCATCTATTCATTACAGACAGAAAGTAAATTAAACTAGTAAATAAACACATAAGCACTCGTGATTTCGGAGTCAGCCACGCTGATACGCAGATAAGCCACCGAGCCACCAGATCCCGCAAAAACCCCAAGCCCTGGGAGTCTCCGCAGGGATGGCAGGGCGCCCAGGAGGGCAGGTGGCGGCCGCAGCTGCCCCGAGCGGCTCCCGCATGACGACAGGCCGCACCCCTGTCCCGCCTGCGGGCCGGCCGCCCGACGCGGAGCGCCTCGATGGCGGGATCCCGGGATGAAGGAGGAATGCCGGGCGGCTGCCCCCTCCCACTACTCACCATGGCGGCCACTCCGCCGGCGCTCCGACGGCTGCGGGCCCAGCGTTCCCATGGAGACCGAAGCCTCGCGAGCGCCCTCGGCGCGCTCTGATTGGCGGTGGCGCGCCCACGTGACCCGCGCGCCGTGGAAGCGGATAAAGATGTTTATTTTACTTTACGTTTGGATTTCGTACGTGCTCAGGTGCAATTTGGAAAACTCTGCCGTGCAGCAGTGAGCTGCTGAAGCGGTAGGGGCAGTTAGGCGTGATGGGCAATATCCCACGTTTATTTGCACCACCTAAGATTTTTTTCCAAAGGCTTTTTCACTAAACACGGATTTTTGCAAAGCATTAGCATGTCAGCAGGACAACACAGAATCAGAGGATGGTTTGGGTTGACAGGGACCTTAAAAATCATCTAGTTCCACCCCCCTGCCATGGGCAGGGACATCTCCCACTAGACCAGGTTACTCAAAGCCCCATCAAACCCAGATTTGAACACTCACAGGAATGGGGCATCCACAACTTCTCTGGGCAACCTGTTCCAGTGCCTCATCACCCTCACAGTGAAGAATATTTTCCTAATAACTAATCTAAACCTACTCTCTTTCAGTTTGAACTCGTTCTCCCTTGTCCTGTCATTATAAGCACTTGTAGGCTCACTTCAGGTACTGGAACGCCATAATTAGGATACCCTAAAGCCTTCTCCAGGCTGAATAATTCCAATTCTCTCAGCCTTTCCTCATAGCAGAGGTGCTCCATCCCTCTAATCATCTTGGTGGCCCTCCTCTGAACTCACCCCAACAGGTCCATGTCTTTCCTGTGCTGGAGACCACAGAGCTGGGTCCAGGTGGGGTAACTGTCACCAGAGTCTTTCACTTGGGTCAGCCAAAAAGTTTATGAAATGTGGAAAAATGACCTTGCATCCATCAGCTGGGTGTATGGAAAAAGTCTCACCAGTTGCAGGCGGCCCAGCTGTGTTGCACCCTGATTGGACCTAAGGAGAGGATGAAAGTAATGTTGACAGAGCTTGGGATTTTCCAGTGTAAGTAAAAGGCACACTGAAATTATGGATTTTGTTCATTAATTGTCCTCAAGGCATGCAGAAGGAGACCACATCTGTCACAGCAGAGATGCAATATTAGTGAGCCACAGACAGAGGAAATGCTGATCATTGAATCTGTCCCATTACAAACAGGAAGGAGGGATGTAATGGCCTTCTCCCATGACACCAATGGACACTTCAAAAGCCAGTATCACCTTCCATATCTAGGCAAGCGGTGAAAGCAGAGCACCAGAATGACACAGCTAAATGACTAACAGACCGGGAAGCAGCAAGCTGGGAAAAGGCTGTTTGGAACACACACTGTCAGGAGGGCTGCTGCACTTGGGCAGCTGTTTCCGTCCAGGCACTTTCTGGAGCTGAGTAGCCCCAAGGGAAAACTGCCCTTCTTCCATAGTTTGAGAGGGAAAAAAGGGATCCATTGCAATTCACATTCCTCAACATTGTATTTATCTTACTGACTACAGCCTGCAGTGCACTTTCATTAACTAGTGGCCATAAAAGCAGCAGTGACCAATTTAGGATTAATGGGCAATTTTGAGTAAGCAGCTGTATTGGTTGCAAATCTAACCTAATTTCTATTTACCTCAGACACAATCAGGAACAAGTGACAAAATTCCATCAAAATCATCTGGATCAACTCTTGAGACTGGTAAGGCCTGACTCCTCCCAAATCTATTTCAGTAAACACAAGTCACAGGTGCAGTCTACATTCAACACAGGAGACTCAAGACATGTTTACAGGAGGCCCTGGAGCATGCCCTCAGGGAAGGGCATCCAGGTCTGTCCTCAGAACTGAAAACAACATCCATGTGGAAATCAGGGGACTGCAGAAAGACAGACCATATGCACAAAAGGTTGTTCCTGAGCATAAGCAGCTCTACAGTAGTTGAAAATGGCCTAAAAGACCTGGCAGGAGCTGTGCTATGCCTTGTTAGCTTCCACCTCTCTGTCCTCTGCTCCACCATACAGTTCATGCTGGCAGAATCACTTCTTCAGGTTCCTCAGAAAGCTGTACAGAAAAGGGTGTTACCAACACACAGCAGGAAGCACAAGTATTGCTACGAGTGATGTTGACAACTTTTATGGGGATTTTGTATAGCCCATCTAAGGTACTCATGGCATCAGAAACAGTGTTGGCATTTGGTTGGGCCAAAACATGTTCAGCCATGGGTTTCTCTCATTCCTTTTCTTCCACAGTTCGCAGTTATGGAGCTTGGAATGATTGTGCATGAATGGAATTATTGAATGTTCAGCATCTGGAAGTGTTTACCTTGCCTGCTTCTGCACACTTGTTAGCAAAGAGACCCCAGTGAAACGAAGCACAAAAGAACAGAAGTGCATGTACTCAAGTACCAGCCACAAAGAGAGCAACCCCTGAATGGCCATGGTGTAACAAGAGAGAACAGCACAAAACACTGAACAGATGAACCTCCCTTTCACTAATACCTTTGCCCCTACACTTCTGCCAACGCAGAGGCCAAGAGCAAATGAGATGCTGGGAAAAGATGAAGCCAACACCAGGTGCCAAAAAGCTGTCACACAGATCACACTAAAAAGCATTTTGTTTCCTTTTCTGACTGTGGCAATAACCAGGAGCAAGAAAAGGAACAGAATGAGATACATGTGTATCCTGTACAGTTTTAGCCTTCACTACCATTTACCCTCCCCACTGAGTGGTCCGGCAACTTTCTGAGCTGCCAGCCAAAGCCAAACTGCAGTGGCTGATCATCATTCTAGAATATGTCTGCTTTCAATTTCTCTAGCCCACCTTCAAAGATATTTGTTGTCTGTCTTGACAACCACTGTGGAAATGTACCACATGCTCATTATTTCTTTTTGTTTAAGCCTTCAATCCGTTCCTGTCAGTGTTGTCTGGCTTTAGCTGTTTCCTGTACTTAGTGCTATGTCAGTCTTGAAAAGGAGAAAAGGAGATAAGAGACTCTCCATGACACACCTGCAGTGTGCATTAGGTTGTGATAAGGACTTTTGTGCTTGCTGTTGCCAACCTCCAGAGCTTCCACAAAGGACATCAGGGCAGAAATGGGGTTCTGAGGAAAACAGCACAAAATTACAAACAAAATTATCACCTTTCATGGCTAATATTTGGAGGGGAAAGCATTTGGATCGGGGGACCCAAAGAGCAGTGTCTACCTCACAAATAATTAACAGCTACACCTGGGGTCTCAAGCTTCTCTCTGCTCCCCTTGCAACCCACTGGAACAGATTTCTGCTTTACTACTCACAATCAGTATTTTCTGAGGAAACAATTCTGACCAGTTATCTTCTTCAAACATGTCTCATCCGACCTGAAGAAGCAAGAGTTAGAGGTCTGCAAACCCTTTCAGCCAAAGTGAGCAGGGACCCCGGGGCAATGGAAGTGTCTACAGCGGTCAGGACAAGAGAGTGTTTGTGTAGGGAGAACAGTCAGGATCTGAGAGCAATGTTTCTGTCATCCAGATCCAAGCCTCTTTAAAGTTGCAGGAGAAGATACATTGCATTTGTGTCTGCAAACCTTCCCAACAATCCAAGCTCCCCTTTTTTGCTTGCATGTTTGATAGGCCTATCAATCTCATGAGAGTGACACCACCATTCCCACAGGATCAAATGGAGTATTTTCCATGGGGAAGCCTGTTTGGAACACTGCCTCCTACATCATGGTGCCCTAATGCAACCAAATGTACAATTCAAATTACATTTGGTCCTGTTGACTGCAAAAAAAATAGATTATTTTAACTTTCATGGGGAATTACTGCATTCATTTTGGATAAGAACTTCAAAGAAAACCTACTGCAAACACAACATGAGATTGCCACCCAGAAGAAATTAGACACAAACTTCAGATCCATGCCAGGATTTCATTTATGCTTTTCTTCAACAGAAATCAAAGGACATTTATTTTTTATTCATGTGCTTGTCTCCACAAATTCAGAGCGTTGTTCTTTAGGAAGCTGGGCTATACCTAACAAATAGAGGGGAGCTATCAGTTACCATGGGCACTGCTTAGCTCTGGTGCTACTTCCAAACACAAACTATTGTAATGCCCAGGAAAAGATTATCCATCTCTAGAAGTCTCACTGCACATAAGCTGAGAACTCTGCATTATTGCTATGACTTGAAGAATGACTAACAAATTACAATTACTATGGTAATGATATCATAGCTGGTGGTTCTTAAGCAGTCTCTGAGTAATAGAAGAGCTGTAGGGCTGAGTTTTCATTGCTATTTGTTAGCTATGCATGGATAAAGAAAATTCCCTTAGGAAAATTCTGAGACTTTTCAGAGAGCTGTTTCATAGCAGCTCTCACTTGCCTTTCTCACAAATACACACAGTGTCAACTGTGAAAACAACATAGGTGATGTCAACTAGTTCATCTTCCTAGACTAGACTGACATTGTCAGTTCAACATTTTTATTGCTTTAGCAGGAAAGAGAATTTCAAGCAGAAAAAAAAATCTAATAATCTATTCAGAGAAGCCATAAACCACCATTATCCAGTAGTATCACTGAGATGCCTCTATAATGCATAATCCATAACAGTAAGAGGGATGCCAGACTGCACTTTCCTGAATGAACTGAGAATGAACCATAAATACTCACATGCATCTTTTGGGGGATATCTCATTACTGCAGGAGATAATGGCCAATATTGCATGCATTTTTCTTTTTAGAAATTATACTAAACTGCCAGTTACAGGCTAATACTAATAAGAAACCATTCCTTTGCCAGAAGGATTACTCCTTGTAGCTTATCCTGTGTTCCCTGCAGTATACTTTTTCTATAACAGCAGTTCTGTTGAATCTGAAAAACAATATGTGATTACATGCTGTATCGCTATAATTTGAGCCCCTAGGTACCGTGTTAGTGATGAGATTTTCTTTAAGCACTATTCTTTTATAGTTTTTTCAAAAAATTATATTCCTCTGATTTCCACAGAGAATCTTAATTATTAAGAGTATAACCTCTACCAAATGCTGTTGATTCAAGCAGTCAGAATTGAATTATAACAAAGGTTAAAGAGNACTCTGCATTATTGCTATGACTTGAAGAATGACTAACAAATTACAATTACTATGGTAATGATATCATAGCTGGTGGTTCTTAAGCAGTCTCTGAGTAATAGAAGAGCTGTAGGGCTGAGTTTTCATTGCTATTTGTTAGCTATGCATGGATAAAGAAAATTCCCTTAGGAAAATTCTGAGACTTTTCAGAGAGCTGTTTCATAGCAGCTCTCACTTGCCTTTCTCACAAATACACACAGTGTCAACTGTGAAAACAACATAGGTGATGTCAACTAGTTCATCTTCCTAGACTAGACTGACATTGTCAGTTCAACATTTTTATTGCTTTAGCAGGAAAGAGAATTTCAAGCAGAAAAAAAAATCTAATAATCTATTCAGAGAAGCCATAAACCACCATTATCCAGTAGTATCACTGAGATGCCTCTATAATGCATAATCCATAACAGTAAGAGGGATGCCAGACTGCACTTTCCTGAATGAACTGAGAATGAACCATAAATACTCACATGCATCTTTTGGGGGATATCTCATTACTGCAGGAGATAATGGCCAATATTGCATGCATTTTTCTTTTTAGAAATTATACTAAACTGCCAGTTACAGGCTAATACTAATAAGAAACCATTCCTTTGCCAGAAGGATTACTCCTTGTAGCTTATCCTGTGTTCCCTGCAGTATACTTTTTCTATAACAGCAGTTCTGTTGAATCTGAAAAACAATATGTGATTACATGCTGTATCGCTATAATTTGAGCCCCTAGGTACCGTGTTAGTGATGAGATTTTCTTTAAGCACTATTCTTTTATAGTTTTTTCAAAAAATTATATTCCTCTGATTTCCACAGAGAATCTTAATTATTAAGAGTATAACCTCTACCAAATGCTGTTGATTCAAGCAGTCAGAATTGAATTATAACAAAGGTTAAAGAGGGAGCATGTAAGTGCAGTAAGATAGTTTCATTTTTTTTTTTTCTCTCACACTACATTTGCCCGTGCTCTTGAACAAGTCTTTGAACTGCCTTCTTTCTAGGATATACTAAGACATGTTTATAGAATCATAGAATCATCATCAAGGTTGGAACAGATCTTCAAGATCATCCAGTCCGGGTGTCCATCCGGCACGGCTGCTGTAGCACCTAAAGCACATCACCCAGAGCCAGAGGCCTCGTAAACACCCCAGGGATGGTGACTCCACTACCTCCCTGGGCAGCCTACTCCAATGACTGACCACACTAACAGTGATTTTTTTTTTTCTAATCTGAATCTCCCCTGTCTCATCTTAAGGCCATTTCCTCTTGTCCTCTCACTGCAGGCCCGGTAGAAGAGACCGGCCCCCACGTGGCCACAGTCTCCTTTGAGGTACTTATAGGAGCGATGGGGTGCCCCCTCAGCCTCCTCTTCTTGGAGGTTTACCTGAGGGAAGAAGCCTTCCCTTGATTTTTTCCTCAGTTTTAACCTTCAGCAACCAACCAGACTAAACTGTACTGAAACAACCCCCAGGCTTCTTTCTGGGCTGCCATTAACCTCTACAACCTGGACTCACCGATCGCGGAGGTCTTTCCCACCACAACTAATCCTGAGTTCCGCGACCCGCGCCGGGAGGGGCGGGAGGAGGGCGGTGCTGCGGGCCGTGCCCGCCCTCCCGGGCCGGGCGGTGCGGAAGCGCAGGCGGCCGGGGCTGCGTCCCCGCCGGACCCCGGGGGGCGGAGCGAGAGCCCGGGCACGGCGGCATCCTCCGGCGCGGCCATCGCCGGGCTGCTCCATGGAGAAGCGGGGCCCGGTGCTGCACATCGTGGTGGTGGGGTTCCACCACAAGAAGGGCTGCCAGGTGAGGGGGCGCGGGGGGG
>VZTH01019630.1:216143-268803 GCA_013397815.1 Aleadryas rufinucha
GCGCGGGTGTCCCTCGACTCCCGCCTCTCCTCTCCCCTCCTGCGCTTCCTCCCGGCCCTCCCCCAGTCCCCTCCCCCGCGCCGAGGGGTGCCTGCCCGGCTGCGGCAGCTGCTGCGGGAGGGGCGCGTCCGGCGGGGCCGGGAGGCTTCGCTCTAGTCAGGGGGCAGTAAAGGAGGGGCTGGGAGCCGGCAAGGCCCCGCTTGGCCGCGGCCTCCCCCGGCCGGGGGATGCCTGGCTGGGCCGTGACTCGGCTCGCCCCGGGCAGTTCGTGGTCATGGAGCCGCCTCCATTCCCGCCCCGCCACGGCGCTCCCGCCGGGAGCGAGGCGGAGCAAGGGCCGGCGGGCTGAGCTCCCGGGAATGAGGGGCGACGGCGCACACCGTGGCACCGTATCCCTTTCGAGTCGTGCGCGCTTAATGCGTTCAGACAGAGAATTCTGAGGAAAAAACCCCAAGTGGTGTTTTAATCTACCTTCCTCTCTCCCTGCCGGCCCAGCATTGAGTGCTCACAGGTACATCTTGTACCAAACAGCCCCAGGGTAAAAAGCCCACCCTGGATTTAAGTTTTCTTTGCCTGTCTCTTCCCTGCTTTTATAAATGCTTGACTGCTTTGTGTGGCCTGTAAGGTAGAAGGATTTTATATCATGTATTTCATAGCTGTTTTATGCTCTGATTGTTTTAATTCCTTTTTTAACCCTTGAAGCAGGAGATGCAGTTGCCCAGCTGGGCTGCCCACACAGTTGCTTTGCTGTGACAAGAGCAGGTAGACATAATGTTGGATTTCCAGTGGGTCTTTTTCCATAGCAAGTTCTTGGCCTTTATAAAAATTGCCAAGACACTAATGAACTTGATGGTTATTGTTATACAAGAGTTGATCTGACATAAGCACATTCCATACAAGGTAGCTGAGAATTAAATTATAGGTTCAGCAAAAAACCCAAGTGCAATTCCTCAGAGGCTAAGGTGCAGTAACTCAATTTCTGAAAGATGTGCATGGTTTTCTAATGCATCCTTTCTCCTCAGGGTGTCAGGGGGCTGATCACATATGGATATTCACAGGATCAGTTCCTGTGAAGTAATTAGATCATCTGGATTGTGAGGTTTGTGATGTTTATCAGGCACTTTCTTGTCAAACACTGTTGGAAGGTGAACCTTAGTTGGGTATCTTTAGGAGGAGGAGCATATTTTTGCCCTCTCCTTGCCATTGGCCTCTTGGAAAAGACCTAGGCTTTTGTTTCTTCTGTTCTTCTGGAGTGTATGTTTATTTTCTTGCACATTAAGCAGTGTGGATACAAGGGGGAAAAAAAAGAACGAAAAACCCAAACAAACCCCCAAACTATGAATTAGTAGCAGTGAATTTTATTCTGTTGCCAGTAAAATGTTTGTAGAAGTACATTTTGAGGTGTTGTCAAAAATTAGGTCAGAACACCTCTGAACTGAAGTTTTCTTTATCCCAGGAAATGACCTGGAGGGGCTGGAGAGGAAGGCAGTTTGGGAATGGGACAGGGTAGCTGAGTCACAGGGAGAAGAACTGCAGGAATAGAATGACAGTCAGTAGAACCATAACCAGCAAGGCTGCCTAAGGGAAAGCTAAACAGAAATCTAATTTTAAATGTGTCCTACCTCTGACTTAGAATATTTTTTACTGAACTATGGAAAATGTTTCCTAAAAGAAACGTGAGGAGCTGCACAGCTATAGCCTAATGAGTTTGACATCAGTAGTATGCAAGACTCTAGAGAATTTTCGAAGGCAAGAATTAATTAACAACATGAAACTAAGTAGACTGAGTCCTATGTGCATTTGCTAAAGATAGATCATGCCTGACTGACCTGCATCTTTTGTAAGAATAAGTGATTGAATTCCTTTCTCTGTGAAAGAATTGGAGTAGCTCTAATCTGCTGGGAACTTGATAACTGATCACACTTATTTTTAAGGTAGAGATACAGGAGAATTAGTGCAAGAGCGGGTACTTGGGTAAAGACTAGTATGAAGGAGAGGAAGCAGAATCAGATTTGAGTCAGAAGAGGAACTATTGGTTTGAAAGGTACTTGGAAGAAGTGTTTCTCAAGATTGACAGTGGTGCTGCTATTGTTTACACCATAAAATTGAACTATGATAAGCAAACTTGAGGAGTCAGTGTTTCAAAGGAAAACTGGAAAGTTATGCAAGAGCTGGACAATGAGGAATGCTGGATTGATAGAAATGGGGTGCATTATGAAGTTGTGCAGTAGGAATGAATAATAACTATAAGCTTGGGAATTGACAAGAGGAAACATCTGGAAGATAAATGAGACCACATGTGGTCAAGGCTAAGTCACCAAAGCAGTGTGATTTGAGGGCAAGAATGACAATGAATGTAATCCTATCATTTGATGTTTATCGATGCATATAAATTCTGATCCGCTTTTCAGAAAAAGGGATTTAGATTCTCTCTTCCAGAATTGGATGAGATAGTCCCTGGGCAGTCTGTATTCAAGGAGAATGTAGAAGAGCTTCCCTAGACAGGCAAACAAAGTAGGTTTTGAGGCTGTATTCACCTCTGTAAGTACAGGAACATTCTTCCCTTTTTCTCTCCTGCCTCTTCACAACTGGAAAGCAGAGGCAGTTGTGTGGTAAACTGAAATGGGGAACTGAGGTGACCAAAAAGCAAGCCTTGTTTTGGTGGGTTGCTTTTGAGGTAGTTCTTTCACAGGTTCTGTTTGCCAGGTGGACAGCTACAGAGGACAGATACATGGGCACAAGGAGAAGACCAGTGAGGGTGAATCACCTCTCTTGACCTGCTGGCCACATTCCTTTTGATGCAGCCCAGGATGTGGTTGGCTTTCTGGGCTGCAAGTGCGCATTGCCGACTTGTGTTGAGTTTTTAATTAACCATCACCCCCAAATCCTTCTCTGCAGGGCCGCTCTCAATGACCTTTAAAGTAATGATCATGGCCTTTGAAGTATTCATTGAAACACTGCATTACATGTAGTTGTATTCCAAGAAACTGTTGGAAAATTAAAAACGAGGAGGAAAAGCCAGCCATTTAATCTAAGGATGTTGGTACAAGAACCAGTGGATATGAACTGTCTGAGGATGTGCTGCATACCTGAAACTGTGAAGTGCAGAAAAGCCAAGGTCTACAGCAGTGCTCAAATGGACATCACTCAGAGTGAATTTGGAAAGCTTGAGAGATCATAGAGCTAGGCTGCCTGTCCTAACAGGAATCAACCTGGTTTGCCTGAGAAGGCTCCTCTCAGTTTCTCTTCCCACCTCTTTTCTCTGTAGTCTTGCTAGGAAATGCATGTGGAGTTAGAATTTTCTATGGATGTCTTGATGCTAGGTTGTGTCATTAGCTGCCTTTGCTTCTGAAGCTTCATCACTTGAAAAGTACAGCTCTTCCTGTTGATTAACTTATAGGATAAGAAATGTGTAACATGCAAAATACTTTGATGTGCACTTTGGAAATGTATAGGAATATCTTTTTCTTTCACAAACTTGAAAAAACAATCCACATGCATTCATTTTTGAAAGAGAAGGAGAGTCAGAGAATCTCTTTCTGTGTGCCTTTGGATTGGGAATATGAGTGCTACAATCGTTCCTCATGGTCCTTCCAAGGGCTGACTGTTTAACTGGGGGTCTTTTTCCTGGAATATTAGAGACAAAGTGAAGTTTTGCCATATGTACACTGTTTAGTCTAGGGATCCGGTTTCCCAGACAATTGTTAAAAGCTTGGGAGTTGCCACTCGCTCTCATGAAGGCTTTGTGTTATCTGAAAACTAAAGCACTAAAAATTGTGAACACATTGGGAGGAGTTTTCTCTAGCAAGTATGGAGTAAACTTCTGGAGAACCTGCAGGTTTTTGTTTGTCTCCATGAGCAGATTGCTATCCTGTTTCTCTGGGCCCCTTAGTTACTGAGTTGAACTGTGAATCTGAGGATCTATGCAAAAAGTGCTGGTTGCTGTCTCCTTTTGCTAAGGATTAGAGGTAGTTATGCAGAGTGTCCAGAGAATGGGAGGAGAAACTTGGCTGCAAACTACTAAGTCCACCTAGTATTTGACATACTTTAAACAGGCCCATTAAAGAAGGAAATAGCAATTGGCAGGAAGCAGGCATAGTGACTGGTTTCTTGGCTTTGTACGTGCTGGCTGACTTATTATGGGAGTCCTCCTCAGTGAGTCATGAAATTGTAAATGTCCCACAGCGGGCAGAAATCATGGGCAGTATGCATTCAGTCATGATTTTCATGCATCTGAAATGAAATGACAAACGTTAAAAATTCCCTTTTTGATCCCTCTTTGCTATGGATAAGAGGAATGGTCTCAGGAAAAAGTAACAGCAAACACAGTGTAATAGCACAAACTCTTTTCCATTAATGTAACACACACAATTTTGGTGCAGTAGGAGTTCCACACACTTCTCAGGCTCTGCAGAACTCAAGGCACAAAAGCATTGGGGCACAAAGTGGCAGTAAGGGAAATCTGCCACAGAAATGGTCTGATGTGTTTTGGAGTGTCTATAGCTGCTCAACTCATTACCTACTGCAGCAGATTCTGTTGATCTGCTGCAGTGTAGGGTGGTAAGACTTGGACTTCATGGCCATTTTTGTCTTTCTTCTGGAGTGGCTGATAACAAACTCCTCAGTTGTTTTGAGGAACTGTAGTAGTGAGTGACTAGTGATTTCAGAGCAAAAAAGGGGAAAGTTTTTTTCAGAGTCATGAAACACTTTCTCTCATTACAAGTGAGTGACAAAGCACTTAATTTGCCTTACAACACTTTAATTTTTGAAAGCTTTAACTAGTGTGGAAGGTCCTTACCTACCTTATAATAGAAGTCTTTAGCAAAAATGTAACCTAAACAGACCTTGACTAGCAGATGCAGGTTGTGTTGAAAATACAGGGAAGGTAGAAGACTTCATAGTGAAGGTAGAAGACTGAAAGTCTTGAGGTGCAATTCTCAGGCAGTGATCATGTGTGCTGTGACCGTCGCTTGAGCTCTGTCTCCAAGCTTTATTTATATGGGGAAATAGAGAGATAATAGTCTCTGAGGGTGTAGGAAGGCTTAAAATATCACAAGTACTCTAGAAATAATTCATTTTGAAGGCAGAGTTAAAGTGAGAACTGATGTATTTATAGAGGAGAGGACGGAAACATTTAAGCAAAGCTGAAAAAACTTGTGGGTAGGAGAGCTAGGCACAAGTCCCTGTAAAATTCCTGGTTGCTGAGGAGTGCATGGTCCTTTTGCTGCTGCAATGCCTGACCTGCCACAGCAATCCCTACCTTCTGCTGATGCTGTGAGACTTCGAGGCTAATTACATCTGAGTGAACTGGGGCCCTGTGTCACCACCAGTGAGGCCACACAGAATGTCACTTCATCTGGGGCAAGGCCCAGCTTTTCTGCACTTGGTGTCCTAAGCAGTTGTGCACATCACTGCTGACCTTGTGAAGCAGGTGACCATTGTCTCACATATCCTCCTAAGAGCTTAAAATTATTCCACTTTTGGCTCTCTTTAACATATGCATTTCCTACTGTGTTGTGGAAAAAAATTAAATTGTGAGTGGTGGGGAAGGTAAGGAAGTGTGTCTTGGAATGTCCATACTGCTGGTCAATTTTGTTTGCCTAGAATCTTGGATCTGTCAAATAACGGCAGTGTATCTTGACCCACTTCTCTGTACTTCTGTGGAGGATGACATTTCAAACTCCCACAGACATGGGAGTAGATTACTGTAAATACCAAAAGACATATTTCCATGGAATCCCAAAGTTTGCCATAAGGATCTTCAAGGTACTGAACTTTATAATGTAAATGTGATGCCTGCGTTCTCCAAAGTAGTGTCTGCATGCTTGTCTGTGTGAGACTGTTTTTGTGTGGACTGTGCCTGAAGACCAATGCCCCTCTTTTGCCTGACCGGAGATTTTCTTCCTGGCATGCAAAGGAAACCTAAGATTAGGAGTGAAACAGCTGATAACCAGTTTAAGAAAAGAGCCTGAATACGATCTCTGAGAGGGAAGAATGCCCCTTTAATTCTTCCCTTCCTGAATTGTGTATGTGATCTTCGTCATTTGAGAGCTTCAAATACTTGAGCTCTGGAAGATCTTGTTGTGATCTGCAGAAATCGGCACCTGACATAGCCTGAGCAATCCATGCACATGGCCTTTTTCACTTGTGCCTAGGAAGCAGGTGCCTTTAAGCAGAAATGTTGGCACCTTAGGCTTGATTTTGCAGAATTAGGAGATGTCTAAGGTATGAGCAACGTCAGCCTGCACTTTTTATCACGTCTTGAGAACTGCCTACGTTTCCAGGTCTCTTGATTGCAGCACATTTTTTTCAAGAGGGAAATATTGAAGTTGTTCTCTTCCATAGATTCCATGGGTGGGAAGTTTCAGGGGAACACTTCCAACCTGTCTTAGTCCCTGTTTTGTTTGCTGCCTTTCTTCTAAGATTCTGCTTTACTGGAGAATTACTTTTTTCTCTTCTTGATCTTTGTCATTCCCGTAGTTTCTGTGATCCTGTTAGATGTGCTTGATGCTCTTAAACATAGGAGTGAAGTGTGTGCTTTGTTGTCTTTAAATTCCTTGTGTCTTTGTTTTGGGGGAGCACAGTAGGCGAGTATTATGCAACAGGTAATCCCATCTAGTGATTTAACAAGATCTTGTTAATGGAACAACAGAAACAAAAATAAGTTGAAAAGGAACTAGACTGGAATCAAGCTGAAGTGCTTTGTTCCTGTTTCTGTTGATGATAACCTGTAAATATTAGCACAGCTCCTTTGGTTTTGTTCCCTGCTTTAATAATATTAAAGCACTTTAAAGGACCATTATGAGCGTGAAATCTTCTAATAAAGTTAATCATAGCATACATCAAATATGAAAGATTAGTCTTTTGTCTAAAATTTGTTGATTTTATGCTCAACAGGTTGTAACTTTTAAAGAAGCTTTTATTTGTAAGGCTACTCTAATTGGCATGGGGTGCTAATAATTTTAAATACACAATGAATTGCTGAGTACACATGTACTTCTGTAAACAATACTGCAGATTCTGATCTCTTGCGTAGAGTCTGCATGTCTATTTAATCCACTTACATTGTATTCAGTGTTCATTGTTCAAGAAAAACTTTGGGGTATGGTTGTTTGTTTCTTTGTTTTGTTTCTTTGTTTAGTTTTTCAAAGAGCCCTGTACTTCGATAATCTTGCAGTTGCTTCTGTGAAGGTCTGGCCAGGAAGTAAAGTATTCCATACTGAAGGAAGGGTTCCATACTGGATATTTTTTCCATAGTTGCCCTGATGTGCAATTTGAGAGAAGGTTCCTAAATACCCATTTGCAGTTATGTGATGCTTCCCATAGTCATCACAGTTAACTTTCATCTTATGATTTGTCTGTTCTTTGTATGTGTCATAACGTCTGAGTAGTTATTTAAATATCCTGTGCCAGGAATCTTGGCCTTTCTCTTAAATAAATGAATGAGTGCTAAATCAATAAAACATGTATTTCTGTACTTCTGTTGCACCTCTCATTTACCTATTTCAGAATGTTTTCAAATAATGACTTGGGCTCTTGGCACTTGTAGGTGACAACATAATTTGCATACATATAGAATAGAGGGAAGTTCAAAGCTGTAAAATCGTTGAACAGAGGTCACTCCAGCTGGAATAAATTGGAACTTGCAAGACTTGACCTTGTGTTCCCTGTCCTAATATTGCCTTACTTGGTGATCGGTGCCTAATTTTGGTAATCCATCTCATAGCTTGTATGAGGTGCTGAATTAATACACCTAGGCAGCATGCTGTTTCATGCTGTTTCTAAAAGCAAAGAAAGCTGTGGGCACAAGATGTGAGAGGAAGTTACTGGCCTGCCCCAACAAGCTGGGGGGCAGGACACGAGGCTGCCTGCCAGCTTCCTTTGGGTTACCAAGAGCAGAGTGTGTTCTGTACTTCATTATGTTACTGTGTTTGTGCACCTTCTCAGCCTCATACATGGTAGTGAGCCAGATTTGCTGGCTCTCAGGAGTAATTCTGGTGTTGAAACTTGTAAGGAAGGGGCTAATTCACTAAGAGCAATTCTGGGCCCATCAGATGTCCTGTAGCAAAGAGCCTGAATGGTTGTTGGCTCGTAAGACCAAGTGATGGCTCACTTGGACTGCATTGGTTCAGCAGTAGATGCTGAACCAATGACACACAATGGCTATTTTTAAACAGATGAGTAAAAGTGCTTGGAAGTGTGCCTGCTGTCCTGGTCCTCCATTTTCCCAGGGAAAGGTGGATTCAGTGTATCATTTGTCAACTTGTTGCCGGCTCCTTCCTATTGGGTACCAGGGCATGGAGGGGAGCTGAGGAAAGGATGTGTTTCTGAGTCTCATGTGTGAGGTCTGGGTACTGTCCCTGGAGAGGGAAATGCCATCAGTCCTAGTAGCTGGGTGTGCTCATTAAGAGCCTGTGGGCACCAAGATGGGCATTAAGAGCTGAGGGTGAACAATTGGCTCCTGCTGATGCCAGTCTCCACTGGCTGCTGTGTTGGACAGACATCTGTGTTAGGGGTAGAGATTAGGGTGCCCTTGCTTGTTTAATCAGGGCAGCTGCTCTCTCTTGCCATAGTTCATCCTATATGAAATCTTGCTTTCTGTAATGGTACGAATCTTGTCTTGATGGCATGGAATTCCCGGGCAAGTCCCCTTGGCTGGAATGGTTGCAGTAGTATTAAGTTCCTTTTCTGGGAGGAGTGCGTGTGGGTTTTTTGTTGTTTACTTTCTTCAAAGAGTCTGATAAAAGCCAAAGTTCCAAAGCACAGGAGTTATGTAGGGCTTGAACTCTATGACTATAAAAAATGAAGTGTTAAATAATTGGGAAGAGTGTCTAGAATGAATGCTAGCATGACTTTGAAAATGAAGGTTTTGGTGTTTCAGGTTATTTTATCTTTTAAGGGCCTCAGTAAGAGTCAGAACTTTGCTAACCTAGTCAGAGTTTTTGAAGCAAGCTTGAATGATGATATTTTGCATGATGATGCCTTAGAACTTGTGTAAGTGGCCACTCTACGGCTTTAGCAATATGGGAATGTGAGGAAGTACCAGTTTCAGGAACTGAAAGGATACAAACAACTATGCCCTGCCTCCTTGTAATACAGGGATTTCTTTTACTGTTGCCATTTGTGTATATAGTGTATTTTAAAATATATTTATATAAGTATGTATTATATATATTCTTCATCTATATATTTGTATGCATTTATACATGTATTATACATAGTTGTTACAAATATTCGTATTTATATAAATGTATAACATGTATTTAAAACTCTGCTGTTAGAGGTCATTATATAACTGCAAAGGCATTATTGTTATGTGCATGGGCTCTTCAGCTTGCAGATCCTGATCTGTTGGTTCTGCCGTGCAAAAATGGGAGAAGTTTGTCATTTAAATTCAATTGTTATTTGAATAATAAATTGTTCTTAGTGCTGAAAGACAAACAATGCTCTTAGATTTTCATTTGGCTGCGTGCTGCAGTTGTTATGGTGATTCAAATAAGGTCATTAGTGTGCTGGTCTTCTCTGGGTCTGGCTATGCTAGGATTAATAAATCGTGAAAACTGATTTTAGAAATCCCTACTTCAAGTGAAGAACAAATACTGACTTATTTGTAAAGAGGTGTCAAATTTTAGGTGTAATTCTCATCTGTTGGGTTTTTTTGATTGCTGCTGCTTAGTTATACTCTATTCAGCATATTTCTGCCTTTCCTTCTTAGAGAGGAAGGGTTGGTGTCCTTGAAATTATGTCTGTTGTAGTGATTTATGGAGGGAAAAGATTTTCTAAATAGAAATGTAATTAGTGGGTTTTGCTGATCTCCTTCATTTCAAGTTATTATCCTACCTATTTGTCACAGTAGAAGCAATGGGAAGGATCATCAAAGCAATTGTTTAGGGTTTGCTTCCTGTAACTTAGATTCTGTAACTTACTGAAAGAATCCTTGGTCTTTAACATAATACTGTCATTCTAAATATTTCAGATTTTTTTTGAGATTAAATAATCTCTCCATTGTACCAATGCAAAATCTTACTTGGGTCCAGATGTTTTTTCATATCTAATCTGAAATCTTCCAAAATACCTGTTGAACTAAAGAGGAGAGCTTATATTATGACTATAATTCAAATATGATAGTAGATGAAGTGGGCAGGATGGGAAGGTTATACTGACTTGCCAGCACATTTTGAATTATCACTGTTTAGTATTCATTGAGGATCCTACTTTGATTAACAATTAAGCACTTTTCACAGATAAGGAAAATAGCTTTACCTGAGTGTTAAATTAATGCCAACTACCTGTCTAATGTTCGAATGCGATAGTTTAGGTGGACATGCACATATATTTGGAAATTCCTCTTTTATCTGTGTCCTTTTTTAACTTCTCTTCTGATTGTGTACTTGTAATTTAGTTGAAGATACTATCAATGCATTTTTCTTAAAGAAAAACTATCATGTTAATTCTTAGATGTAGGAACTGAAATTATTTTTTCTTTGCCTGCTTTTGTTTTCTTACTGTGACTTAATGAATGTGTAGTAAATTTATTCTGGCTAGGAAGAGCCTTTAAAGACAAGGAACAGAAACAGATTGCCTGGATTTTTTTTTTCCCTCACAACTAGAATTATGTGTTCATTGGTGATTTGCATCCAAAATGTTAGGTTCAATACAAGCTGCATATTAAAGGTTAGTTAATGCTGCAGAATCCCAGAAAAGTCAAAAATGTTAGTTCCAGAAATTCAGTTGTACTTCTGTTTAAGTAGTTTTTAAAAAATATATTTTAACTTGATAATTCACAAGAGTTGAAGTATTTTGTGTGGTGAAGAGCACAGTTATTTATTTCTCCCCTAAGTCTCAAGACGATATTCTATATTGTTTTTAGTTCTGAAATCCATCAGGACCTTACAGAACATGACAGTCTGAAAAGGCAAAAAGCATTGCCATCAAAACCCTTTGACAGGCCTAAGCAATATTTCCAGCTGGAATGAAGATCCCTGACATTTGAAAGAGTAAGAAATGCGTGGAGATACTAATTCATGTTTTATGTAGGTTTTTTTTGAAGTCTCTCAGGAGTTCAGCTTTGAATTTGAATTTCATTTTGTTGAGGAGTCTTCTTTAATTCAACTGAGGAGACACAAACCTGTAAAATTTTCTCTGGCAGTCAGCTCTGAAAACGTGTGTATTTCTTTGTTCCTGTTGACTACTGGGCTTTGTGAAAAGATTTTATTTCTCATGTTTGTGGGCATTTTTGTAATGATACATATATTGATGACATACAGGGACATTTAAGTGCATGTTCATTCATGCACATGCATATATGGATGGATTTACATAAAATGCCATTATATTTAAATTAAAAATGGGCTCCTCTTTCTTCATTCTGTGAAGAGGGTGAAAAGGAGGTGTGAGACAGCTCTCTTCAGTAGTCCCGTCTCTTCCCCCTGTCATGGTTTGTCTTGGTTTTAAGGTAGAAAATGATAAGAAAACAACTTTTTAAGTTGCCTTCCCTAGGAACACTACACTGTAGTTTGCCCGTGCAGGCTGGGAAGAGGTTTTTTTCTGAGACTCCAGTTGTTTGAAAACTCAGAAGTGATAGAACTGAGATTCTATTTACCCCGTTATTACCACCTTTATCCATGTGCACTGCTCAGTTTCATAATTTGCAAGAACTGTGAGGTTTCAGTCATTTTTTAAAGGTTGCTCAATATTCTTACAATACTTTGTTTTTGAAATGATGGTTTCTTTCCATACAAAGGATTCCTAACTGCAATTGATGCAAGTCTGCAAATTGAGCTGGAGAAATCAAGTGAAACATCTAGAGGATGGGGAACAGTTAGGGTGAGTTTCATCTGCATTAAGTCAGTCATCTGCAAGTTAGACTTAGAGCTAGCTGTCTTCAGAGATGGTCCAAAGAAGCAGATCAGATGAATCATCCTCTGCAGGTGTCTGTTTTCTCTGACTATACAGAACGCTTAGGAAAACTGCCTCAGAGATCTTGCTTTTTGACAAATAGTCAGCTGACATGAATCCCACCTGCAGTGACTGCTTATTTAATATCAAAAAGTCAAACTTTCTCATCATTGGGAACTTTTAAGTTGGAGGAGGAATGGAAGGAAGTCCTCCAGGGCACTGCATGCTCTTCTTGCTGTTGGATTGTCCTTTTTCCTGTTTCTTTGTTACTTCCACCCTTTTGGTGCTTTGACCAGCAGCAATTATATTAAACTACATGAATGTGATTCCTCCTTAGAAACCAGGATACTTCCTATATGGATCCTCTTGGGGAATGTGGTAGGTTGAGCCTGAGCTGATGGACAGCTCGTTTGACCAGTGGCGCTTTTTGGAATTTCCATATTTAAAGCTTGGAGGAGACAGGAAGTCCTCTCTTTTGGGTTTGCCGTTCCTGCGGGAGGTGGGAGGAGACGGGGGCTAAAGCCGCTTTCCCGAAGCGGCTTCAGCCTTTCCCCCCCTCTCCCCCGGTGCCGGGGCATGGCCCCGGGATGCCGGCGTGCCGGTGGGAGGATCCCTCAGAGCTCGGCAGCTGAGGAACAACTATAATCGCTGNGGTGGCAGCTTTAATCCTGGGCGGGGGCTGTCAGACTGTGGCTAATGTAATTTGGAAAACCATGGATAGCAAAGGGAAACCTCTTTCTCCTTAACTAGTGGAGAGATTCTTAAAAATTGTGAATACTGACCAAGAATTATGTGATGTTATCCTTTGTGCTGGTTTGGGGAAGAGTAAAGGGAGGAGGGGGTGTGCGAGTAAAAAGAGGGATTTTGCTTTAATTTCTTGGTAATTTCTTTTCTCTTTTAGTTCTGTTAATAAACTTTTCATTTTCTTTAAGTTTTGAGCCTGTTTTGCATTCCTCCAAATCTCCTATCTCACAAAAGATAAAGAGGTGAACTGAAACCACTACAAATTTGGTGTTTCTGCCTGGTTTCGAACCAAATCCACTGCAGGGAGGAGGAGGAATAGCATGTCATAAAGTAAATCAGGTCTATCATAAAGTGTATCTGTAAAATAGATTATTTAAGGCTGCTTAAGCAGTTTTAGTTTTGATTTATCTGAGTTTTGCGATCTTCTCTCTTATACGCACAAATGCATACAGAAATTTATATTAAAACAGATTTTTGAAAGAAGACAACTAACAGAATTGTCATCAGTGTCATTAATGCCTGTTCATTTTATTGAAATTGGAACAGACAGAGCCTGCAGAAATCCCTGTTGCTGGGATTATCTGATAGCAGCTGAAGTGTTGATAGCATATTGTGAGCTAGAACAAAGTAGTTCTTCAGCAAATTTCACACTGTTAAAGGAACACAGGAGCCAGATTTCTTGGCTTTATTCTGGACTTTAAAAAGGAGTATTCCTTAGTGAATATATGTTTTTCATGTGGCTTGACTCATCTTACCCTTCTTTCCTTTAAATTTGTCTCCTAATTCATTATTTGGCTGGAGTGCAAAATACAATTGTAATTCTGAAGATGCTTGGAAGCAGTGATGTCTGAAATCCTTACTTACAATATTTCCCTGTGCTTTGAAGGTGTTTGCTGGAATCTAAAGAACTCGGGGTTTCTTCTGTATTTGATAGAAAGAAGCTCCTTCAGAGCTTCTGAATCTGAATCCCTCTCTGTTGGCCGTTCAGTGAAATAAAATACCTGAGCCAGGACATAAGTGTAGATGCTCCTTGGCTATCGATGTTTTAAACTTAGGAACTATGCTATATTTATTGCTAAAGTTACTCCTGCAAGATTCCAGCAATAATTCTGTAAACAGTGTTTTCAGCCAGCTAATTTGAATCTGAGCAGCAGCAAAAGGTATGATATTGCAGGCATTTATGTGAAACTTCTACTATTTTAATTTTCTTATCTGTGACTTGAAAAGCATAGCAGGGAATTCTCAGGATGTATGTGTGTACTAAATGGCAGACAGTTTCTCTGCTCCTTGTATGGATGCTAATTCCAGTATTTGTCTCTCATGTGGAAGTCAGATGCTCTTCTTTTTTGCTTAGTGGCATATTTTGCTTAAAGGACTTTATGGATTCCTAATGGTTACAGGAGATTATAGGGGTGGCTTCTCTGAGAGGCTGCCAGAATCTTCCCCCGTGTCTGACAGAGCCAATGCCAGCTGGCTCCAGGACAGACCCAGGGCTGGTCAACGTCCATCGGGTGGTGGTAGCACCTCTGGGATCATGTATTTAAGAAGGAAAATTATTGCAGAGAAGCAAATTGCAGCCAGAGAAGAGAGGAGTGAGAGTATGTGAGAGAAACAGCCCTGCAGACACCAAGGCCAGTGAAGAAGGAAGGGCTGGAGATGCTCCAGGCACTGGCGCAGAGATTCCCCTGCAGCCTGTCATGAAGACCACAATGAGGCAAGGCTGTCCCCCTGCAGGCCATGGAAGTCCGTGGTGGAGCAGAGATCCACCTGTAGACACCCCCATGCCAGAGCAGCTGGAAGCCTGAAGTAGGCTGTGGCCCTGTGGGAAGCCTCTGCTGGAGCAGTCTCCTGGCAGGGCTTGTGATCCCCCAGGGGACCTGCACTGGAATCTGTTCCTGAAGGACTGCACTCTGTGGAGGGGACCCACACTGGAGCAGTTAATGAAGAACTGCAGCCTGTGGGAAGGACTCACACTGGAGAAGTTCATGGAGCAGTCTGCTGGGGGAGGGTCCCCATGCCGGAGCAGGGGAAGGAGTCCTCCCTCTGAGGAGGGAACTGACCACAAACCATTCCTGTCCCTCTGCATTGCTGGGGTGGGGGAGGTAGAGAATCAGGAAGAAAGTTAAGTCCAGGAAGGAATAACCCACCCCAGGGTGGAGAGAAGGTGTTTTCAAGATTTGGGTTTACTTCTTATTATCTTACTCTGTTTCATTGGTATAAAGTTAATTTCTCCAAGCCAAGTCTGTTTTGCCCATGACAGTAACTGGTGAGTGATCCCTCCCTGCCCTTATCTCGACCCGTGAGCCTTTTGTTATATTTTCTCTCCTTTACCCACGTGAGGAGGGAAGTCATAGAGCAGCCTTGGTTGGCTCCTGGTGTCCAGCCAGGGTCAACCCACCATAACAAGGAATAAGAAAACTTGAAATTGTTACAGCAGGTAGCAAGGCTGATTTCTCGTGGTGTTTTCTTGTTCTTCGTGCCTTTTTCTCAAGTTGGCAACAGTTGTAGACAGTGACATCGTGTGTTAAGGTGAAGAACTTCACTTTTCCTTGGTACGCACATCTTCCACAGGTTTTTCTTTTGTTGTTATTATTATTATCATTACTATTTAATTTCAGTATCCATCAAATGCTAAGATTATCTGTATGCTTGCTTTATCATGCTTTTTATTTTCCACGTGTACATACATTTTACAGCTCACTAGTTATGCTCACTAACTAAATATCCTTGGAGAGAAGTTGCAGTATCAGTAAATGGTTTCTTTTACTGAGAAATTTGTGTTTAGATTTTGTTCAGTAAATTAAGAAATGTCATCTGGAAAAGAATTGGTGGAAGTGGCTGGAAACCCAGAGGGATCTCCATAGGAAAAGAAGATTGCACTGTAAAGATGCTGGTTGTAGGGATCTGTGGTAGACGTGTAGTGCAGTGCAAGGAATGGAAAGGTTGTCCCTATTTCTAGGTAAAAGGGGTAAATGGAAAATAAATGAAAGGCAAAATTGAAAAGCAGGATTTCTTAGTGAAAGGAAAAGGAGACACTTTGGGCCATTGTGTAGAACATGTTGCAGTCAGGGACATAAAAATATATAAACCAGTGTTTTGCTGTTAGTATAGTTTCGGAGATGATTCAACATCTTGTAGGGTAAAATAGAGGCCTGCATATGTTAGCATTACCTAGTCACAAGCACTTGAAGGGCTCCGAGTCAAATCTGATTTCAGGATATGTGGGCCCCAGCAATGACCCCTGCTGATGCTGCAGGTGTGGCGATGTGCTGCTGGCTCTGGGCACACAGGGAAGAAGGTATTCAGCTCTTGGGTGCTGTTTTCTGCTTAAAGATCTTTTTCATTTCTCTTGAGGAAAAGGAATTAGGCTGTAGAAGCCGAATCTGCCAAGGGCCTGTCAGTTAAACCACACCAGTCAGTCTGTGGGTGCATTGAAGGAAGAAACAAGGAATGCTAGTTGGAAGAAAAACACTTTTTTTTCCGTAACATTGGTAGGAAAAAAGTGCTAGGCTGAATCACAGAGGCCTGCTTGTTTGGTAACTGTAACATATCCTCTTTTTCTCCCCTTTGTTTTCATTTGCTTGTTTAGGTTGAATTTTCCTATCCTCCCCTAAAACCTGGAGAAGGACATGATAGCCACAGTTTACCAGAGGAATGGAAGTACTTACCATTTCTTGCCTTACCGGATGGCGCTCACAACTATCAGGAAGGTAAGAAATGAGAGAGAAAAGTTGTGTGTACTTCTACTGCAACCCATAGAAAAAACCTGGTGTCTGAACAGCTGACCAATGATTCTTTTCACTATTAGACTTCCTGCACTTTTTGTTTAAGTTGGAAAATACACTGGCAAGGATATGTTCCTTCAGAGTTTAGGTGAAAGTAGCTCATAAAGGTGTACCTCCTGTATCAAGAATTCTGATGTCAATAAAAATGTAAGGGTTACATATCAATTTTGCATAGTTCTAGCACAAAGCAGAGCTGCTGGCTTTTCAGAAGTTCTTTGAAAGGCGAATAAACTCTCCTCCACTAATTAAGAGATTCTTAAAATGACCTACAAGTCATGGAAGGCCATGTCAGTGTAATGGTGAGCTTTAAAAGTGTATTTGTTGGCAGAATAAAGATAGAAATATCCATTTGCCATATAGTCGCCAGCAAGTTCACTGCATTTTTTTTTTAGTATTGCATTTATTCCTTTATTAGCAGTTCTGTTCATCCCTGACATTTATATTTGTGTCCAGTTGTTTCACCTTTTTTTTTTTTCTGCAGAGCAGACAACAAGGAAGTCACTTTAAACAGCAAAATCACAGAAACTCTTTAATAATACTTTTAATTAGTTGGGTTTTTTTAACTTGATATATTTAGCTTCCTTATTGTCCAGCTTTCAAAGATTTAATTTGGAAACAAAAGAAATTTATCAAAATAATCCCTTTCCTAGCAGCAGTAAGAATGTCTCTGACTCTGCTCTGGGTCACGATTTTTGCTGAATTTCTGCACTGTTAAATACATTACAAGAAGTAGGCTACATTCAAAGCTAGGAAAACCACATACAGCTGCATTTTCCTGCTCTCTGTTCTCTCAGTACCATTCCAGTTAATACTCAACTTTGAGCATTTTTATTGCTGTACTAGAAGAACACAAATGTTTATTTTTTGGTAAGGAAAAAAAAGCATTGGCAGCAAAGCAGAAATACATATCCTTGTGTTTTGTAGGCAAGAATACACATGAACTTGAACCAGGCAAATAGATTTTCTGATAATAATTGTATTTCGTTTACTGTAACTTTATTGAATATCTGGTTTCCGAGTTTTAAACTAATTCCCGTTGATAGTTGCATTTATGCCAAGAGGATGACTTGGTACAGGAAATCATCTTACAGGCTTTCTAAAACCCTAGGTGATCTCCAGAATATAAACTTGATCAAGGGAGTAAGCTTTTTTTATAAAAAAATCCCCCTTTCTGTTGGTCATAATGCATATGGGATTGTCTCTCCTGTTCATTTTCTTACTATGAAGGAAACAAAAAATTAATGGTTGGTTTCAAAAAAGATTTCACATGTATTTTGAAAGGAGAGGACAACTGTTTTCCTTTACTTGGGATTTAGCAACTTTTTTGCAGTAGTAGCAGGTGTGTATGTGTGTATCTCAAGCCATGAGTGTCTTTCTCTTCTCCTATTTTATAGATAGTTTTCATTTTCATTTTGCACTTGCACAGAGAGAGTATTTTCTGTAAGACTAGGTTTCACTAATTCTTTTTGTTAATATAGTGCTGGTGATGGTGCGGATATCTACCTTGGCAGTGGTAGCAGCTACTCTAACCCTTCAACTGTGTGTATCCTCCTTGGGGTTTGGGGTTTTTTTCCTATCTTGGTTGTGTTTGTCTTCTTAATGGCATCACACTCCCAACTGTACACACTGAGCACAGTGCCTTGCCTTTTCCCCTTTGTACTGAATTGGGAAAGCAGCATGCCTGTAGGTTTCAGTGGTGCTGCTTCTGCTGTCAATAGCTGCTTCTGAAAAGCCATGTCAGCTTGGTCTGGCTAAATGTGAAGATGTCCTGCACAGCTGGAGGTTCTTCCACAAATTATCTTGCAATGTGAAAACTAATTTGGGTCCAGACTTAGCTTTATAGGTGACTTTTTCCTTTTTCTGTCTTTTTTTTTTTTTTTAATTTTAGAAAATAAGTGTGTGCCAGCACCTTCAGCAGTAAACCTTTTATAAATAAGTGATGCTGAGGATAAATATACTGAATTCTTGCTAGTGACTTATGAAATAGTCTCTTCTTTTTTTCTAGATACCGTGTTTTTCCATCTGCCCCCAAGATGTGGGGATCGAACCACAGTGTATGGTGTCTCTTGCTATCGGCAGATTGAAGCAAAGGTAACTTTTCAAGTTGTGAATGAATTATATTAATGAAATAATAGTCTTGATGCATTAGCAAACCTAAAATTCAGTGGCTTGCGTTGTACCAACAGGCAAAAAATGCATGATTGTCTTACATTAAAAGTCTGTGGAAATGGTCACAGTATGTAGCCCCAGAACCTGAGAACTATTCTTTCCCTTACATCAGTGGGTGTGTTGTGATATTTTGAAATGTTCAAGGCAACTGAAAAATACATTTTGTTTCTTGAGAGCCAATCCAGCCATCAGCACCAAGGAGCAAAATTCAGTTGACAGTCTGTCAGGTAGAAAAGTTAAGTTTCCAGGAAGTAGGCTTTTTGGGTGGAAGAAGTTGACATTTTTCCCCATAGAGAATTTGAGTACTTCTTGGGATCTAACCATGCATGTGTAAGGATGTTTCTCTTCACCTACTTCCTTTACCAAAAGTACACTTGCAGAGTAGACTGGAATCTTCCCATTCATGGTAGCTGCTTAGCAATACCAAACTTGAGCCGTAAAGCTGAAAAATTGAGGAGAGCCACAGTATGTACCTGATCACACTGAGAAAATTAAGTACTCGGTCTACTAAAATCATTCCATGTTTTCAAAAATAGTAATGGTAGTATGATCTGTGCACTTAGAATTGAGAAATTATTACAAATTTCTTTTAAAATTACTTCTTTTTTCAGTGGATTGCCAAGAATCTGGAATGTCATGTGGGTTTGAGTTTTAATTTACACCCTCTGAATATATGACTCATTTATGTACTCTGTTTCTGTGTTAATTACATCTTGATTATATTTCAAGTTCCTGTTCTTGCTCTAGCAGAAATTTCATACATGCAGTTTTTAATTCCATTTCTTTTGAACTGAATTCCATGTTGGTTTTCATTCACTCATTATTTTTGCACCAGCCTTCACTGTATTCTGTGATTTAGAGTCTTGCTCTATTTAACTATGCAATAACTTGGCTTTATTGTGCTCTTGATTCCAGTTTATGCTTTTTAGTAACCAATTAAGAAGATAAATAGATGTTTAAAATGAATTCTTTGGAACAACTAGAATAAAACCCAATATGTTTCATATGACAGCTCTAGCACGCTCTCCATCTGTCCTTTTTGATGTGTGGGCTGCAGTCCATACATTTTCTGTTTTGTACAGTTAAGTGACTCATTTGTCTCTATTCTGCCCTCACCATTTCTAGGTTTGCTGGTAAGTGCTGGGACCATTTGTTCTGGCTGAGAATGTAGCTTATTTTGTGGATTAGCTTTTGTTTTATGAGTGGCTCGAAAAAGATGCTTGAGTATGAAACAAAAAATTTCTAGGCAGAGACTTTTTAATCTGGTCCATTTTCACAGGTGATGTTAGAAAAGAGCAAGTGATTGTTGTGGTTTCTCTCCTGTACATTCTCCTGAGTTAAATTGCCATTTCCTTTTCCAGGCTGTTGCCTTTTTCTCATGTTAGTGTCTTTTAAACAGTTCTTTGCTGATCGTCACAGCTGTATTTGGATCTTTGCTGGACACAATGAGATGAGAATACAGCTCTGACCTGTCAGTGTTATGACCCTTTTTACTAGGTAGAATCATAGAATCGTCATAGAGTGGTTTGGGTTGGAAGGGATCTTAAAAATCATCTAGTTCCAACTCCCTGCCATGGGCAGGATGCTACCCACTAGACCAGGTTTCTCAAAGCCCCATCCAGCTTAGCCTTGAAAGTTGCCAGGAGTGGGGCATTCACAGTCTCATTGCTTTCCTTAGCCAACATCCATGTGGTTGAATTCCTCCACTAGGATGAGAGCTTGCCAGCGCAATGCTTCCTGTAGCCGAAGCAAGAAGGCCTTGTCATCTGGTTCCCCTTGATCAAGCAGCTTGTAGTAGACCCCAGCCAGGTGTCCTCTGTCGGTGCTGTCCTTGATTTTTACCCACAAACTCTCAGCATGTTTGTGGCTGTTTCTCAGAGGCAGCTCTTCACAATCTAGCCATTCCTTAACACAGGGGACAACACCCATTCCCCTCCTTCCCAGCCTATCCCTTCTGCAAACAATAAGAGCATGCTGTTGCATGGTTTGTATATTCCACCATTGAAGATAGCCAGTTCTAGGATTTTGTTTAAATAGGGGGGTAGTATGTGGCAACTAGACTTGGGAAAGAATTCTTTTTGAAATTGTGTTTGGGTAAAAATACTGTAATACTTCTATTTCTTAGGCATTAAAAGTACGGCAAGCAGACATCACCCGAGAAACTGTACAGAAAAGTGTCTGTGTTCTCAGTCAGCTGGTAAGAATGTTTGTTTAGCTCCCAAAACACTTTCAGGTAACCTTAACAATTGTTCTTCCATATTCTTATTTGGAGCATTTGTCTTCAAACATCTCTCTTAGCCATGGCAGAGTAACAAAATACTGAAGTAAAGTTGAATTGGAAAGCTTAGCATTTGAGTGAGCTGCCTTGAGTTGTGGTATCTGCTTGTAATTGTAAAAGTGTCTGCCTGTTGTCATGGATGAGGATGCCTATTTGCACTTTTCATCCTTCTTGAATGCTACTAACTCAATTTCATGTGGTAGACTTGAGGAGTTTGGCTAGTATAATCATGGAACGGGTGGGGTTGGAAGGTGCCTCGAAGATCATCTAGCATAGTAGCTGGAGAGAGTGGCTACTACCTTCAACTGTGAGGGAGGTTTTCTGATAGCCACATATGCAGCATATTCTTGTTTTGAAGAGATATCATTTATTTCTACATATTCAGCAAAAGCTGCTGGTCACCAGGCAGGGAACAGAAATTCTTTTTGTGCTTAAAGCTGAAGAAAGAAGTATTACTGGAGCTGCATGAGCCATGTTAAAGCAGGAAACTACTTTTCCAGAAAGATGTTCAGTGAGGGTATGGTACATGCAAATGGAACGAAAATGAAATTATCGTCATTTAAAGTGAGCACAGGAGAAAGATGCTGGGAGTTAGCCACTGAGGATGGCTCATCCATGAACTCCATGTATGATACAATGTCAATATTGCAAGATAAGCATGGAAGAAGATTAAAGTTCAAAATGAGTGACTAAATAGTTTTGTTCACTTGCCTTTGTGTTTGTTTTTCTTCCAAGCCTTTGTATGGGTTACTTCAGGCAAAGCTGCAACTCATCACACATGCATATTTTGAAGAAAAAGACTTCTCAAAAATTTCAATTCTGAAGGTAACTTTACAGTAAAATGCACACAGAACAGCTTTCAGTGTATGGCCACAAACTTTAGTGTTTTAATTTAGTGCTCAAATATTCATTTTGCCTAAGTCATTCTGTTATTCAGCTCCTGTAATACTTTGACATGAATTAAATGTACTATCCTAATCTGACAGAGTCAACTTTCTGATTTGTAATGAGATATGAGTGTGATTGTCAGCCTGTATCTCTGATTCCATTAGTAAAATTTTGCTTTCTTTGTGGAATAAACCATTGAAATCCTTGAATAAGTGAATTTTTAATTATTCTGGATTTTGTGTGACCATGTGCCATTAACACCTTCTGGGGTCTTTTTTTGCCTTTGTTCTAACTTTTACAGGAACTTTATGATCACATGAATAGTTCTTTGGGCAATACTTTGTTAGAAGGGTCACAAGTTTATCTTGGTAAGTGACTTGTTTTGTACAAAGCAGCAGAGATGATGTTACACTAAACAACACATGCGTCTCCCGAGCTAATTTGTTTATGTGCATTAATAGATTAAGCACCAGAGGTCTGCATTTCTTTATTAATGGATTTAAATAAATGGAAAATGTAGTGTTGCTTTCATGATAGCAGTTAGTTGCAGGTTGAAAGCCGTATTACTCCTTCACCTAAGAGTCTGACTAGCAGCTGTTTGTCTGCTTTTGGTAGACAATACCTTCTTAATTTTTAGATTGAGCACCTCACACCATCAAATTATTCAAGCTTGCATCTACCTGTTATTTAGGATATCTTACCACCCAGTTCAGAGTCAGAGACTCTTCCATGTGTTTTCTGAATGCACAGTGTAGTATTTACTTCAGTGTTTCCCTAATGCTCTGTGGCAGCCAACAGGAGTTAACTCAGAGCACAACTATTCATGTTATTATTATCTCTATTGTCGGTGAATTCTTGCTCCTGCTGAAAAAAAAAAAAAAAGGATTTTTATGAATTTTGCTATTGAAATAACCAGGTTCACACAGAATCCATGACGGGTATCTTCCTCATGCTGAAAAATGGTGACAAGAAGTGAGTTAGTATCCCTATGAGATGTTGAACTGTAATAATTGCTCTCTTTTTGGTGTCTCAGGTCTGTCTCCTCGGGATCTTGTTCTCCATTTTAGACACAAGGTAGGCATTCTCTACTAGATGTAGAAAGGACTGCACTATTTTGAGGAGTAAAATGCTTTGTGAGGAACAGAAAAATAAACATATCTAGACATACCTGAGCTAGGAGTAAGAAGACTGTTTCCTTTGCTGCTTACAGCCTCCTGATTTTTCCCTCCCGTTCCACCTGCATAACTTCAGTGAAAGCACATTCCAGACTAAGGAGTTTTGTTAGAGGGATTTGTAGAGATTTCTAGGTTTGTGTGACATATTTTAGTCCTGTCCCAAAGTGCAAATGCTATCTCATTTGTGATCTTGTTTCTATTTCCTGTTTCTCATTCAATGAATGTGATAAAAGACTATTGCTAAAGTCTGTAAAGACACAACTTGGAGCATCTTCCCCATGATTTGTAAATTTTGTAGTTTCTGCCATCATAGAACCTGAGAGGACTTGGACTTCTCCTCCTTTTCCTTATTGCTGTTGAAATTGAGTGTGTATCTTATAGCTAAAGTACAAATAGCATTTACAATCTTTTATTAGCTGAGATGCATCAAGGAAACAACTTTGAGAATCTGAATTTCATGGTGTATTTGCACCTGCTCAGTATATTTTTGGGGTAGGACTCTTGTTTGTTTAACTTCAGATGTCTGCCAATCATACCCCAAAAGCATCTGTGTTTTTCCTTCGGTGTAGAGAGTCTGGACAGCCACTTCTGATCTAGATGCTTCTTCTCTAGGTGGCTAAAATTAGGTGAGGTGAATACTATTCTTGGTATTTTGCTGGATTTTTTCAGTAATTCTTTGGAGGAACTGTTTCATGTTTATGCAGTTTCCTGTTTTTTAAAATTCTGGAATTGCACAATATGTTCTTTCTGCTAAGCTACGTATGATTCAAATTACACAGCTCTTGTTTGTGGAGGTTTTGGTTGTTTTTTGGGTTTTTTTGCATCTCATGCTATTTTTAAATGTGTGCTCAGGTGGAGAAAGGATGTTGAAACACTGGTTTTCACTGGTCAAATGCATCTGGCCATTTGATAGTTATACAGTGATTAACATAAAACCTTGAACAAGAGATTATGCTCGCACAGTATTTTTGAAAAATGGCACTGGTTCACTCACCATGTTTTTTCTTTTTGTGGTTTTTTTCAGGTCTTGATCCTTTTTAAATTGATTCTTCTAGAGAAAAAGGTAATGTTTTGTAAGCTGAGGCAAGTAGTTTAAATAGAAATGCAACTGTTAAATTTTTTTCATACGTAAAATAGAAGCATCTGAAGTTATTTCAACAACTGCATCAATATACAAATTGGGTTATTAGGCTAAAAGAAACTGCTGTGTGTTGACCTATAAATTTGCCTCCACTTCTGTTCTGTCCACACTTTTCTTCTTTAATTGCTATCCCAGCCAGAGTAAGTAATATGTGATGAGATGCGACCAGAGAAACTTAACCTACTGTAAAATACAGGACAGGATACACATCATGCAGATAGGTACCTCTGTGGAGGAACTGATAGGAAATGTGGGTACCTAAAATGGCACATACAGCTTTACAGAGATTCTGCAAGTAGAACTTCTGGTTCACGCTTTAAATAGACAGACCAAAGGAAACAAGTGCTAAAAGTGTCCTTCACATCTGAATTGTATGAACACCTTCAGGAGACAATGAAGAGAGCTGGATCTGTTAGGTCAGGCTGAACTCAGATTATAAATTGGTAATAACTGCTGAATTCTAGGCTCAGTGCTTGCTTTGGGCTGTCTTACTGCCTCAGAAGCAATGCTATTTTAGTAATTTAAGTGAAAATTCAAAATGTGAAAGCAGATGTGAAACTGAGACATTTGTTTTTCTTCTGTCTTCATATTAATGCTCTAAACAAGAACTTTGAGTGCAATGACTGTGTATCAGCTGCCAGATGCATGTATGCAGGGATTTTGTTTTGGTTTGTTTAAAAATGCTGTTTAAAATTTTGTTTGAGTTTCCCAAATGCTACTTTTTCTTCAGTGAACCTACTTTGTTAAAACCCAACTTCTTCATAGTGCTGAGAAGGCATGTTAGAATTTCCTGTTAGCTGCAGCTGGAAAGTCAGTAGGATTTAATCTATAAGTTATCAAAACAGTTGTGGAGGTGTTTTTTTAAGTCTATATCTGAGACCTAGATATCTTTTGTGAGGCAGTAAATTTGCTATTCCATTTCAAAATAGATGTAGCAGCTTCTCCGAAGCTTTAGCGCTTGTCACTTAATTCTGTAAGTCAAGATATACCTTTACAGTTCTCAGTATTTGTTGATGAGAATAAATGCAGTTTCTACATTAAAGAGGTATATGCTGAAGATGACTATGTTAAAGGCTATGCAAGAGGTATACTTGAGAAAATACAATTATGGCACAGCAGGAGTCACCAGATCAGTTCAGCATTTGGATATATACAAAGAAAATACTTCACTGAGCTACGGTTCTTTTCTGAAACTGCTCAAACCATGAGACACAAATGCACAGGAAGAGAGGAGAGGGAAGATTTCCCAAGTGTGTTCACATTGCTCAAACATAAGAAATTGTTTTGAAAGTAACTGAATGCTTATGGAACAAACCTGCAGGTTGCTTTGTGACTGTTTTTCCCTAAGCTCTGACAGGAAGACAACACTTGCAATTTCAAAAGAAAGTTTTAGTTTTCAGGCACTGCCTGTTTTCTGGCAGATGTTATGGTTTCAGAATAACTGTGGGAATCTGTATGTTCAAAGACCTTAAATATAGTATGCAAGAAGCCACTAGTAATGCCAATTTTCCTTGATCTGAAAAATGCCACAGACTAATTTCCTTTAATCCGTAGCAATTTGGTTGATGTTTTTCCACAGACTAAAAGAATTTTTTTCACCTCTCAGCTGTTGTTAGGCTGGAAGACTACTTCCAGATGGTGATCATTTCACTTTCTGCTGCCAGGACCACCCAGTTTGCTGATGCAAATGCTGTGGGCCATGTAGTGGGGTTGGGAGGGATAAGGAACTGTGCATCCTTATAGACAGAAAGATGGCAGAGGGACCTGATGAAACAAATATAGAAAAGTATTTGCCTTAAGTGGCGTACCCAAACAAAAACCTAGACTGGAATAGATTTCTTTAAAACAAGGTACTTCTTTATAGGCCTAATTATTTCTGTAGGCTTAAAAATAAGCTTGACTAAGAATGCATGATGTCTGAGATTCTAAACATGTGGGAGTATCATAGGCTTTCTGTTGCAGTGCATTGCTATTATATAATGCATTTTTCATACATACATTATAAAGCAGCATCTTTAAAGTTAGAATTTTTATTCCCATTGGAGTCATCCAAAACTTTCCACAGATGAGCTGCTTGTTCTTCTCATCATGCTTTTTCAGTGGTTGTTGCAATTTGAATTCACCTATCTTGCTTAATTTTTCTTTTTAATATGTTTAGGATAATATACACAGTCTTTTTTTAGCTGAGGTACCATTAAATGTCATTTGGCCTGTGTTAAGGCTGTGTAGGTCTTTCTCTTGGTTCCATCAATTCACTAGCTTGTAGACTGGCAAATACTAGTGGGACACGAGTTATTATTCATCAGTCTCTTCTGAAGAGACTTCTAAAGTCTCTTCTTTCTTACAGCAGAAGTCTCTTATTAAGACTACGTCCACAAACTTGCACTTTTAATTTCATCATACACCTATTAAATTGGACTGCAAAGTCATGAAGTCAGATCATTCGGTATTCCTTTACATTCTTGATCCCTCGTAATACTCATGTATGGTTTTGTACTGGTGTTGTGCTGATTAAGGATGTAAAAATGGCATTTTTAAACGAGTTTACTTTTGTGGGAATTTTTTGGGTTTGGGTTGTTTTGGTTTTGGTTGGCTTTTTTTCCTTTTCCCCACTTTTTCCCTGAAGGCCTGTTTTGAAGGAATTCCAGTAGTAATACTCAGTCTGACTTCAGTTTCTTCTTTCATTGCTAGCCTTTGATACCCCCTTTTGAATTCCTAACTAATTTACTAATTCCAGTCTCACTGATTTAATTAAGGAGAGTCTGTTTTCCCATGTTATGCCTTAAGTGCTTTACCAAAGTTAGTATCAGTCATGTCTTCTGTTTCCAAAAAATCTTTTTTGTTACATATGAATATTACTGTAATAAATGCATGCAGCATTTATCCTGTTTTTCATTTATCTACATATCCTTAGTATAACTCCTTAAAAGAAATGTTTTTGCATAGGTTTGTGTCAGTGTTCTGGAATGGAGATTATTTGGTCTCTTTGATTTATAACAGAGAATTTAATGTGCTGCAAATGAGCAAGAATTTATGCAGCACGCCAGGAACAACTTTTTTCTGTCAGTCCTTCAGTATCTGGATCAATTTGGAAAAAAATCTTAAAAACCGATAGAAAAATCTGAATAACTGACAAGTGTGTTACAAACACATGTGTATGTGTGTGTATATATATATAAAACATATATTACAAATATTATACAAGGATTCTATAGACATATTTAAATATTTACTTTGAACTGTTGTAGGAAGTTTTGTTAGTAAGCAGACTTTCTAATATAACATAAAAAGCAGTGCCTTGAATAGTTTGCATGTGTCATTTGTCATGCATAAGTGTAATGTTATTTTTCTCATTCTCTCCTCCCTAATTCCCCTTTCCTCCCTTGCATTCTCTCTTCCTCCCATTGCCCTCCTTCCTGCCACCAGGTGCTGTTTTATATTTCTCCTGTAAATAGATTGGTGGGAGCTCTGATGACTGTCCTGTCACTCTTTCCTGGTAAGAAAAGAAATTTGAACTTCTTTTTATATGCTTTCTGGTGATAACTGAGACTGGTTGTGCTGTCACTTGGAAATTAATTCATGTGATAGTAAAGTTAGGTTGATATATTGCCTGAAAAGTGGGTGACTCATATGCATGTCCAGGTACTATGCACACACCTCCAAACACTTACTACTTGCACTTTATGGGTTATTTCTTGTGCTTAATTGGAACCACTGGATTTTCTGTATTTCCTGTGGGTGACATAAATGGGGCCCCTGAATAAGTCACACATTCGTGTTGAGTTCCTTAAACCCCAAAATATAAACTTTTCCTTCCACACATGCTCTTAAAAAACAGACACTCAAACAAACATAACCCCTAACCTTGCTAATCCTTAGCTTCTAACCAGTCTTCTTAAAGCAAAAATGTTAGGGCAGATTCTTTAGGAGAGAAAGTGTGGGGTTTGGGTTTGGTTTTTTTAACACACCCCTCCCTCCCCAAAGTAGTGTTTTAAAATACATGATTTCCTCTATGTACACAAGAGCACTTTTTTTTTCCCCCCTACAGAAGTCACTTAAATTTCTGTTGAGATGCTGATATTCGTGTGTGCTGTTGCTTCCCAGGTATGATTGAACATGGTCTTAGTGACTGCTCACAGTACAGACCAAGAAAGAGCATATCAGAAGATGCTGGCTTGCAGGAAAATACACCACGGTTAGATGACTATGCTTCTGTGTCTGCTGCTGATGCTTCAAATGCAAACTTAGGAATGGGAAAGGGAGACAGGAAGATAGCAGGAAATAATTCACTGGAAGGTCAGAAAGCAAATTTGCCTTTCTCCCAGCCCGAGAACACTTGCAATAGAGCTCAGTCCTCCAATGGTACTGTGCAGCACTTGAAAGTTCCTTCCCGTGCTTCTCCAGCATCCTCAGAAAGTGACTGGGAGACCCTAGATCCCAGCATTTTGGAGGAGTCTAATTTGAAAGAAGGAGAACGTGAGAATCCAGCATCAGAACAGGCGGAAAATCTTCGGAGCAAAGGCGTGAGCTCCGAAGGCCTTCCCATCACTGTGCAGCCCCAGGCAAACACAGGGCACACGGTGCTTGTTCAAGGTCTGGTGTCTGGGTTGGAAGAGGACCAGTATGGGATGCCACTGGCTATTTTTACAAAGGTAAGCATGTTCTTTGTGGTACCTGGTAACTCATAAAGACATTTTTTTTTTCTCAGAAGTAATAATTTCAGTTACTGAACTCCAGGTAGACAGTAGGGTACTACAAAACGTAAGTGTGGTCTCTCCTAGGCGGGTGGAAAGGCCTGAGAGGGTTGTGTCCATGCATATTTGCATTCCACTTTCATACCTATACTTTAATACTATTTGCAATTTTTTTGCTATTTTACATGGTGATAACCTGCAGCCCCACTGTGGTTAATAAATTGTATGTAGCAGAAACTAGAGTTTTCTTTTACTCTGAAGAATTGGTGATTTAACCTATATAGGGCAAGATCAGAGTACTTCAGAAGCCTTTAGATACCTTAATCTAAACAAAGATTCTGAAAGCTCTTCCTTTGCTGACACCTAAGCCTATGTTTTCCTCTTTTAATTTATATCTATATATGTATTTTTAAATGTATGTGTATATACGCACAAAATGTGTATATAAATGCGTATATACATAAATACACACAAAAAAAAAAAAAAGATAAAATTTCACCCTTCTGTCCATGATGACTCTTCTGTTTATCTGTGTCTCTTTCTCTGTGCATGGTGCTGAGCTGCTGAATTTTTAAGCTTGCACTGATACCTAACTGAACTCCAGGTATTCCAGAATCTCTAAGGACTCTGATAGGCATAATCACATAACAAGCAGTAGGTCTGGTAAGTAGGGCTGGTTAGTAGGGCTAGTTTCCCATAAAAACTGGGTAAAATGCATCCCTTTTAAAGATAATGCTATCAATAAAATAAGTTATATAGTACATTTCATTGTTCTGTTTTTAATGTAATAAACTTTTAAGTGAACATTTGCCCCTAGTAGGAAGAGAGAAGATTCAGATTTATTTCCTCAAGCTGGTGATGTTCAAAGTGTTTTTTCTTCCTTTGCAGGGGTTTATTTGCATTTCCTTGCAGAATATTGTGGTTTATGATTGTGTTTAAGCTTCTCACTGTGGCTTTCATTGGAAATAGTACACTGTGTGGGCCTAAGTGAGCAGCTCAAGTCTCATTGCCCTGTATTGCCTCATGTCACCATTAGAAATGCCGTTTCAACAAAGATCTGCATCTGGTGTTTGTTCTTATGATCTAATGTTAACTATAGCCTGTAAATTGTATTTAGTCTTGTTCTTTGAAAATACTAGATGGAAAGCAAGAATAAAATAATTGATAAGGGGACCTCCAAGTGCAAACTTTTGTTTGTTGCTAAGCTCATCAAATGGAAAAGAATTTTAAGGAAGCTGACAGTTTCTATATGTTTACCTGCTGTTCCACAAAGGCATTTTTCACTTGATTTCATCCAATCTAATTAAAGCAGAAAAGGCTTTACACGTCTGAGTTAGCAGAAAATTCTGATTCGAAGTTACAGTTTTAACCACTTACTGGAAAGTTTACATCTGTTTTAGAGCTCTTAACTCAGGATTGTTTTATGCCATGCCATGGAATGACTAATAAATCTGACAAATTTGAATGGGAGGAGTTTTTGCCAGATGGCATAATACATTATCCAGGTACACCTGAGCATAAGGGAAAATAGCTTGTGGTACTTGTTTCTTTAGTCCCAGTTCTGTAAGATCTAATAGTCATTTCATTTGCACTCTTTTAAAAAAGAACAGAACATGTTCATAGAAATAAAAGTTGTTGTACTTACAAATATGCATTTGGAAACTGACATTTGATACTTTAAGTAGTGTAAGATTTCCCAGACTTTGCTACTTTAGATACAATAATTAAACCTTCCTTTTCCTGCTTCTTAAGCTGTATTTTTTGAAAACTTTCCATTTTAGGTTTATGATTCCTTTCAGAGCACTGTTGTTCCTTTGACACAGGCTGTTTGTTTTCAGCTGATAAGTGCTTGTCATCTCTAAGGCTATCCCTGTGTCTAATATAACAAAAGGGAGTAGTTATGCTCCTTTTTTCCATGTTTCCAATTACCACGTACTGGGTGATAAAGTGTGTGTGCTCTTTGTTTCTGTCCAGTGTGCCATTAGCCCTAGTGAATAAATTGCTTTGGGCTTTATGCAGCTGAACAGCTGGAATTAGATGTCAGGGGTATGTTGATCCTGTATTTAAAAAGAAATTTACCTACATCTGCCTCTCAATAATCCCTCAATGACTAACTCAAAGCCTTTTCCAAAATGTCTTGGGGTTTTTTTTGAATTGGAGTGTAGGATACTAGATTAACTTACAACCCTCGAGTGGCTAAAAAGCACAGTGTGTTGCTTTCTGTCCTGCTCCTTCTTAAAGCAGGCTTGCATATGCTTATCAAAAGTTGATTGCTATCTCTGGTGTCTGGAAATCTCCACCCACAAAATATGGATAGCTGTCTGTAGCTTTCCTGCGTTATGTGCCTCACCAGAAGACCTCGTGCACAACTGGAGAGATTGAATCCTTACCTCCATTGGCTTCTTGTCTCTGAACTGACCTGAGGCCTCATTCTTGTTGCTTATTATTGCTCTTATACTGCTTATTCTGTTGCCTTACAAACACATTTAATTCTCGTCCTTTGCTTTGGATTTCAGCTTCAGTCCTGAGACTGAAAGGCAACACAATCTCTTAAAAAATTTAATTCATGTGGAATCCGGTGGCTTCGCTTTGCAAATGTCATGTAGCAAAACAACAGATGATTGTGGCTGAAACTGTAATAACCAAGGTTCATTCTGGGTGAAGTGTGCTGGCTTTTATTAGGAAATACAGAATACAGACACTTTTTTAAAATGTTATTTCTCTGAATGTCTCTTGCTCCAGGGGTACCTTTGTTTGCCGTACATGGCGCTGCAGCAGCATCATCTCCTGTCGGATGTGACAGTCCGTGGCTTTGTTGCGGGAGCTACCAATATCCTGTTCCGTCAGCAGAAACACCTGAGTGATGCAATTGTGGAAGTATGGATCTTTGCATCTGAGCTGGGGGCAGAGTGGGGGGAAGCTGAGGTTCCATTTTAAACATAGCTTTACAGTTTCACATGCATGCCCGAATTTTAAATTCTTTCCATATGAAATAAATTCTCAGCTGCAGAAGTTTATTAAATTTCTGTGACTTGAGAGGACAGGGTTAGATAAGCTGTGCAAAGCTATTGTCCGTGGTTTTATATGTATCCGATATTTGAATTTGCAGGGCACTTGTTAAATTTTTTTGTGTTGGTGGTGTAATTTTATTTTTCATGTCATGGGCTTTTTCATGGCTTTGTAGTGAGGTCTTCAAAAATAAGTTCTTGCAGATGAGAATCAGATGCAGGTACTGATTTGACTTCCTTCTGATTTAATCAAGAGCGTAAAAACACTGTATCTAAAACACCCACTGTGTCACTTCTAGCAAATAGACACAACTATATAATCAGTATCTGGTAACCTAAGATGGTTCCATATAGGTAATCAACTTAATAAATAGAGGTGATAATCAAAGAGCACCATATTTCCCCTGCCAAACTTTCTGCCAAATCCTGTCAAATAAGCAGCCTTTACTGTGTGCCAGGGAAATGATCAAATTCTGGATATATCAGAGCAGTATCTGACTTTCTGAGAACAGTTAGTTCACTGTTTCTTTGGCCATTTGTTTCTTCTTGGTATTGGGAATGAGGGTTTAGATTTAGGTAACAATACGTAGTAGTGTAAGTTTGTATAAGCAGTTTTGTTTAGATAAATGTTTACCCTTGGAATTATTTCAAACAGATAGAAGATGCTCATGTACAAATCCACGATCCAGAGCTCCGTAAGATCCTGAACCCAACAACTGCTGACCTAAGATTTTCAGATTACTTGGTGAAGCATGTAACTGAGAACAGAGATGATGTGTTCCTTGATGGCACTGGATGGGAAGGAGGAGATGAGTGGATCAGGGCTCAGTTCAGTGCTTATCTTCATGCACTGCTTGCTGCTGTGCTGCAACCAGGTAGAACAGATACCTTGTCTAGGGATGGAGATGAGGGTGGACATGTCAAGCATTTGCTCTTTTGCTGTTGTTGTGTGGTCTGTCAGTGGATCTTCCTCTGCCTGAAGTTTCATTTTAGGCTGCTTTTTCAGTTGTCTTTGTCTATCCTTGTTATTTCTTGACAAGCTTGTCATTAATCCTTCGTTCACAGCCTTACAGACACTTTCTTATTAGACTGTCTTCATGATTTAATTAAGTTTTCCTCATAAGTAGAAGTACCTAAACCTGTGTATGATGAGACTGTTACAAATCTGAGTGTCTTCTAGACTGTATTGCAACCTGAAGTTAATTTTGGGAAACTGCTTGGATTCAAGGAGACATGAAGTTAAGCATCTGTCTTCATGAAGTTTTGCTAGACTGTTACAGCTCTTTTCCCTTCTTGCCATGGTCCTAAGTAGGGATTCACATAAGTGAAAAGTGTCACCTACAGGCTTTATGAGCTTTTGTTTCCTGGAGCTCAACATTTTTTGCTTTACCTCAGAAGGAATTCTCTATGTTCCAACCTTTTGTGCGAATATAAATAAAAGAATCAGTGTTTTTTATTTGTGGAAAATGTTCGTTTGCCCTGCACTCACTGTTAACTTCATTCTCATAATGATTTTTCTCTATTCACACCAATTAAATTCAGATTTTGTTTTGTGGTATTTGTGAGAAAACATGGGATTGAAAACCTGATTTTAAAGTCTGGAAGATGCCAAGTTCTTGGTTTGACAAAATTAATACTTTGAGAGGATTACCAGAGTGATATGAAATATCAGGGTTTTCTGGGAAGTCATACTACTTCACTGATGGGCTGGTTAATTGCTTCCTATACTCTTCAGTGTTTTAAAGGGGTTGTTGTTATAAGTTTATTCCACAGTACTTCCTGCTGTAGTTTTGGAGTGGATTTGGGAGTTACTAAACTTGAATGAGTAATAACAGTACAGCAAAGCCCAGTGTATCTGACCAAGACTGATGGAAGTGGTGGTTTTGTTCTTGTTATGTGGCCATTATCTAATATGTGGCCATTATCTTCTCTTTCCTATCATTGCTCAGAGAAAAAGTCAAGAGACGTGTTTGGATGATTTTTTTTTTCCCAGTTGAGCTCTTAGAGCTTTATAAATGAAGTAAAAATAAGAAGAGTAGTTTTTAGCTTTTTTTTTCCTCTTGTCCTGGTATTGTATATTTTTGACACTTTAAAATAAAAATTAACCATTTTTGAAGTACCCAGGTTTTAGTACTGGTGTTCTAATTGTTACTGACTTGATAAGAGCCTGGAAAAATGAAATTTTTCTTTACAAGAAAAAAAGTTATTTATCTTGTAGTTATTACATCTCTAATGAATTTCTGCAAATTCTCGTCTTTATTTTAATTTATCAGACAATGAAAAGATTTTGTCAGACTTCGGAACAGCATTTGTAACAGCCTGGAAAAATACCCACAACTACAGAGTATGGAATAGCAACAAGCATCCAGCTCTTGCAGAGGTAAATTCTAGGTAAGGAAACTTTTTAGTATTTACTCTAATTCTGGGCAGTAGTTTTATGAGGAAAAACATATCCAGAGTCAGGAGAAGTGAAACTTGCTCAAGTTGATTTTCAGCTGTCCCCAGCTACAGAAAGTTCGTCATTCCTCAGGAACTGTCCTCAGATGGTTCTGCTTTTTATTAATTACTTCCAGGTGTGCAGGAAGTAGCTGTGTCCAGGGTTGCCACTGGTAGGGATAGAGGGGAGCTGGCTGTTCTATGTGTGTTTTCACTGAAAGATTTGACAGTGCCAGGCTTGGTACCACTGTTGGCTGTGCATGTGTTTTGTTTAGTGTTACTTTAGCATTTGTTTAGTTTTGTTTAGTATTGCTGTACTGCAGTGAGCTCTGTTTGCTTTTACTTTGTCAGTTGCTGTAGTCTGAAAAAGGTTTTTCCTTAGACCTACAAAGCTCTTTTGCTCTACGTAGGGGATGTTTTTTTATTTGCTCTGTGTTGCTGGAAGGGGGTGCTTTTGACTTACTGTGAAGAGGTTGTTAATATCTTGTCTGTAAATAGAAGTCATCTTACAGGTAGTTCATAAGAAATCTGTTGCTGAATAGTCACTGCAACCCAGACTTCTGTGAAGTGATAGAGTAGTATATCTGCAAAATATTTTTTAAACTTTTTTTTTTTGGTAAGGCACACATGGGAGTACAGCTAATAATTACATGATACAGATTCATCATGAAAAATAAATTAATGTTTTCTTGGGTTTTTCCTCCTCTTCTAGCCATCCATTCCAGGGACAGTACTCTGTATCAGATGTTAAGTTAAGATTGTCACAGTAAGTACATAGTACCTTGATTTGTATTTTTTAAAAATATTTTTGGTCAAATATCAATAACTGCATAACTGTTGCTATCATGAACTAGACAAGATAAGATTCAAATTGGCCATCTTCATGAATCTATACTCAATGTTCTCTCAAAACATCACCATATGTAAAGATGAAACATTTGCCTTAAATAAATAATAATTTTTTTTAAAAAGGCTAATGCACTATTTTGTGTTGGACTTTACATAATAGAGCCTTGATTTTTTTGCATTGCAATTATAAGGCTTTTGTACATGTATAGCTTGTCAGCTAAAGCTGTTAAAACTTCTGTCAGTGATTTGACTTTAGGTCTCATTATTAGGACACAACAGCTTTTTTTTTTCTTTCTCATTAGCTGTTTTTTAACAATGCTAATACAGCATTGTTCTAAAACTCAAAGTTCACTGTATGCGTACTGAGATACGGTTCAGTTCCTTCAATTTACAAGTTACAGTGAGTTTTGCATAGTTTCTTATTGAACCAGACTCAGCTGAACTTGAAGATTATCTCAACTGCTGCTTTTAGAATTCACGTCTTAAGATTCAGTGGTGCTTGTTTTTTCTGTAGCTGTTCAGCTCTAACTGAAGCCAGAATTCAGCCTGGGGTTTATGCACCAGGCAAAAAGAATTCTTTTCTCACTTAGCTGTGCTGACCATAAAACAACAGTCTCTCTCTCTCTCTTATTAATGGATGATCTTTCTATGAAGACTTAATTTGAAAGCTCTGGTGGTGTCTATAATGTTGTCCTGTTTTTGTCCCCTTGTGTGAAAGGGGAGTTACTAACTCCTCTGGGTAGTGTGAGATCAATTTAAAAGGACCAGTAGTTCTTACTGTGCTTCTAATAATAAGTATTTTTACAACAGTGCCTGTATTCTGCTGGTGGGACTTTGATACCAGATCCTCATCAAAAGTACTTGCCTTTGCAAACTGAGCCTAAACTTGGTTTTAGTCTATTCTGTTTTTTCTGCTTTTTCCATCTACACTGAAGACTTTTGAAAGTGGGAAAAGAATGTGGCATGATGTGTTGTTGAGTTTCACATTAATGGGTTTGAAAAGCCTGAAGTGTGGACTTGAAAGTTACAACTTAAAACTAAATTAGATTATTTTCAAGCGATTGTACTTGTGCAGTAGAACTGATATCGCTTTTGTGCTTTTCTTTCCAAATGATGATAATGTCTGTCGCTCGTGAGCAGAGACCAAGGAAGGAATGACATGGACGGTTATAGTGATATGAAAACCAACAGTTTATTCACTTACAAATTCGCTCATATACCTTAGCACGCTGGACTGGCATAAGGTCATTGGTTCACTGACCAGCCACCCCTCAAAGGGATTGGCTGAACCCAATAACACTTACTTCAGATATTTTCTCTTTGGTATCAATAACAGTTCCATAGTTTACAAAATCTCTTAGCTGTTTTCCCACAGCGTCCATGAGAAAGCAGAGCTTTCTCACAGACACTGACAGAAAGCTGAGAAATCTCCCTGCACCATGCTTCCAGCATTCACAAATGTCTGTCATTTTCTTGCATTTCTTTAACAAAAGCATGAGTGTAAACTGTCCTTGATCAAAAAGTTAATCTTAGATACAAAGTAAACTCTATTTAGAAAAAAAAGGACTGATCAGTTACACTTGCTGTTCTGTTTAAAGGTTATGTATTAGGGCTAAGAATTCCTAAAACTACTGCAAATCTGACTTTGTAATTTAGATCGTAAATGCATTTTGGTAAACATTTAGGAAAGATTGAGCATTGGAATGGGCTGCCCAGGGAGGTGGTGGAGTCCCCGTCCCTGGAGATGTTTAAGAAATGACTGAATGTGGCACTCAGTGCCATGGTTTGGTTGACAGTGTGGTGTTCAGCCATGGATTGGATTTGATCTCAAAGGTCTTTTCCAAAGCATGGAGTCTGTGAAAGGTTTAAAGTGTGCTGTATAGGAATGAACCATTGGGTGTTGCGATTTCCTATCCTTCTGGCAGCATCTTTTCATCCTCTGAGAAGCTTGCCCAGCTGATCTCTGTGGATGAGTGCAGGAATTGGGCTTCACCATATATATGAACTATATATATATATGTATGCTATGTAAATCTGTGTGTAATGATACATACTTTAACTAGTTTATTTACACCTAGGAGTAATAAGAAGTCAGTCAACTAACAGTCTTCAGTATCTCTCTTGTTTAGCTCAGTGCAAAACAGTGAACGTGGAAAGAAGATTGGAAATGTGATGGTTTCTACCAGCCGGAATGTGGTACAAACGGGAAAAGCTGTAGGTAAGAAATCTATTTAAAATCAGTTTACATCTAAGCTGGATCATTTTTGAAGAAGCATCCTATTTCTCAGTTTTATTTTGTTTTTGTCCAAGTGTACTTTGTAACATGCTCAAATCAGAGCAACATTTTGAAGGGTAAATCTGCTGATTGAGGCCCCGTATATTGTGTAATAGCGGAGAGAGAAGCAGCTAGACAAAGAAGTCAGTGTACATTCCTTTTCCAGTGTGGCCTGGAGATAAATGTGGGAAGAGAGATGTTTAGGTAAGAGATCCCATGTAATCTGGTAAATACTTCGACCACACCACCATCTGAATTGAGTTATTGTCAACTTTGATATCACTTTGACTGAAACGATCCAAAGCTGATTGAGATCAGAAAAAGTCCTTGTGTCACTTTTTGCAGATTTTGCAGCAGTCTGTAATTTTCCGGAAAGGCACTTGTTGCACTTGAACAGGGGCATCATCATGTTGTCTTCCTGCAGTGTGAGATAATGGGAGTTCACCTGTTAAGGGTCTGATTGTTGTTTGGCAGTAGCTGTGCCAAAAATTGTTTAACTTTCTCTTTTATTCTGCTGGAGTCTGTCTTTTCTTTTTGCTGTGGGGCACTCTGGCCAGGAGTGCCTTTCAGCCCAAAGTCTACAGAGCCTTCCCAGCCAAAGGACATCACAGGCTATTTCTGCTGAGCTACTGTGATCAAGTTATTTGAATATTTTCTGGCACAGACTGTGGAATTGGATTTTAAATCCCAAATTGGACAATTGATTGAGTAATTTCTAAATTTAAAAAACCCAACATTTCTTTGTAGCAACTCAGTAAAGATAACACTTCACTACTGATTTTTGTTTTGTATTGCAGGTCAGTCTGTTGGAGGAGCCTTCACAAGTGCAAAATCAGCTATGTCATCATGGTTCTCCACTTTCACACAGTCAACCCAAAGCCTTGGGGACTAAATGCTGGTTTGGCAGAATGCTGCTGACTATTTCAGGTGCAATCTTTCTCTGAGCTGTAAAAAGACCACTCCAAAATGTAGGAGTGGAGATTAACTACCCAGGACCAAAATAAGGTATATGTTGCTTGCAAGGAGATACGGAATGTTATTCTTCACTTTCCCTACAAGTATAGAAGAATGGTGTCACCATACAATGGGATGGCATTTGCAGTATATTGGTTATATTTAAAATGACTACTTCTCTTTAAAACTGAGCCTTTATAAAGACATTAGCAAATGGGGCTTGTTGCAAGCCACATGTGTTTGACTTTAGATTTGTACATTTTCTTGGATGTTGAAGATATTTATGTAAAGTGGTTCTATTTTTCAATCCAGATAGCCAAATGTTTGTGAATTCTTGTTAGGAATAAGCAGAATATAAATAATAATTCCTCTTTTAGGTTGGATTTGAGAGAATCTCTGCAACCCTTAAAGGGTGGAACTTTCATGCTTTTACCTGCAAATTAAAATCAACAAGATGCAGAGTAAGACTATGGCTGACAAGGGGTTTTTTCTTCCTCTCTCCTCTGTATCCATGTAGAATTGTTTGAATGAATCAGTCTCTAGCTCTCTTTGTGTCTCCAAATCTGTGTGACAGTTGCAAAATCAGTAGTTTTTTTCATGTTATGCAGTAGGCCTTCATACCTTTGCGTATGTTTTGGCTGAGTTTTTCCCCTGGGACGTGAATGGGATTCCAGTTGGAGAGATCTCTTCAGGGAAAGTATTACAAAGCATTTCTCCCAAATTGGGATTAGATCATAGACAGTTTTGTGAGGTCTTGCTCTATTAGGATGTAATTACAACAGTAATGTAGTTGCATACATATGAAGTACTAAACCCACCCAAAACTAGCACAGCAGCAAACTCTGTGTGTTTTGGGGTTTTTTTCCCCAGTAAAGTTATGAGGACTCTTCCAAATGAAAATCAGCTATGTGGATTTTCTGTGTCGACTCAGGGAATGTGCTGTTTGGATAATTGCTTTTTTCATAAGGAACACTAGAATTGAGACTAACTAGAACAGCTCAGTTCGTATCCTTGTGTGAAGAAATATAATAGTTTATTTGAAAAGATGTGGCATAATGCTGTATTTCCTATGTAACGCGCATGTGGTGTCTTCTGTACGCAAGCGTATTGCACTTCCTACAATTCTTGATCCCAAGGGAGATGATTTCCTGTTTTCTTGCGATGTGCGTGCCTCTATATGCCTTCTGACATCCCCATATGTTGCTCTTAACATTTTCTACATTACATTATCAAGTGTTCCAACTTTTCTGTACCAAAAGGCTCTTAGTTTATTGCCTCATCAGTATCTGTCAGCATTTTGCCATGTTCTTTTCTGGGGCCAAGATTTGTAGTCCTGGTTCTCTCTCCTATTCCTCAAATAAAATGCAGCAGCTCTACAAGAGATAAACAAGAAGGCTTGAATGTTTTTAAGAAATTATGTTTTAATTCCTTATATGCATTTGTAAAGCTAACAGAAAAGCCACACTTGCATCACATTGTCACTGTCCAGCAACTTGGTTGTCAGTTTTTTTGCTTCAGTGATTTGAAAACATGGGATCTGGTTTAAAGCCTTCTTGAATTTTTTTTTCTAGGACAGACTAGATAGTATGACTGTGGAAAACCTGAAAGTAAACAGCTAGTTTGAGTAGTTTGATTTGAGAAGGGCAAAAAAGACCCCTAAAGCTCTACTAATTTATTGCTTCTGACACACAACTAAGATGTATCTATCAAACTGCGACTATTGCTCCTGGTCTCTGTGTGTCTTTGTATAGCACCTAAAACTTCTGATGCTCTTTTCTGTTTTATTCCACAACTCTGTGATAGACATTCATATCTTTTCAAAGTCTAGGTATTACTTTATATGCAGTGAAGTAAGACTAGAGCTGTTTATTCATGATGTGTCTAGAGCTTTCTGATTCAGCATGCAGATAAGAAAATAACACAAAATAATCACTTGCTTTTGTGAAATGACTAATTTATTATCTGCTGTCTGGGATTTAAGTGGTCAGGGTCCATCTTGTAATCAAGACTGAAGAAGGGTCCGTAAGGGATTTAAGCACTTACAAAACTAACTTCAGCAACTTAAGGCATACCTAGATAGATTTAGGCTTAGGAGCTCACAGTGGTGAGTTCTAGAAGCTGGGCAAGTAGTTGGTATTTATGTGTACAATCTGTAGAAGCAAGACCTTCAAGGATCCCTTTTCAATATCCTTGTCTTTGTCACCTCCTCACCTGAGTTTTCTCTGTTGAATTCTCAAATGCTCCAAATTAATATGACAGATTTATTAGCTCTTTGCATTCCTCTTATTCCCACAGATTCCCTCGCTGGCCTAGGGGTTTTAGAAAGCTGACCTTTGTTTGTTTGTTTGTTTTCTGGTAGATTAATGTGAGGAAAGACAGAACGAGGTGCCCTCATTGGCTGCTTGTTGCTTCGTACAGTGACTCTGTTGTGATACTTAACAATTTTTCTCTTATGGGCAAGAAGACCAGACAGATCTTTCTCTGCAGCCTTTTTCTCACTGTCCCAGCTGTCTCTGTTGTGGAACCAAACATACCAAACATACAACCTGATTAAGAGTATTTTCCTTTCTTTACAAATGACAGAATAAAAAACTTACATTACTTTTCAGTCTTTTTAAGAACTGGCACCCTGCTAGCAAGTTGGAGTCGGATTTAAACTCAGATTTAAACAGTGATTAAGACTCACAGAGTGGGTGGAGATGAAGTGATCTTCATAATTAGTTGTCTTCATTAACATTTACGTTTGTTCTCCAACATTTGCTTAAGCTTACTTGTGGGCTGTAGGAAGGCGTGCAGCCACTGAGGTTCATCTAAGCTCATGTAGTTCTCTTCTTAATTTAATGCTTGTAACCTCTTTAGTTAAATCCAATGCAAATGCAAGTTATTTTCCTCTCCTCTGTTTTAAAATTTCCAGTGCAGGCATTATTAATTATTCAGAAGGATTTAGGCAGTTGACTTCCATTTCAAAAGCCCTGACATCCATTTCTGCACCATAAGAAACAATGGGTCCTAAGTGAATTGGTGATACTGCCTCTAATCGTCAGCTGTGAAGGTATTGTTACAGCTCTGTCGTGATTTGATGTTGCAAAGGTATTTCTGGCTGTCAACATGCAGCACACACTGACTTACAGGTAACACAATAGCACACCTCTCAACTTTCTGTCATCACAAGCATCAGCCTCAGCTTTTTGTATGTGCCAGCAGTTGAGGAACTGCCTGTTGAGTATAGATATGAGATGTAAGTCCCCAAAACCCCACAAGACTTAAGTATTGCTGACCTTATATTTCATTTGACTAAAGTGTTCAGCATCTTTCATCAGTCATTTTCATGTCATAGCCTTAATTCCTGTACACATCTCACATCAGTTTCCTCAAATGTCACAATTTAATTAGAATTTTTAGGTCAGTGTTCTGGTACATTGCACTTTTTTGACTTTGTACTTCTGTTTTAAGCACCTTTGTAATTAAATATAATATTTTGCCTAAATAAGCTTCTGATTTCCATACAAATTATTACTAAGCAGAGAAACTAATGTGGCAATATTTAACTGTAAAAGTGAAGGTGTGAATGCAGTTTTTAAACATAGAAACTATTGCTTGATAATTGAACATACAAGTAATGTATTTGATTTTTCTTGTGCTGCTTGAAAAATAAAATACATCCAGCCTGTTTAAAGTTCTATCTGCTCAAAAAGCTGTATTATTTTAATAAATTAATTCCACCAGAAGACACTTGAAGGCATCTGGTTTTGATATTGGTAGCTGCTTGTAATTCACTGGCAGTCTTTTTGAAATTTGTCTTCCATTTAAACTGATTATGGATGCTGCTTTTTGCAAATCTATGACAAGAGGATCCTCTAGTGTGACTTTATTCCCTGTGGGGTGCTGCTTGTTGTGAATTGATTGAAGTCCTCAAGAGGTCACAGACCTCTCTTACATCGATAAGAATTTCAAGTATAACTAAAATTTTGGTGTAGATTTAGCTTCAAAGTAACTTGTAGTTTCTGTGGATTGTAACATCTGGTCAAAATCAAGATGCTGTGTAAATTAATTGCTGCACATCCAGTCCTCTGCCATAGTGAACTGTTTTAAAACTTCAGAACTTCTACTCCAGCTCTTGCTGTACCTGTCTGAGAACAATTTGGTAAATGGATGCTTCCAGAAGGAGGAAACTGACTGCCTTGGGTAACATTTAGATGTGAATTAGACAAAGGTTCTGTCTAGAGAATGGTTGCAATTCCCTAAAATTTGTTAAGGTTTTTCCGACTGTGTGCAAGTAGTTGTGCAAAGACACTCAAAGATAAATTTACGACATGTTTTTTATGCACTGCAATTTCACTTTCTTGCAGGTATTTGGTTTTCATTAAAAAGGGCGACATGGAGAGTATTCATTAAAGGGAGAAACACTACATTATTGTATTATGATTAAAGATGTATGACAAATTGCTTCATGGTGTTTTGAGTCTTTAATGCTGTATTAGAGATAGGACTGACTTAAAAAAGCAGGCACAGAGCTTTACTTCTGTGATGTTTCTGGTCTTGACCCCATTCTTTAACAAACATCAGAAACAATAATTGAATTCATAAAAAAATAGGGAAATGGATCACTTCTATCAGTTAAATAGTGACCCTTACTCAGATTACTTTATTCCCTGTAAATTGACATCCTGTGTGCATAACATCTGTACACAGGTGGCTTAATCTCAGTTGGGATGGAACTTGGAAGTCTAGCTGTCTTGAGTCAAAATTGTTTAATCATACATTGCTCCTCTTGTAATAATACCTCAAAATCAACTAATAAAGTAAGGTGAGGGTTTTTTTGCTTCCCCACCTGAATTTATTGACTAATATTGATGAAAGCACAATCACTGTTTGCCTTAATAGTAGCAGAGAACAACTACAAAAGCTTCTTTTTTTTTTTTGTCTGAATCCAGCTCACCAATAATCTGGCACTGCTTTCTGGATCAGGTGAGCATAATCAAGTAAGAATCTTTAAACTGAAGGAAGAACAGATATTTGAAGTGAAGGCAGATGTACAGCTATCATCTTGTCTTAAAAACAACATGGGACATAACATCACTTGCATACTATATGAAATAGATGGAAAATACTGGAGAAGGGAACTCAGTTGATTTCTCATCCCTGAAGAAATGCACACAGAAACACAGTGGAGAATTTAAAAGTCCAGGCATACAAGAAAGTGGCAAAAAATAACACAGAGCTTAACATACTGCCTAATATGACCTGTGGTTACTGACTTTGCCACTGTGAATAATTTGCGTGTATATGGATTTTGCCATGTGCCAAAGAGCTGAGTTAAGCATATGTCAGCTCTTAAATTTTGGAAACTGTTTCATGTTTTTTTTCTCTTCAGAAAAAACATGTGTTCAGCATTAAAGTAGCTAGCTGTGCTTCTTGCACTTTCCAAATAAAATCTTGATGTTTAGCACATGATCGGAATAGTCTTTAAGGTCTACATGACATCATTGCCTTTTATTGTTAGTTTATTTTATTGGTAGGACCTTTTATTGCCCTGTTTATGGGCTCTTTGGTCATATTAATGCAGTAGAGTGCCTGTGTGTATCCAGTGCAGTTCCTTGTTTGAGGAGATGAAGTCAGGTAATGCTCCAGGTGCCCAACCTTCAGCACTTCAGTAGTGGCGTGTGTACAGTGCCTAAACTCTTTCTTTGCTGAAACAGAGGTGCCTGGTGTCATGTCACGAGTTAGACCAGGCCCCAGAAGAGCTTTGTGGTTTAGAGGAGCGGGGCAGAAAAGCACAGACAGGGATATTTCTCTTTCACCTTCATGCCTGTTCCTTCTTCCATGTCAAAGGCTCTGTGACTCAGTACTGACCCAGGTTTTGCTCTCACCTGCTGGTCCAGGCTGCTCACTGACCTCTTCCATACAGCAATTTGGGAGGTGTGTGAAGATGTGCAAATGCTGTATAGGCTGGCTCCTGGCATCAGGAGCCATCCCTGCATTTTATGGGGTATCAGTATCAGTCTGCTGATACTCCTGCTCTGGGTTTATAGGCTCTGTAAGAACTCTGCCTTGCTGAACTGGACTCATGAGAAATGTTGTAGGAGGGAGGTATTTTATATACTTCTGAAAGTGGAACTAAACAGAACTTTGTCTGGCTAATGTTAAGCATGAAGTGGAAAGAAACTGGTTTTAAGGGTGAGCCTGCTTCAGAGTCTGCCTAATTTACAGCTCCTTTCATGTAGCAATCCAGAGGAAAAAAACAGAAAATAACTTGAAGGTAGCTGGAAATGGGAAACAAAGAAGGAAAAACACTAGCCTGGCTAATAAATTCAGTGGTCTGCAGGTTTGTCACAGGTGTCCCTCAGCTGTACTGCAATGTGGCAGGTGCTCGTGCATCTTAACAGAGACAGAGAAGTGAAATAAATACCGTGAAAAACAGTAGTGCCTTAAATCTTAAAAATATTTAGGATGTTATCAAATTATTTTGCCCCCCCAATTTAACTATCTGTCTGATCCTGTTCTCTGTAAAACTTGGCATAATTCACTGTCCCAGATCTGACTGCTCCTTTACAACAAACATTAAACTTGCAATTACGTATGTATTTAAACAACTGCAAAAACGATTTAATCCATTGAAAATTAGCAGAGGCCAGATCACTTTTTTTGTTACTTTAGGTGAGGGAAGCTGAAATGATGTAGGACTGACTTAATTACCTTTTTATCTGAAAAGAGGTAAACTTCTTTGCAAATGTAGCAGAGCTTGAGGACCTGAGTTGATTCATTGAAACTTGTACGTAAATGTACTTCAAAGGCAAGTACAGATTGAATAGGCTAAGATTAGGCTGAAGCTTTGTAGCAAGACACTAGGTTAGATCTCTGTGAAGGCTTTAATCATATTTGCTCTATTTATGAAATGAGAACTGCATTTTCTTCAACTATTGTCTTTGTTCCTGCAAAAGTCTAATTCTACGTCTCGTGACCACTTCCAGGCAGATGACAATGCTTTGCCTGCACAGTTTCCTTCTTTAATTACGCAAGGAAAGAATTTAGACTGGAGAATAGCATTTACCAGCTGTTTTCCTTTGGGGATGAATACTGGCTCAGCAACTAGTTGTGTAAGTGAACTAATAATAAGTATGTCTTTAGCAGTCACTAGAGACCTGTTCACCATTTGACTAGTCTTGTCTTTAAATGCCATATTATTAATAGCAAATAAATTTCAAATAAGGTACTACAGAATCTTGGGCCACATAAAAGATGAAACATACAGGTAACATATAGAAAAAAAATATTAAAAATGTAGATGAGCAGGAAGTCACGTAGACTGTATTTCAAAAGATGTTCTTAAATGGATAAAATCAAGTACTTCCAGGTTCTGTGAGGCAACTGTGACTTAGAGCCACCACAATTTAGGATTTCCTATTTAGTAATTCTTATTTTCTATTCAAATTCATCCCTTTTTTTTTTTCATTTTTCCTTCAGTAAGAAACTACACTTAAGACTTTAAACTCAAGTTAAAAGTTCTCAGTAACAGAACGAGCCCACTCTGCTCCTTCACTAGCTATAGATCATCTGCACTTAAAACACCAAAGCCTTGTCCTAAAGCCTAATGCAGCCTGATAACAGTAGGGTGAAGTGAGAACCAGCCACAGAACTAAGCAGCCCATCCAGGCTGAGTTACTTGGATACAGCTCATGTTTTTGCTTGAGGTATGTGATTCTCCAAAATGCATTATAAAGGAGTATCTCTGTCTTTCTTTTTATGTATGCGCCCTTGCACAGGCTTGCAACATGAAGGCAATATAAACAGACCTATCAGCAGGAGCTCCTGAGTCACCTCACACCTCTTATCTAAAAAATGTAGGTGTTAAAAAAAAGTTTATGTAATGGTAAATGCAATCATGTTATGTCACCTTCATTAAAAAAAAAAATGGTAGCTTTTCATTGTTACTCTGAGTCCCATAAATCCTCACATGGCACAAAATGCCAAAGCATCGGGAAGAGTTTTATATAAGGCAGCTTTCTTATCTTAAAGTCACTTTTCTAGTCAAAGCCTCTAATAATTGTACAAGACAAAACTTTGTAAAGCCCCTTGGGACCTAGCCCAAACAATATATAGGTTGTTGTCTTTATTAAAGGCTGCAGTTTTATTTACTGCAATAAGAAACAATTAAGAAAAAGCCAGTGCCAGTCTGGACAATGGAGTAAATAAATTTGCTCTTGATTATTGACAACTGAAAATAGGTCTGCCATCTTCTGAACTTACAGAATTTGTACCGTGAGTGGAGAAGTGCTGATTTACAAAAATGCAATCCTCAGTTTGACTTCAATACCTAATTTCCAGCTTTTACTGAGTAGTAGTGAGCACAGTCAACTTAACATACTCAGCTCCAGGCTTTTTGCAGCTTAACTATTTCTAGCTGCCTTCAATAAGCTACTCGCTACAAGTGTGCATGTGGTGGGAGGGTGGCAGAGCTCTATTTATTTCAACCAAAAAGCACACTCAGGCAGTTGGATTCAGTCTTTTTTAATAAATTAATGTCATTCAAAATACAGTGCCAGAACATGATGCAGCTGAACATGCTAGTAAGGTTTGTCATGAAGCACCTGTGTTCATGTTAGGTTGGCGGTACCCCGCTACTGCTAGTGGTTCCTGGGATTAATGCCAGAGCAGCACTAGGCATCTGCTCTCCTGCACACACAGCACAGGATATTCCTGAAGTTTGCTTCCCCCCCTCCAAAGTAAAAAACCTGACAGCTAAGGGATATCTATACACAACCACACTACAGTAATGCTTGTTATTAAATTAACAGAAAATAAAGACCTGGTTAATCCACACTAAAACTTTGTTTTACAATGGAAAAATACATCAGCAGCAGGAAGTAATATACATGAGCCAATGTTACTATAATACAGAATGTGGAGGCATTTACTGATTAAAGCCCCACATAGACCCGCACTATGAGGGCTGGCAATTCCTATTGCAAGCCCAGCAACTTAAGTCCACACCTGGTAATCTACCAGCTGCTTGGAAGACCTGTATTCTAAATAGACAGGTATAAGTTAGTGAAAATAGAATACATGCACCTCATCATACAGCTTGACTGAACCTGCAGTCATTTTGCCCAGCATGTTACCATACAATGGAAGATCTACCCTTCCTACCACAGGTAGATCCATGGGATTTGTTTCTTTTCCTTTAATGGCATTACTATACCAACATAGATATTAGTATTTAGTAAGTGCAGCACAGTTCTTTAATTAGGCCGCACTGACAATTATATAACTAGCACTTAAGTAGAATATCCAGTAGTTAAAATGTAACTGGAATATACTTTCAAAAGAGTTGTGACATCATCCTAGAAACAATAACTACTTTTTTTCTGAAGCTAATTTTCCCGAACTGAGACTTTATAGAACTAGAATTAATTCTTTAGTCAAGTCAGATGCTTAAGCTCATGATATACATATATTTTTCTCAATTATCAGATAATAGTATTTGAGATTATGGAAGCGTATCTGCTCATTTCACTAATTCATACTGAATGGCAGCAAGTGTTAGGTAGGGCGTAAAAATACAACTCATGAAAGACAGCTCTGAGATTTCCATCCCCAGACCTGTTCTTTCACAGCCATTTATTTCTTTTATTATTTTATAACTGAGCACAAACTCAGTTGTGCAGTCTAATTTGGGAGCTATACAGGTGGTAAAGTAACCATCTCCCCATCCAGCTCAAATTCATCAGCTCCATCTGGGGAGAAGAGATACGTTGGAGGTTTCCATGGGGACTCTTCAAGGCAAGATGGATACAGCTTTCCTACAGTGCACCGGAAGTCTTTCCCCAAGTCCCACAGCACACGTTCCGATATGTGCTGCCTCAGGAACCAGCGGTCGAGTTCCAGGTCATACTGATAGGTGGCATACTTGGCTCTCTCATTCATGTGGGTCTCCCGTATAAAGACACATAAGGAATTGGAGATGACAACGGCCCTGACACACGGGTCGGAATAGCGCTTGGCAGGGATATTGGCTGCCATCCTCCATTCGTTTTTATTGACATCGTAGATCTCCACTGTTACAGAAGACCCATCCACAGTACTGCTGGGGAGCCTTATACCAGAATTGCTGGCAATGTGCAGTCCTCCGATATAGAATATCTTATCACCAAAAGCAGCAGCTGAAGCAAAACATCTGCTTGTTTGTCGCATCGCCATCTCCACCCAGGCGTCCGAGCGGGGGAAGTAGCAGTACATCAGGTTGTGTGCCATGACGTAGATGCAGTTGTGAACTGCCACGGCCGTGCTCCACTGCCACGCGCACGGCAGGGGGCTGACCATGGTCCACTCGTCCTTCTCAGTGTCATACCTTTCCACAGTCCTCCTGTTGAGCTCCCCACCCACGCTGTCTCCCCCGATTGCATAGATGTATCCTTCACAGCACACCAGGGACGGCTTGATGCGCACAAAGAGCATCGGCGTCTTGGGGAACCAAGTGTTCTGCTGCGCATCAAACCAGTAAAAGCAATTCACAGTTCTGAAGGCAGCCTGGAGTTTGCTGCTTTTACTGTGATTGGTTTTTGTGTTCTTCAGAGGAACTTGCCCACCTGCTATATAGATGTCATTGTCGGGAGTTACCAGCGTCCCAACCTTATGCAAGTCAGCGGGAGGGTTGCAGAGTTTGTAAACTTTCTCTGCCTGTGGGCTGTAACAGACAGAAGAGTAAAGACTACCAGGGTTTTCAGCAGCAGCTTCAATGAATATCATCATCTCCTCTTTTGTCATGCCAAGTCTGGGCTTGAAAAATTTGGGCATCGATTTGTACAGACCTTGCACCACCACTGATTTATCATTAGGTGGCAAGCCTTGAAACCAGGCTCTCTGTGTTACTTCTGAAAGTGCATCAATTCGGATTTGGCTAAGAACAGAGGACAAATACTGTGAGCGTGATTCTGTGTTGTACTCCAGCCATAACATAGCAGCCTCACGCACTGTCTCCTCCTTTTCCACATTTAAATTGTCACTGCTTAAAATATCTATCAGTAGATCATGTGACAGTTGCATGAAAGCCTCCTGGTGGTACACAGCTGTGAACTTGTGCTCCACCATTCTTTTAGCACTCTGTTTTAACTCTTCACAGCTGAAGAGATCAGCAAAACTTAATAGACGGACACAATTTTCTGCATTAATTTTTTTGATTAAATATTCTCTACATCGTTGTAACACATCATCTACCTGTAATGCAAAGAAGAAACACACAAAGTATTACACATACAATCTATGCTTTCAAGTAGCACCAGCACATAAAAGTACCTGTATCTGGTGTTGAACAACAGTTCAGGCCTGGAATACTATACATACACAAAAGTATAGCAGTGACTCACTCAACTGCTTCATACAGATCAAGTACACAACATGATTACATCTTCTAGCAAAACTAATTTTCTAAATGTTAGAAGTGCACTGGTGTACTTCCAACCTTCCAAAGGGACTGTCATGCAAGGAGGGATGGCTACATGAAGCAGATTTGGCAAGCAACTGCTGTCTATACTGAATGAACTGAACAAAAGTATGTTGAAATGACTGAAGAGGAAAGATCTTCTAAAAAGGTAAATAATAAAACGGTTCAGGGATTAGAAGCTGTTATTTCATCCTCTAAACATTCCTACCTGTAAGAAGCAGGCAGTTTCATAGAGCTGCTCTACTGTGCTGTCGCTTATTGCCAGGTTACCCGTGTATGCATAAGTGATGATGATCTGCAGAGTGGCTGCATCCACATTCCTCAGGTGTACGTGTGTTTGTTTGCTCTCGCTCAGCCCGCTCATGAACATTGCTCTGAGGAGAAACACACATATTAAGACAAGGATCAGCAGTGAGTAAAGTAATGTTAAATAGTCACCTGTAAGCCTTTGGTGATTACACTCCTAAAGGTGAACAGTCCTTTTGCTGGCCTGTTTACAGGTGTTTAGTATTTATTTTAGGCTAACATCTACTATTAAAGATAAAACATTTGAACAAAACAGAAGTAACATCAGTGCCTTCTGCAGAAATACTTTATATTCATGCAAACTCTTCTGTGTTAATCAGCAGACAGCTCTAATGATTTTGGAGTTTTAATGATGTGATTTAAATCTTCTTCTATGATAGGTGGTAAGAGGGAAGAAACATCCTCCAAAAAATGCTGTTGAAACATACACAGCTAGATTTTAGATTCTAAAACAAAAGCAGATTTATGTAATGGACTGAGCCAAGTCATATCAAAAAGGATGCTCCTCTGGGAGGAGAAGAAATGGAGCAAGGACTAGCATTGTATAAATTATTTCTTATATACCATTCATCATAACATGCAGTAAACTTCAAATTTGCAGGCAGAAATCAGTAACAGAAAAACCTATCAGATCTAGTCTGACAAAAAAAAAAAGAGCAAGTATTTCCATTTCATCTTCCTGAAAAACACTAGAAAGGCAATTTAAAACAGGGTTATTGTTTCCTTAATGCTTTACACACCTCTTGCCCATTCTGGTATTTTAATTGTAACACAGTTAAGAACTAACTGGAATGTGATACTATATGTCATGTACTTGTCGATTTTCTTAAAATAGGGGACATTGCTTTCAAGACCTTTATATTGATTCAGGTTTGGTATTTATGGTTGTGTTAAAAATGCAGTTCAAGACTCTTTATATTTATTTGGGCTCTTTTTTTTAAGGAAACCAGGCATGAGAGAAGTTAGAAGGGACAGTGGGTACACCTTTTAGTCCTGCTTCTGGCTGCAGAGGTGAAGGGGACATGGAGACACACTCCCTAAGCAAAGCCATTCCAGAAAGCATCTGATACAAAGACAGTATCCCATTCCCAATTCTCTGTCTTCTTCTAAGCTCCTTAACTCAGGGCAACTTGCATTTTAGGAGGGATCACTGACTGAGTATCAACTTGCTGTGCAGTGATTTAAAGGTAAGCAAGAGGGTACAGGAGGGTACAGAGACTCCTCTTCACAGAAAGGAAGAGGGAGTTGTTGGAGGCTCTGGCTCTTGCTCACACACTGCTGAGCAGCCTGTGCTGGAGCAGGGCTGCACATCATTCAGACACAAAGATGGAAGGTAAGCTGGCTGCAATCACACACAATGGCTGGATCACACTGAAAGATGCTTTGCTTTTCTTCCCCCTCCTTCAGGGCTATCAATTTTTCATAATAAAGCTAAATTTAGGAACCTGAGCATCTTTTTGAAACCAAAGTAGAGAAGAAAAACAAAACATGACAAAACCACAAGTTTGATACTTCTTTTAACAAGTGCCAAAACCTCATTCCATAAATAATAAACAAACACATATGAATAAGAGATCTGACTGCACATTCTGATGCAGCACACTGGGTGGACTCATGACAGCTTTCCAACCTTATGATTAACCACCCACATTAAATCTGGCTACATTTCCAGTGGCTGTTATTTTACAAATTGTTGGAACTATATCATCTGCACAGGGCCAGTGGTAATAATTATTATCTAGTGATCACACAATACTTGTTGCCAAAAATTGGACCAGATTCATCTGAGATGAAAAAATAAACACAAAAGCCAGTAGGGACAGAAAATTCTGTGAAAGTAATAAATTAATGCTCATACAGTTTTCTACAAGAAAGGAGACTACAGAAAACATCTCAGATGTGTTCTGTATAGTGAGCCTGTCTCAGGAAAAGCAAATTTGTAAATTTCCTGTGATTAAACAGGAAAGAAAAGTTACAATCCCTCCACAATGCATCAGGAAGGTAAAACATGCGTGGATGTTACCCCAACTAGTTTCAAGCTTCAAATTTCCTTCCAGACAGGCAGATTAATTAAACTATGTTGCCAACAAAAAATGATTAATCACTGCAAAAAATTCATGGTGCCTCATCATTCAGGTCTTACTATAAAGGTATTTGCAAGAAGTGGTAGCATTCAACGTATCTTATTAATAAAAATGTTTTAAAAGACCAAAGCAGGACATTGGGAAAACCAGAGCTACTGAACAAAAAATTTCAACCATATCTTGGAGGGGGCATGAAACGAAAGAACCCAAACCATACACAGAAAAAATCCTCTTGCATTGCCACAACACTCAAGCAAGGGAAGAGTTTCTGGCTTTGCTGAGCAGAGAAAACCTGATGATTCAGAAAAGAAAGCCATGAACTTGCATAGCAATCCCTACTTTTAGCAGATGCTTCTACTAAGAAACTACAGTTAAACATGACAATGGAATTCCTGCAGCCAAGTCTTAATAATCCCTTGTTATCCTACCTTGGGAAATAAAATCTGATTAAGTATTTTAAAGATTAAGTGTGAAGAATAAGAAATTTACTAATTACTCAGACTCAATTCCCTAAAGAAAATGAACCATCACAAGTG
>VZTH01019631.1:0-21581 GCA_013397815.1 Aleadryas rufinucha
CTACCTCACAGGATACAACAAGAGACCTCAACATGAAATCGCTCTGATAGACTAGTGAGCTGTACAAGAAGGAAAATCAGGTTCTGAATGAGTGAAAAGCTCCAGTTGCTCTGCCATCAATACACTAATTGAGCCATCCTTACTCTCCACTGGCCCTGGGACAAATGACAGACATGCTGGCAGATTCAGAGGAGTGACAACCACACATAAAATATACCCGGGACTCCTTATCCTGTGGAGGACTCGGGACTAATCTCTCCACTACTGGGTGACACTGCTGAAACTTCATAAACCATTGCACCACAGGACAACAATTTTTTTAAAACAAAAACAGAGATCAAGAGGAGGAAACCCTGAGGACAAATTATTTGAAGTATTTCAGCACCCCACTGCATTCATACTGTCATGAAGATCATACAAAATATTTGATGGAGCAACCAAAAGTGCCAAAGTGTAAAACATTCACTTCACTATTAAATTTTAAAGCTTTAATTATAAAAATGTTTGGCCAACTAACTGGCACCTTTACCTTTATGGTAATGAGAACAAGAAACAAGAGAACTTGAGAGAATTAACTACTCTTTCATTTCTTTGGATAAAGGCAAAGGCATAAATCTTGTAATTAGTGGGAGTTTGAACTGCCGGTGTTTGAGCCAGACAAACTAGGTCTGTCTTGCACATAAGCAGGAGCTTATAACCTTGGTATGATAGTTAGGACACACACTCATTAATATCTGTCTAGAGCTATAATACGAGTATTCCTTTACACATCTGTGTCTTTCATCCTCCATTCACAGGCTTTTAAACTAGCTTTTTTTGGCTTGCCACCTGCCTTCTCATCCATTCAGGAAAACACCTCACTTCGTGGACTCAATGCCAACTTCACAGCATGGGCTGGCACATGGCCTATGGACTATTAGAAGCAGGAAGGGAGCTCAGACCATACAGAGTCCTTGTACTATTTCTCCAAACATGCACAACATCTATCCCTCGTAACTACACCTGAGGGAACACTAAGATATGTTCCATGTAGGTGGAGCTCAGGAATGTAGTAGCAGCTGATGGCAGGTGTGTCCAGAGGTCCTTCCTGCTGGAATCCTTTCTCTGACAGGGGCCAGAACTGAATATTTGGGGAAGACAGTAAGAACAGAGTTAACATGTAGAGAAACCATCCCAAAGTGGATGGAAGCCATTAGCAATTTACAGCTTCCTGAACGATTGATGGTGTATTTTTGGTTTTTAGTCCATGCATTTGTCCTGTCACTTTTGAAACCTGCAAAAACTTGTCAGGTACAGAATGACACTTCCCCCAGGCAGACCTAATTTTACCTAACTTTTGCTGTGTAGGTCTTGAATGTCTGGTCCAGGCCATTTTCTGCAGTTTCTCTATCAGGTGGGAGAAGCAGGTTTTTCAGAGGGAAATTCCACTCATCATAAGACGAGTTATTGCAGATACTGGGGATGAGTTACCTCATGGAGATGTTTCTTCGTCCATTAACTTACAAGGGAGCCTAATGAAAGGCTAGCTTCTGACAGCTATAGCTAGGTGACACAGATGCATTGCCAAAAGCATGCTTCTGGAATGTAAAGACACCTTTGCTCTAAATGGGTGATCCAAAGAACACAGAAAATAAGTAAAAAGGGACTTTAAGAAGGTCCCTTTAACTACACAGAGATTCTCTCAACATCTCAACTGAGTGATGCCATTGCTCTTTACGATGGAGCTGGTTACTGGAACGACCTACTCACAGTATGTATTTTCTCAATAAAGTCCAGGGCTCTGACACAGAAAACTGAAATTAGTACAATATTTGACAACATATTTGACATTTCCAGGAGAATGCACTATATAACAATAACAAAAACAACAATAAAATGTTTTAGAAAAGCTGAATCTGATATGCAATGAACTGCTAAACAGGAATCTGAACAGAATCTTTAAAGGGGGGAGATAATTAGGCAAATGTTCGAGAGACAGAGCCTCATAAGAATGTCAAATGTCACAATTATCCATTTACTCGATAAAACAAGTGCCCTGTTGATTAAATTTTGTTGCTCTCACTGCTTCCTGCTTTAAAGATTAAAACGTCAGAATCAATTCTAAGACACCATCTTTTGAGGAAGGGAAAGAGGATGCCTCTGTCAGCAGAGGTCTTCAAACAAATTCTGAGCCACTACTGAGGGTTTATAACAGCCGCTGCCAATCACAATCACAAATGCCTGAGTTTTGTGGCCTCTGCTACTGAGAGGGACAGGGAGGGATCGCAGTTTTGGTTTCATCAGACTTTCTTTTGGGAAATCTAATCCACCCACCAACACCAGCCATTCAATGTAGAAGTCCTCACCAGCCACAAAAGCTGGCCACTGCAGGGAGCCGGGTGAAGAACACGTCACTTACACTCTGCTATTCAGTAGAACCAGCTATCACCTGGCTTTGAGCAAACATGTGAAAGTCACAATCATTTGTGCTCCAATCTGGTACACCATGGCATTTCCATCCCAGTGTAACTTTATCATGCATCAGCAGAAGCCTGGAGTGACACATGAGTTATTTCAGCCCTGGCTATTTAAAGTTCCACAGAGATGAGCTGTTACAGTAGGTCTGTTTACATGAGAAGAGGGACATTGTGATTTACAGCTCATGACAGATTTTGGAAAGGCCAGCTGCTTTCACTCTGTATTACACTATTGCTGGCTCTGGCATGAAACTGCCCCATCAGTTTTGGAAATCCCTCTGTTTCTAGATGGGGCTATTTTCACATCTTGCTAATCACGTGTAGCAACAACAGCTACTGCCTCTGCCACCAGATCCAGATGCATCAACTCCAGTCTTCTGTCCTGCTTATTCAATGTTGTCACTGAGCGATGCCCTGCATGGTATGGAGTGGTGCTATCGTACTATGCAGTCTCTGAGCTTCTTGGCTGAAGCTTTCAAGGGACTAGAAGTAACTTTAAGCTTATCAAGGGTCTTCTTGCTCCATCTCTACTGTGGAAAAGAAGAATGGGGGCTGTGCAGGAACAGTGGGTGAGCAGCAGCAACTCCAACAATACTACCTGTGGGAATTCCTGGAGAAATAAAGCAAGTGTAAGGAAGGGGAGGGAGAAAGTAGGAACTCCTTCAATCAAATCATCTTTTGATACATACAGATGTAGAGGAGCTGAAGGATGCTCAGCCTGACATGTTGGTATTACAAAGTATTTGCCAAAGGACAGTGAATACCATTATCTCTGTTCTGCTACGTTTTGTCCTTAGCAGCACAATTATAAACATCCAAAGACTTAGGCCAGTTTTCAGAAATAGAAACCCCAAGTTAGAGCTACATTTAGACACTGGCATCAAATGGTGAGTGGTTGTCAGGTTCCATACCGGTGTTTTGGCACCGGCAGGCTGACCCGACATACCGGCGGTATAATGGGAAGGGCTCCCTTGTAGAGTCCAGCAGCAGACCTTTATTCCATGCTGAAAGTCTATGACAAAAGCCCCGAGCAGGGGAAAGTTCAAGCCTTTTCCCGGGACTCGGGAGTGGGGCAGAGAATTCTGGGCAGGGGGGCGGGACATAGGCGGGACCCCGGCACACAGGGGAAAGGGGGCAGGGAAGCGGGCCAGCCAGGGAAACAGCTGTCAGGGTCTGTCCCTTTAGGGGACTCTCTCATGGCTCCCACCAGTGGTGGCTGTTGCAAGCTCAGAAGCTTTCACAGTTAACTCGCTCATGTCTCAACACAAACTTAGCTGCCCAGGTCTGTGCTTCTATTTTTAAAATCCTTGTGTGGTGAATCTACTTTCACCACACCCCGAATCTCAGCCCTGCCTGCTCATTAGCTTCTGATTCAGTAATCTGCCAACTAGCCTTGTGTTCAGAGGAGCTACACACAATTCCGTCAGAGCCTGCTATCACCTTTCACTGTGATTCCAACTTCTGAGCAGCTTAACATTCAGAGGACACAAAAAATAAACATTTTGCTTCATTATTTTTAAGGAATAAATAAAATGGATTCTAAATGTCCTCCCAACCTCTTCCTCGTTCTGTATTGGTTTTGATATACTAAGCCACAGTGTCCCAACCACGGCACATTTCTCTTACATTCCGCTTACTTCACCGTGAAATGACTCAATTCAGCAAGAGGGTTTGAAATACACACCGAAGACAGTGTAAAACAGCACACTTGCAAAGTGTGGAAAAAGAAATACAGTTCATAAACAGAGTAGAAAGCATATTTAAAACAACTTCTAATGAACTCCATAGGCAGCAGAGCTTGAACCAGACAACATACCCCTGACATCAGCATTGGCTTTCAAAAAAATCACATTGTCCATGGGTCATATATTTCACTGCATCTCTGAAGAAATGCTAAATCAATAAAATAGCTAAAGGTTGCCGATGAATCAGGCAGTGTTCTATAAAAAGCCAACCATTATTGCTGCGGGGCAATGTAAGAGCTGAAGAAATATTTGCAAGGAAAAGGCCATCCCTCCCACTGGAGCCCATTCATATTCAGTTGTTTGACACATTCCAGCGGACACCAGTGAGCAGTATAAGGAACGAGCTGGAGTCGCGTTGGCCTGCTTGCTCTGCTACAGCAGCTTTTCTTGATGATGTGGGGTTTCTTACACACTGTCAGTTCGATTTCTTGCGTGTTCCCCCTCCCTGAGCCTGGATTTCAGCACTGTTATGAAAACTCAAGCTTGCGCTGGCACCACATTCACCAATTAATGTCTGTGTTACTTCAGCACCCATGTATCCAGATTGCACATTCCAAACTCAGCCTTCAAAGGGCCACAAAATTATCCAAACCTCGTAATTGTGAAATCAGAGCTGGGAACTTTTTAACAATTTACAGTAGATCCTTGGTTTAGTTGTTTCTGTATATACCACAGGATGCCATCTTCTTGCTGAGGGAAATATACAGAGGAGAATAAAATATTAGGTGAAAGCAACTTTGATATTCTACTGCAAATCCAGAAACTTATCTTATTGGTGTCATAGAATACTTTTGTTTCTTGTTTCCTTCGTATGCTGACATTCATCTTATTGAGTGAAGTCCTTAGAAAATCAGACTATCATACATCTGACTCAGTTTTCACAGTAGTAAAAATAAACGTAGGTGTCTGTTTCCTGAATTCTTGCAGAACACTTTGATCTTTTTAGACTATCAATTTTAAAAGAGGGGAAAGCAGTCTAAAAGCCAAATCAGTGTTGATGGGGAGGCTAAGAACTACTGGAACTAAGATTATTTTAATTTCATGCAAAAGCTGGGACTAGAACTTTTATCTCCCAATATAAAAATTCTAAAAAATGCTCTCTTTTCAGTCATGAGAACATACAATTTCTGCAGTAGTTTCAGAAAATAATAATCCAATCCAGAAGTATTTAGTATATATATTATGTCTTGGCAATGCAGTTCTCTATTCTGCTTTCTTGTTGCTAAAAATACAGATTTTTCACAACCATACTTTCAATATGATTTTAATATTTGCAAACAGGCTGTCTTTGACAAACAGGACTTTTGGATAAGCTTCAATGAGCACTGTGTTCAGCTCCATTACCTACAGTATCACGGCCCTCTGAAGATATATCCCCCCACTGTTACCACCAACATAGACACAGAAAAGGGGTGTTATTCTCCTCACAGTGACCCTCCTGCAATCTTCACAGGCTGAAAAAGCTAATCTCACCTACATTTCATTACTTACCTCAAAGAATTTGAAGGCAGGGAAATGTCAGAGAGAATTTAGGCTTTATATATGTCTTACTTTAAAATGTTCAAGTTTTGCCCTTGTCTTAAGTTACAATGTGTGTATTCTATCATCATCTGTTGAAACCAGGTGGGGCAGGGTTCTTTATCTCTTCTGTGATACATCCCTGATAACTCCCTCCAGAGGGATACCTTCTGTTAATGGGCCATCCAACCTCACTGCATGACTCATAAAATTACATCATCCCATTGTGAGATGCTCCACCCAGGGGGAGGAACCAAGCATTCCTACCTGCTTATAATCTGAGGTTTGGAACACCACAAGGTGCCCTTACCTACTGGATTCCCAGAGGACAAGAGCTACATAACCACCACTGGACCTTCAGAGGAAGACCAGACCTTTCTACAGGACCACCATTTCAACAGAACGACTTCAAAGAGGACTGCAGCCACCACTTAGTTGGACTGCTACCACCACCCTGCCCGGCAGGGTGTCAGGTCATATCCTGACTGACACGTTAAGCCAGTGTCTCTGTGTTATTGCCTTGTTATATATACTAGTAAAGAACTGTTATTCCTATTTCTCATATAATTGCCTGAAAGCTCCTTAAATTCAAAATTATAATAATTTAGAGGGAAGTGGGTTACATTTTCCATTCCAAGAGAGGCTTCTGCCTTCCTTAGCAGACACCTGTCTTTCAAACCAAGACAGCTGTACTCATCTGTACTACATCTATACTTTTCTTCCTCTACACACTTCCATACTAGATTCACTTCTCATAGGCACTTAGCAATGGCAAAAACAACATTTTCAAGCAGATGACTTTGTGGGTGACCAAATGCTCACCAGTTAAACATACATCAAAATTGTTTTCCTTATTTTTTAGGAAGGCAGACCAGAAAGACTTATGGATTCCAAAATGTTTACCATCATGTGTATCTCAACATTGTGCTTGCTGGCAGATGGTAATTTAAAATTTATTTTCAGCTACCAGTTCTGGGGAACACTTACTTACAATATGTCAGTTTTTTCTCTCTCCTCTGGTAGACCCAATTGATCCTCACAACGTATGGATTACAAATCTTTTCCATTTCTTTATACCTTTCTGATTTAGACTCTGAGATACTGGGCAATGAGAAGGAATGTCAGACAGTATATGCTAATGAGTTTCGTTGTAAATTCATCAGGCATTGCCATTTAGCATTGCTGTGATTTTTATCCCCTTGAAATGATCCTTTTGATTCCAGTTGCATTCTATCACTTTCCTGAGCAGAGCATTTATCTTGTAATAATTTTAAACAAGTTTCTGCAAAACAGTCATCCTTTTAGCCCTAATATTTAAATAAATAAATAAATCCTCTGCTGCACAGTAATTTTTGTCATTATGCTGTATCCCTTTTGTACAACACTGATTTCTTTTTCGTATTCAAACGTGACATAAGTGGCATAAGTGGGTGGGACGATGAGCGAAATTCAGTCCATGTATCTTCAAGCACAGAAAGATTAAACCAAAAATTAATTAGGCCTAAGTAGGTAAGGCTCTACTACAGGAATGACAAAACAGAGCATCTCAAATATTGAATGTGTTTCTTACAAGTGAAAATTTACAGATGCAGAGGATACAGATAGAGGATCTTTTTCTTTTTTTTTTCCCACAAATTCTGATTCCCAGAATGCCATTAACAACACTAACTCAGTAAGTTTAACAAAGATAGGAGTTCTTGTCAAATCCTCATCAAATGTAACATTCATATCCCTTCCCCATACGAGTCTTTAGTATTAACACAATAACTATTCCCACAAAATAACTGCAGATTGCTTCGCATTGTTCATCAGGCTCTAAAATGAGCATTTATCAGGCTCTAAAATGAGCACAGAGCATACCTGGAGTGAGACTTTCACCCTTCCAAATTTCTGTGGAGTGCATCTTGTGGGTTTTGTTGTGGTAGAAGGACAAATCTATGGGGAGCACCTTAAATATTGTATTTTTGATAAGCAACATCTATATGTACAAGCTCCTAACATCAGGGTGAATCTTGCCACTGATTTCCAAAGCTGTTAGGCAAACCCTAAAACGTGCGCTGAACATATTCCCATTTCTTCCTCATGAGTGCAAATAATGCTGGGCACAGCATGACTCTTCCTGTTCGGGTGTTAAATGGAGGCTGGAAAAAGCAGATGGCTTTTTGTTAGTGGGATGCTGAGGGTACTACAGGGAAAAGACAGTTAAGGATCTAACTAAATCAACATTTCTGCAGTAAAAAAATGAGCTGGTGGTAAAATGTGTGCAACTTTTATAGCATTATTTGTGTCTCTTCAGGCTTGGGATATGGTATTGTAGTGGTATCACCTCTCTGCCTGAAGTGTGTCAAATCTAAAGTGTACAGGTTCTGAAAGAAACAGACTGTTAAAAAAGATATATGAACGGTGAAATCTTTAAACAGTTGATGACTACATCTACAAGACCTTTTCAGATGATATATTATGGCATGTATCACCATCTTTTTCTCCCCATACTATTCAAAATGTTAAAACTGTCTCTGATTATGATTTGTGTCTGAGCTAAGAATACAGAAGCTGATCAGCTACAGCTGCTTTATCACACTTCTCAGTAGGTGTAAACTGAGATACTTCTATTGTATTTTTTAGGCTGAGGTTTGCTCTTTTCACCTCCACAAGAATGCTGGTTTTGCAGTTGGTGACTTGGAAACCTGCTCTGGTATCAGGATCAAGGAAAAGAGTTCACAATTGGCAACCACCAAGGACAGTCAAACTTTGGACCCTACTCCAGGAATGAACAGCCCAAGCTCACACACCGCACTACTGGACAGGTCACTGAAGGGCTTGGCTACCACTGGACTCTCATATTAGGTCCTTCTGATGTAGCATAAAGAATTAAGCGCTCCAGCACATTCAGTCAAGCAAGTTCAGAAAGAAGAAAATTAATGTCACATTACATTTGATCCAGTGTCAGCAAGGTTCATTTTTAATACAGGTTGTGTCAGTACCGCTCAGGTCATTGAACTATTCCAGCCACTCTTCTTGTCTGATTAATTTTGCTTATTTTTTTCCAGGTGGCCACTTCAGGCATCAATTTGATAGCTTTCAGGTATGGTGGAATTTGCCAAAATCCTCTGGCCAGTGTGGAGTAGAATAATGCACTGCAATTTTGCCATTTCATTTTAAATCTCAGCTGAAAACAGCTGTTCCCCAAGTCTATAATTTTCTGTGACTGACTGTTCCTTCTATTGTTATTTATCCAGGTAGCTATATTATTTAACTCTGTGAAGCACATTGGAATACAGTCTACCTGGAGAACACTAGTAAGTAGAGAATGAAGTGGGACTCTTAAATCAGATTTCACTAATGGCTTTGAAGAGCTTCTAAAAATTCTCACCTGGTGCTTCCCAGTACAGTCATTCTTTACACATCCACTCCATAATATGACATGAAAGGCATTCTTGGCTTCAGTCCTTCTACTTTCTGATTCCAGCAGCTCCCAAAAATCTTTCAGATCAAAGAACTGATGACAGTTTGTCATCTTTGCAATGATGCATTTTTAGAAGGTATATCTGGTGCAAGAAGTTACATGTACCTTTTCTGCATCAGTGCATTTTTCCAATTAAGTAAGATTCCCTGTTTCTGCAGGCTCGACTGGTCAGACAATGGACTTCAGTGAGATATGTCTTGAGCTGAATGCTGCAATAGGGACAAAATTAGTGCTGGGAGAAAAATGACATGAAAAGTAAAATTAAGTGGAATGATTGCAGTGAAACTATATAATTCACCTCTAAATTGTTAGAAAAATTAGAAAAATGTTAATCTTTTAGTATTTAATGGGCCAAATTAATCCCTAGTTTTTATAGTCCATTAGAATCTAATAGAAAAGTGAAAAAAATCTTGTGAAGAACCTTTAAGCAAGCTGCAGAACTTGGATGAAAATTATATCCTTACTACACATTACCAAACGATTTTTTTTTTTTCCTTAGTATATAAAAAAAAAGGATACATTTTATAATGATATTCTGTTGTTGCAAGGCTTTCATATTTAGGAAATTCTAGCCAATCCATTCCTGCCTTGGAGAGACAGGACCTTTATCTGGACTCTGGCTGCCGGGTAACATACAGTTTGTATTCTGCCACTGTTCTGCAATCTTTTCCTTTCTATCCTTCACATACCTGGTCAATTCAAATTGAAAATGAGCCCAGAACTGTCACTTACTGCATGTACTTACAGTAACAAGGCAAGTGGTGTGCTCATTGCAACTTGCTCTTTAGTTAATCTTCAGGAGGGACCAAAAACAAAAAAAAAGTGAAAAAATGCCTTCAGTTGCCTTTTACTTCAGCAATGCGGGTCATGATGAGTAAATAGACTGAGGAGTAGGTCTTGGGCAAAGAGACACTGTTCAGATACAGAGTAACCAGTGGCCATAGTATCCCACAAATCGCTACAGAAAGGCAGGCTGCCCAAAAACTCTGGTCAGCTTTCAAGTTGGATTTCAAATTGCTGTACATGCCCATGATAGCAGATCTTCTGATCATCCATTGGGATCAGTAGCTTCTCGGATATGTAGCTAGATGCAGATTTAAAGACCTTATAAGGAGCAAGAGGTCTTATTTAAAAATTCTGTGTGGAAAGGAAAAATGCAAATGAATGAGTCATGGCTTCAATTAACAGCAAGTGCACTCTAATGGCCAGCTTCATTCTGTCTGATTCATCATGTAAAGCTACATGTGCCCCTGCAGAATGTATAACTAAGGTTTTACTGGTGCAGTCACTCAGCTTGCAGAGTTCCTGTGCTGGTTCAGGACATGAAAGTACTCTAAGCCCATGACTGTCACGACACACCAAGATTCCGGGTTTATAGCTACGCAGCACAGGACTGCATCCCCAAAAAGATGCTGTCCAAAAAGATGTGGTCATGACGGATAGCTGATAAAAGTAGTCTCACTTTGAGAAAATAAGCCTCTTTGCAAGAGTCATACAGCAGTGAAATGCTATAAATAGAAAGGTAGCATAATCTACATAGAGAAAGGTTCTCTTTTAAAAAAACAGTATAGAATTAATCAATACATCTCTGATCCTATTATTCCCTTTTAGTAAGGCTTTGGCATAGAGCGGCAAAGACTGTACTCTGACACTGTTATTAGACTATTTCCTCTAAGCAATAAACCAATTATTTTGGATTAATAACTAATGAATCTCAAAATATTAAAAGTCATAAGATTTCCATTTACTAATTCCTGCATCAAGACCAATGATTGTGCACAATTGAAATTGAGCAAATCTTTCAAAAGTAAACATTGAATTCTGATTTTCTACATTAGAAATTTTCAAGAACCCACCACTAGTCTACATAAATGATTTCCAGTGATTAATTATCTTCTTTGTTAAAAAGGTGTACCTTATTTCTCTGAATCCTAGTGTCAACCATCATGAATAAGTACTACAAAATTATCTTTTTTTGGATCCTTCCAGGAGCAAAAATAAAGGTAGAGCAGGAAAAGCAACTGCTATCAGGAACTGGACAAAACAGATCCCCTCACAGCTTATAACTTGTATTTATACCCAATGTCTGAATTGGACATTAAAAGTTTCCATCTTATTAGAGATGTGAAATCAGTTGCTACAATCTTTTTTGTTTCAGGAAGGAAGATATTCTTCTGCTCTAAGGAGCAAAACATAATGACTGAAAATCTCAGGTTTGTTTTTAGTTTTAATCAACAATTACTCACTAGAATGAGACAAAGCTGAACACAACACTTGAGTAGCAAGGAAGGGCTAAGAAGTAAAAATGTACAGATCGTCCACAAGGAGAAGGCCTGATTCAATGATGGGGACAGATGTGAATGGATTTTGAGGATGCTACTTTTGAAGAATGCTCTTATGAGCCAAAACACAACACTAAGAAACAATGTACATGTGTACATCATATCACATTGCAATACCTTGCAGAGCTATTCAGCCAAATTATCTGCCAATTTTAATTCCCGGAACAGATTGCAGCAAAGATATGCAAGCTTCCACCAGTAGATGCCATAGCCCATCTTCTAGAACCAAACAGAAATGAAAGTTTCTGGGTAGTGCATTAACACTGAAAATTACCATCCTAACTTTTACCAAACTCAAAATTCCTGAGCATTATTTGTCTTTCTGGTTTTAAAATCTGAAAAACCAAAAACTTTCCTTAGAAGTAAAAGACATCCATGGAGAAAGATCAAATCTGAGACAGAGAATGCTCAATTAGTGAGCCAAAAACTTGCCAGTTCATCCTGGACTGATGCTGTGGTAATAGGGTGTATTGAATGTGTTGGAAAACTGCAAGGTTCACTCCCCCTTTACTGAACCTCTTCTCACTCAATGGCCAGCTAAAGGGATACTGTCATTTCTTCACTAACACTGCTGAAAATCAGCCTCTGCTTTGGCTCAGGGGACGGAGATGCACAGGGTTGTGCTAAGGAACAAAACCCATTTGGATCGGGTTTCCAAATCAGGAAAATTAGAAAAATCACTGATTTTATCCCAGGCAGACATAGTATGAATAGATTCACATTTATTCACACAGTTCCCTCATAGACTTCTCAGGCATTCACATGATAGGAAGCCAGCAAGTAGTCACAATGAAATTCACTTCTAAACCAAGTATTACTCCTCCTCAGCTCCTTCCCACTTTTCAGCATTTTTTAATCTGCTCAAATACTCAGAATTCAGAGCATTCTGTTTTAAAAACAAGATCAATTCTTTTATTTCACATTAGAAAAAGACGAGTTGTCAAGCACAATCAAAATAGTCTTCATTTTCCAGGAGCAATAAAGCCAGCCTACCTAGGTTTGAATTGTTTTGCTTGTGTGAGATCCAGAGGGGCTGTCTTCCACCTTTGGCATGGAAATTCCAATGCATCCTAAATTTTATTAACAGATGAGACAGCAAGACATTGTTTGTGGCTAAATTCTGCTAAGATCTCTGCTGCTAGGCAACCTGCCTTAAGCACAGTGTGAATAAGGTCAGTCAAGTTTCTAGTTCAGCAGGATATATTTTCTGTGAGCAAAATTTAGTGGCAGACTTGATCTCACTCTTGAATCCCAGTTATCCCTTACTCTGCACCTCTCCCTGTCTTGTATTTGGTCACCTCTTTATCAGCTTTGAAATACTGCAGGGATGAGGTGCCTCCTCACACAGAGTGATGCTCTGACTGACACGGGCATCATGGAAGAGGCTGTTTTTTGCAAGGCACTTTAGCTTGGAAACCTGCTGAATGTTCTGCCGTGCTGAAAACACACATCGCAGACCCTTTGCAGATGCTGGGACAGGGACTAAGTTAAATATGCTAAGTGCAAATAGAATGGCTGCAACTGCTATGAGATTACCCTCTCACACCAGGTCACATCTGAGGTCAGGCTGAAGCCACTCCAATCCAACAAAAAGCCTCTCTGCTTTTTCTCCAGCTCCCCAAAACCAGAGTCTGCAAGAATCCATAACTCAATGCAAGGAATATGTGCAGTGCCACTGCCACAGCAGAGACACGGTGGAAACAGAGAAATTAAGGCTTTAGTTCTAATGGCTCAAGGGCCAAGGGACAAATGACTTCATGTTATGGGCCCAGATTCACCACAGCTAACTTCAGGTTCTCCACTGAGGCATCCAATTCCCAGGCTTCCTCTGTGCCTTGCCCTTCAGTGAGCTGCTCAGATAGTCTCTGGAGGTAAGTTGGTTGTTCTAGCCCACATGCTTCAGCTGAGTGTCTCTGATGAAATGGTGATGCAGGGGTTGCACCGTAGCTCACTACAGCCAAAATCAGTGGGGACACGATGTCCCCTAACTACAGCTAGCAACAGCTGTAGGATTGTCTGAATTGCTAAAATAGCTAAGGACCATGTCCTGCACTGTATTACAAAAAAACCCCCAAACAACAGTTTCCAGTTTATATGTCGAATTTTCCAAAACACAGTTGTCCTGAAGATATGGATGGTTAAGAAAAATGGATTACCTGCCAAAATCACCCAAACTCTTCTTTGTTTTGACACTGGATCTAGCTATATATTAAGTAATGAATACACAGGATATGAACATATATATGGCTGAATACTAATCCTTGCTACTGTGTGGCAAAATTGATCAAAGAGGTTTTTGATCTAACTTTAAAACAGTGCAAGCAGTGAACTGTGTCTATGCATTTTAAATAGCCTGAATGCATAATAGAGTGCAAAATGATTTTTTTTTCATTATTTCTTACATGAAATACAGGTGAGTTGAACACACTTATTATACACATGGGCTGGGGGCTTTTGCCTCATGGAAGAGTTGCTCGTCATATTATGCTATGAATAATATGTCTGAAGTTTTATTCAGATTTTTTGCCACTTAAAACAGAATTGTCATATTCATGTTTAAAATAAGTTTGGCCATTAAATATTCAAATAAAAGCAAAACGTTAGCCATCCTCACTATAAATCTGCACGAGGTAGACTTTCAGATGAGAAGTGCTTCCTAAAAGACAATGGACCAAATGCAGATGGCAATGAAAGTATTTTGCAAAACAAGAACAAAAAGTAACGTGAATAAAAGTCCCCCTGTTTTGATGGCCAAAACAGTCACTGTCACAGTGTGGGTACCTGAAATCTTCACGAAGTCAAACAAAACACTCTGAGCCAGTGACTGTGCGCTGTCTTAATTTCAGCATTCCCGGGCAGAGTGCGTTTTTTTACTACCAGATGGTTGTTGCTCCAGTTGTGGTAGCCTAGATATGTGCTGACATCTAGTGGTCCTTTAGAGAATAAATACAGTCCAAACGTTTATTAATCAGCAATAAAGAATAATAATCTCAGATTCAAAAACGTATTTTGTCCCTTTTCTTCCTTTTCCCCCACAGCGCATGTAATAGTGTTCTAGATAACTGAATGTTAGTGATTATTGTGCTTTTCAATATTTGTTCAAGCTGATGTTTTCTAAAGCACTGTTCCCATTGACACCATGCTGAGTCCTTCAGGAAAATCCACCTGGAGGCATTTCTTGACTGACAATCACCACGTATTTAAGCAGAAACTGTAAAATTGAAAAAGAAATAGATGGGAGTGCAGTTCTGCATGTCTGGAGCCACAATAGGATCTGTATTACACCTGATTTGATCAGAGACCCTTTAAGCTATTTCTATTAAACTCGGATCAAAATTTGTCCTTAAGCAGTTATTTACCTATTAATGCAAGTAAATGGCTACAAATAGCCTTTAAATTATAATTTAGTTTACTACTATCATGAAAATAACTCACTCTATTGTAGACACCAATGAATATTTATGAGAGAACAGTCAAAACTCTACTTAGAAACCCACTTTCCATAGTATTTACTCCATCTTCATTTAGCACATATTTCTGTTCATTTGCAAAACCATGCATGGAGTGCACCCCTTACTCAGGATAACTAAACTGGGAAGAAACTACTAGAACCATAACCACTGACTTGAAAGTAAGCTGAAAGAGGAAACACAACCTCTGGAAAATCAACTGCCTTTAGGAAGAACTGATTTGGGAGACCAAAAACCCTTGCTTAGGTTTCAGTTGATTTTAGAGTCCCCACCACTGAGAAAGGCTTTCACTACTTGAGAAATAAGACAGCTGGAGGTTTTACAGTGATGTATGTGGTCAGAGAACCCCACTCGCATTCAAACCCTAAAAGGAAGTTCTATACCCCAGGCTGTCTTTTTATTATTTCCAGGACATAGTCTTTTAGGCTAAAGAAATAGGCTGTTGCAGAAGACCCCAGGTCACAGAAAGGGAGAGGAATGATATGCTGAACTAGCATTGAAGAGATTTATTGTGAAGGAAGAAAATGGAAAACACCCTCATAGCTGGCATGTATGTGCTGTCACTGTTTCACACAATCACCAGGGTACATTTAGTGTTTCCCTGACATGTATCCATCACTGTCCCTAATTACACAGCATGCTCAGCTCCTCATGAACAGGTCATTACTTACCACATGCATGACATTCATATTGGGGGTATTACAATTCAAGTGGCTGCTCAGCTGGTACCCTATAAAGAGTCTTGCCACATAATGTTATTTTTCATTTTTTGCCTCAGTGCAAGACCTGCTCATGATTTATCAGCTGTAGCAAAGCACAAAGCCATAATTTTCTTTTATTGAACTCACTCTGGGTAGCCATCACTCTGCAGAAATGCAGATGGTCATCTTATTCTTATTCTTAGCAATGGGATGAATGCCACAACTCTGCTGACAAAGACAGCAAAGCAGCCATTTATAATAGTAAGAGAAGCATTTCAATTTAATATCTGTGTTAACTGCACATAGTTAGGCTTTTTGGACACAGTTGTTATAGGATCCTGCTCTGCTAATACTTCAGGAGTTTACAGCATTTAGGCAAATTTGCATAGCACGTGTACTGGCATCCAGGTGCAATTTCTGTGCTTATGGCAAATGAAACTGAACTACACCCTACTATATATATAGCTGGCCTCCAATTGAACTCTAATCATAATCAGGCTTTATGATGTGTATTTGAGATACTGCAGTTTAGTAATTCGTCTATCTCTTCCCTTACTTCAATTTTCAGGGGCATCCACACACTGCAGATGAAATTCTGGTTCTGGATCAGAACCTATGTGCTTGAGTGAATTAATGTATTTAACTATTTCGTTGTCAATGGAATTAAAGAGGTGACTTGCAGCTTCCCATCTGTCTCAGAAAATATGGATTTAGGGAATTTCTGGTGCCAACATGACACACAAAACACACACTTTCTCTGTTCTGGGATGAGAAGAGTGGCAGTGAATAATTCACAGCAACTAGTGGAGTGCCCAGAGACTTGCCCTGTGATGACCAGTGAGTTTGTGGAGAACAAAAATATGGTGTTGAATATTAAACAGAAAGGGTCAGGTGTTTTTTAATAAGCACCCTGCTGGATCCTGCCAAAGGGCCCCCATACAGACCTTAACAGCTGAATCTGGAATGTGCTTCATTTCATCACAGAACTGGCTATTGCTACAGCAACAGCTCTTGACAAATAATTCAAAGAAACAAAACAGAGATGCAAGTCGAATCCAGGAATTAGAGTATTTTATCGTTTAGAATAAGGGGAGCTTTACCTAGCATTTTCAGTGAATGGATTCAGAGCAAAAATTCATCCAACATCTGCTAATGCCACATTTTAGTATTGCCTCTTCAATCAGAGTAAATTATATAGCTTAAGTGTTCATATCACCAATTAATCTCTTCTGAATCAGATCTGCATATTAGTTGCTTGAAATAGGCTTAATATAGTCATAATTGTACAAAACATGAATACCATTTTTCATAATAATTAGGTAGTCACTTTGCCCTTTTTCTCAATTTGTCTAAATGTTCATATTTACATTAGAAGTTAGCAGTTAATTTTATCCATACAACCCCCCTCAATTACTCCATTGGCCTGTCAACAGAACCTTCAGCTTAAGGCACCAAACCTGTGCAAAGTACAACTATTCAACGTGCAGTATATCAATTTCCTCAGAGGCTTCTTTGAGAGGATTGGAACTCTGCTCCAGCAAGCACATGGCAAGGAAGCAAACAAGGTATTTCCCACTTTGGAAAAGGCTCAGTGAGAGGAACTAGGCACACTGACCATCAGATCCTTTCCACTCAAGCTGAGAGCAGGCCAGGAGCTTGCTGTGAGAAGCTTTGCAGAGCAACTGCCTTGTGCCAAAACTACTCAAGCATTACAATGCTCTTCCATAGCACAGTCTGAGTGCCTCGTTTGCTACAAAGACCCCAAAAGTGACAAGGAGATAATTACTCTGACTTCTGCTTGTTGGAAGTTGATAGAGAGTTGATAGCAGCACCATGAACTGTCCTCATGTTTCATTTGCTGATGTGCTGTAAACCTTTGACTTGCTGCCAAAATTTAAGGTTGCCTTATGAGATAATCCCAGCTTAGAAGTTCAGGTTCTATGCATCTTCCTGCCCTTCTGCTGGAGACAGGGGCATGACGTAGTTAGCTAAGAAAAGAAACACAAAAGCTCAAGGGCTGTGAAAAATGATCTTGAATAAGTTCTTCCATTTGCAAAACAGAGATAATACTATTTACCCTCATATTAAATTTATAAAACACTTCTCCCCTGCTGGAGTCTCTAAATCCCTTATTAGACTACCAAGAATTCTCTTCTACATTTCCTGCTGGTTTTAATCGCCTACTCCCAATTTCAAGGATATTTTCCTAAAAAAAAAAAAAAAAAACAAAAACAAAACCAAAACCAAACAAAACCAAACAAACAGAAATCGTGCATTTCAGAAACAAACACTTACAGCAGTACTCAGGAAGAGCATGAGACTTGGCTTGCAATAATAACTTAAAAGATACTGTAAATGCTTTATTAATCCATGCTGTTGACTGCTTTGAATGCCAAATTATCTGTGTTGCACTGAGCCACGAAACTATCCCATAGGTACTAAAGTCCACCTTGAGACAGCATTGAAGCCAAAGCTTTGATCCTCAAGGCGAACTTGAGTAAATCATTATTTTTAAACTCTTTAATCCCTCATGCATCCGTAGCACATAATTTTAGTAATGCATTTGACTTAAATTTCTTATTACTTCAGAATTCAATCCAGCTTCTACTGCAAATAAAGTCAGAGTTCCCAGGGGCTCCAGAGAGCAGAATTACTCCTGTTCTACTGCAATTCTTCATTGAACTGATGAGACAACAGAAACAGTATGTCATCAGGAACCATAATTTTACTTTCTTTAGGTGCTTTTTTCTCTTTTACTGTATTTCAATGCAGCATTTTCTGGAGAGGAGGAGCACAAGAATTGGAAGTCTAGAGGTCTTTAATTTCAGTCTTGCTCCCACATCACTTCATGTGATGACTGATAGAAGATGACCACAGATGTCACACTTAGTAGTAGACAGCACCTTTTATCAGCTCAGATATACCAAGACAAGGATTGGGACTTTACCCACACTGCTAAATAAAGATCAAGCTGTGTGGCATTGCCTCATCACTCTGCAAAATGTTTGGCCGAAGGTTTCCCTTTGGTCCCCTGTGGTTGCCTCACAGCCTGATTGCATAAATGCTATTTCATTGTGTATTATTCTCAGTTCAGAGCATTTTAAATAATGCTATGGCAGTGTCACAACTCATCAAAACAACATTTTATCAGCACAAAATGCAGGCTATAGGTTGCATTATCTGTGGTTTAACAGAAGCCTTGAAGGTGCAAAAGCATCTCAGGATATCATTAGAGAGAGAGGAAAACAAAACTGGTCCTGACAACGCAAAACAGTGCCAGACTGCAAAACAAGCATTAGCAGCCCCCGGAGTTCATTCCCTGTCCCTAGTCTCTTCTGCAGCAGAGACACAGGCACGGATCCCTACATGCTGCAGCTGCCCCAGTTCATACTGTAGGCTCTACCCACCACAGACTGCACAGGGCTGCCTCAGGCTGCCCCTCGCTGTAGACATACATCTTGTGCAGCCAAATGCAAACTCAGTTTCTGCCTATAATGCAATGATAGTAACATTTACCCAATTACACTCTGTAAAGTTCACCTTATCGATGCCAATATACCGTTCATTGTATTGAAAAACTGTATCTTCGTTGTGAATATGTATCTTCAATAAAGAGAGTAAACAGAGAGATGTTTTATATCACTGCGATTGCAAACTGTGTGTGATTTAGGCAGTCAGTTGCCAAGTGCTATAAAACACACCCACTTCTGAAACTGCCCTATCTATTAACTGTCAGTTCAAAATCAAAGGCCAAAACGAGCTCCTGCTGGCAAAATTAATTAGTGCCCAAATATTGCAGCAGCATTCTGCTCTCTCTGCAGTTCCTGGAAGGACAGGTTGGAGAGGGAACATAGGGTGCTCAGCTGCAGGATAACACCTCAACAGAAGCTGCCTCTGGAAAGTATCACCAGCAAAGCTGAGAGGAGCTGTATGTGCCTGATCAGAAATCCTGCACACTTACTGCTTGGCTGATCTATGTGTCTGTTAATTTTCATGGTGGTGCCGTAACTCAGACATCATTCCAGTTGAAGGAAGCTTATTTTGTATGATACACAGTGTCCTGAAATAAAGCCTGTCACTGCTGTCTCAAGCTTACATTGTTACCAGGAGTCAGTGAGTCTCAGTGAACTTGACAATGTCTTTGGAAAACAAATTTCATACTGCTCAGAAAAACATCATGTGCTTAGTGTGAAAGGGATGGATAACACAATCCCTTGCTTTGCCTGCTCTGCTCTTTTCAACTCGCTAAGTCTTCAAAAATCTCCTTGCTGGAAAAAATAAGCTGAAATGTGGATGATCTGGTTCTGTTTACCAGAGGTATATACTGCACATATGTGTCAGTGAACCTGTTTTCTAGGTAGCATTTTAAAAAAATGACAATCAGCTAAATGTTTCAGATTTTTCCTCTTGCTTTCAGGGGACCTAGATGAAAAAGACAGATTTAGGTAGGAAAAAAAAATAATTTAAAAATAGTCAAATAGTTTACCAGCTTAAAGCATGACAATTCTTCAGTGTATACTGTTTCCATTTAGTACTGCACATGTGGAAAGGGCAACAAATCCTCTTAGACCAAGCAGGGGAAAATATGCTTTCACCTATCATCCTGAAAAAAAGATGAATGCTTGCCCTCTGGGTTATGTCCACCTGATATCATCCCTTTAAACCAAACTTGTTTATATAAGCTGCAGCAAATTACAATTCTTCTATTGTCACAATCACAGAAAAAATGACCCTCAGAAGAGGGAAATAGCAGACACTCTACCATGCACTAAGTTCTCAGTGAGCAGTTTGGTGTGCTTGCCTTTAGGTGCTTGAGGTGCTATGCATCTCCCTGTTTGCTTGAGAAGGACCTAGTTTCTACCATACGAGACACTTCCATATAATAAAATGTTTTTCATGGACTGCCTCTCAGCTGGTCCTTCTGTCACTAACTTCTGCAGAAAATGCAGAAATCAGTGCTAACAACAATTCTGACAACATCATCATCATTTCAGTACCTTGCAGACCTCCCTGCTTAGACATGTGTAGCTTAGCAGCACCTTTCAGTCTAGCTTTGCAACAGCAGATTAACAATATGACCTCTGAATCACATTTGGTTGGCTAACAGACTGAGGGCTAAGAGGGAGACAAAAATCAGAGCTCTCCAGAAGTTTGACATGCTGAATTTCCATATTGGTGGTATTGAAAAGATAGAAATAGGAAGGAAAAGAAAATTCAGTGAGACTGTCCTTTCACAGCTAAAATGAGCCATAAAATAATTGCTAATGAAGAAATTCACTTCCTAGGAATACAGAATTAGCAACTGTAATTCTTATGAGAGAATCAATTAAGATCAGCATAATAGTAGCAATATATGTTTATATGACAAAAAAATTATCTTCAACAATTCATTAATATTAAAAAGTGTCATTAATATTACTTTAGAAAACATAATCTTGACATGTTTGTAGGTATACATTTTTATGTTTTCTGTGTAGTTGTAAGTCCTTAGCACTATAGAATTTGAGCACTTTACAACTTCCAAAGGAAGTTCATTGGTTTTTACTTACTTTTCTTCAAGGATGGGAGAGTATAAAGATTATGAAAAACAGTCAAAATTATCTACATTTTGTCTATAGCTTTGCATATTCACTGTAAACACACCCCTAGCCTTCCTAGTGTAATAATGTCAATCAAAAGCTTTGTTATTTCACAAGAAGAAAATAAGAAATCCACAACCAAAAACTGTTGAAGCCTGTGATGGGTTGAGCCTGAGCTGATGGACAGCTCGTTTGACCAGCGGCGCTTTTCGAAATTTCCATACATAAAGGCTGGAGGGACAGGCAGTTGCTCTCTTTGGGGCTGGCGTTCCAGCAGGAGGTGGGGGGGGAATGGCGGCCGAGG
>VZTH01019631.1:21587-98123 GCA_013397815.1 Aleadryas rufinucha
AGAGATATAAGGAACTTTTAAGATTTTCTGTGGAGAAGTGAGTTGCTGCTTTAAGCTAGAAGCTGTTCACCCTTAAAAAAAGGACTACCCCATGTTGTGGCCCATGTGATCCCATATCCAGGGGAGAGGTGTTTTCCTGGTAACAGCTTTATTTCCCGGGCGGGGGGCTGTTGTACTGGGACTGATACGGTTTTGGAAAACCACGGATTGTAAAGGAAACCATCTTTTCTCTTTACTCGATAGAAAGATTCTTAAAATTGTGAATACTGACTTAAGAATTATGTGATGTTATCCTTTGTGCTGATTTTAGGGAAGAAGAAAGGAGGAGGGGGGTGTGAGTGAAAAGAGAGATTTTGCTTTGATTTTCTTATTATTTTCTTTTCTCTTTTAATTCTGTTAATAAACTTCATTTTCTTTAAGTTTGAGCCTGTTTTGCATTCCTCCAAATCTCCTATCTCACAAAAAATACAGAAGTGAACTAAAACCACTACAAAGCCAACTGAGAGAAATAAATGTGGCTCTAGATTCTATTTCCACCTATAAACTCTCCCACAAACACAGCAAGGAGCAAGCTGAACATGACTCAGAAATTATCATGCTATTTGTACAAGGAGGTATTTACCAGTTAAGACACAGCAGAAGCTTCATGCTCTGCATTCTATGCAGCAAGGGATGCTGCAACCTGCCATTCAAAACAATGCCTTGGAACGGCAGGCAGCTATGGGATTTGGGGGAAACAGAGAGGTTGTATAAGCCAGCTTATTAGCAAAGGCAAAGAAAGGGTCTGTGCAATTATCATAATAGTCAGACAAACTATGGATTCACAGCTATATGAAGCCCAGTTGCAGCCACAAGCTGGAGGAAGAGAACTGAAGGCTGGTGAGACATTTCTTCTGCTGTTGGAAAAACATCAGTGACACTATCCAAGAGGCCTGAAGGAACAGGACTGAGTATCAACCAGAACAGGTAGATTCCACCTCAGGAAGACCAAACTGGAAAAAAGTGGCAAAATTTCATGATGAAAAGGTGTGAACATGGGCAGCAGGGAAAGAGATCCTATAAAACTTCTCTTATTTTCCTTATCATCTCCATCATCCCTACTTCCCTCACAGTTTTGCTTATTTGAAATACCCTCTCCTTCCAGTCATTGTCCTTCACCATTCTCCTAAAAAAAATACTTCACTCTTTTAAAGCCCACAGAATCCAACCTGAGCTAAGATATTAAATAGATGCACCTTGAAAATGAAAGGACAGTGAGAAGCCAGAGACGGAATAATTTAAATAATGAGGAAAATGCTGGCCATGAAATCAAAAGGTGGGTGAGCTTATCCCACTCCTAAAAATTCATGCGCTTTCCCAACATCCTCTTTAATTCAGATTGCCTCTTATGTCTGCTCTGTCCATATAATAAACTAAAGGATCACTCTAAAAAATGTTGCCATCACTCCCACAAACCCTCTCAAATCTACAGTAGCTTTTGTATTCTTTGTAGGATGCTGCTTAGAAAACAAATGTGCTACATCATGTTACTTGGGAGATCTGAAAGACAGGGTGAATAGGGACATTCTTCACATTAATACTTGGTCAGCTGAAGCTAAAAAAAGTACATGCAGAAATGCAAAAAAAAATTTTGAAACACCAACTTGTGAATTTTAAATCATTACAGAATGGGATGTGGAACTGTAGATTTTCTCCACTGACTTGGATACATAGATACATAAATCATACTGCTCTTTCAGAACCAGCCCATAAATAAAATCAGACTCAGACTCACATGTGCATCAACGTGACTCACTCAGAGTCAATAAGTAATTTAGTAATAGCACATTCTGAGGTGTGTGAACTCTACAAAAGGCAGTATGCAGAAGAAGGGTAGTATCCTTTTAAGCAGTCCATGAGCTCTTTAACAACCTCCACTCTTGTTCTGTGTCCAGAAGGCTCATGAGAGCAGCTGCATACAAAGGTAACTAGTCTTCACCTGCTCTGTATGATTAATAAATACATTTATTGGTCATACTATAATTATCCATATAGGCAAAAAACTGTTCTGTTTGCACAGGACAACTGTGCACAACCTTATCAGGATTAGATATAAAGAGGCAGTTATATCATGGTAATATACCAGAATATAGCTAGTATGACTATTAATACATGCTAAGCTCATTCAGTGTAATTATATTATAAACTTCCATTATTTATATAATTGTATGATAAGCGTATATTGTATTGCAAGTATGCATATAAATAGAATACCACCCAGTTCCAGACATCAGTGTTTGCTCTGAGCTGCTCCTGTTTGCTTGGAAATGGTGTTCCTGAGGCTGCTCTAAACTACAATCTCAAGATTTTGTCTCTTGCCCTTTGGACTCCTCACAGAGCCTTGAATCTCAAGTAGACCACAGGATTCCATAATCTGAGAAGAGTTACCATTTATAGTTAAAAGGCACTTCAAGATAAACTGGACTTTCTGCTTAATTATAGTGCAGTATGGAATAATTCTGCACACCATGCAAGTACAGACAGCAAGTGTAGCGGAATATGTTGTCATCTTTTAACTACAAAGAAAATGTTGTAATGGAGGATGGTGAAGTCTCTAGCTCATTGTTAGATGGATGGAAACAAAGTAAGGCATCTTTTGACACACAGGAGAAACATATCCTGCAGGGCATGGTGCAGGTATTCTGTAGCTTGCACTAGAAATGCATCTGATGTAACATGAGTAAATGTGAGATTTGTGGTCAGGCTGCATTTAGGTGAGTAGATAGGGAAGCAAAGCCAAGTTAGGTTTTTAATGGTGTCTGTGGCATCTTGGAATCCCATTCTGTGAACTGTGTATTTGAACTTGGAACTTCCAAAGCAGTATTAGCGCACTTCTCGTCTCAAAGCAAGGGATGACCTGAAACGAATAACAATCAGGAGACATTTATACACCCACTTGCAACATGCACAGATTAAACTGATATAAATATAATACAGTTTTTAAGATTCTAATACATACATATCTCAAAATTGAGTGCTGTAGAAAAGAGACATATGGGTAAGAGCATAATTTCTTTCAAAGACATAAATTCTTATATTGGAATGAAAACATGGCATGTTGTCTGTGCTAAATTCATTCTACTTTTTACATACACAAATATTTCATAACTTTGTTAATTTAAAAGGTTTCTACCTTTTCACATTTCCCAGTTACTAAAGTAAATCAATTACTTTTGAAAGGTTATACATTGCCAATACTGTTCACGTGGGACCGAGGACTGTGTTCTTTATTTTATTAAGCATCGACATTTTTTATGTGGGCCTGGGTGGCCTGAAAATAGCAATGACTGGGGCTAGATCTGAGTTAGAGAATCTCTCCATAAGCTGGGATGTCTCTGTGGTGCATCCTGGCAGTAAGTCTCAGTATGAAGCAGAGATGGAGGTCACACATACTTCGTCCTCTCTTTTCCTATGGAGGTCATTGGTGCAGTATAGATTCTAGCCCTGAGCTGGTACAGATGTTTGACCAGCAGAGTAAAGCATGCTGCCTCAACAGCTATTGCACATGTCTTCCAAGGAAGAACTGGCTAGCCTCATGGAAGTGTCTCACAACCTCCACAAATTCAACACTCCACAAATCCAATAAAACTATTTTGCAGGTTTTGGACTGGCAGCACCAAAACACACAAGTAATTTTAGGCATGTGAACTAATGAGACCTATTCACAGTTCTCTTCTGCGTGAAATATCAGAAAGATACTTACAGCGTATCAAAACCTTCTCATGAACACACCAAAATTTTGGCATAGAGACACAAACAAGAGAGTTATTCAAACTCCAGCTATATTCAACCTTCAGTTGCTTTGTTTACAGTTTTCACAAAACTCATAGTCTTACTAGCACTTCTTTTTTATTAGTAATTTGACTGACACCATATCAGTCACTACCAGCTATCAAAAAGTTACAGGCTCTATTCCTACTGACTGGCAGGAGCCACCCTTTAACCGGCTTTAATACGGATGTCTCAGATTATTCTATGCAACAGCAAATACACAAAGTACATCTTCATTAGACCCCAAACTGCTCACCAAAGATGCACTTGGAACCACAGAAAAAAGTGCAGCTGCTTCAGAAACAGAAGATACATTGCCATGGTAGGAATCACAATACAGGCAATGAAGAAAGAAAGAGAAAAAGAAGCCAGTAGGGTTAAACTAAAAGTTCACTCCAAATGCTGCTTAGCAGAGTGAATGCAATTGTCTGTCAGACAAAGAGCATAATTTCCAACACTGTCAGTCATTTACCATAGAAAACTACAAAGTTGCATTTTTAACTGGTCAGAGCCCAGGAGACTTCACATGAAATGAAAAGCAGAATGAGGAAATGCCAAGGAGACAGCAAACTGTTTAAAGATTGTTCTGTTCAAAAAAAGAAAAAAAAAAAGGCAGCTTCAGAGATCTTTTAAGCTAATTTTTTTTAAAAAAGTCAGAAAATAAATATAATTTTAAATAATTTCTTGTGTGCAAACATTCCAAGTGGCCTTGAGCACATAGTAATCTCATAAGTACTGTCAAACAATTCTCACCAGTCAAAGCACTTTCCCAAGTTTTATTGCAATTCCTTAAATTTTATAGAGGCAGTTAAAGGGGATGTGAAGCAAAGGCAGCATTCTCTTAGCCTTTTATGACAGGCATCACAAATTGCTTTATTCTAAGGAAATAGCTATACCTATTTCCTACTGTATACAATAATGGTGCTTAGGAAATAGTTACTTGAGTAAAATCAATTGTAAACCAGGATTCTTTTTATTTTATACTGAATTGGTCTCCAAAGATACTGCCAGCATTAAATCCTCGACATTTCTTGGCCATGTAGAAAATTAGTAATGTGTAGGAGTATCATGCTGCTTTACTTCTAGAATTACTACAAAAGACTTAGTAAGACTGGGAAATAAAAAATAAATTCTAAGGGGAAAAAAAGCTATTTAACCCAAAAATATAATCAGAGATATGGCTTAGGGTTCAGAGGAATGATTTAAGATTTAGTCTTTCTTTATATTTAGCTAGTCATTACAAAGAAAAATGTTTCTGGAATATCTTTACAGAACATAAAATCAAAGAACAAGTGAATAGCAAATCCAAACAAAAGGAGGAAGTGTTTGCTATTCAGATCTGCATCTCTGTGAGGAAAAGGCACTCACTATTCCAGGATGTGTGTATCAGATGAATGTTAATCTGCCTTGTTAAGGTACCTGGCCAGGTTTTCTTACATGTGACCCAAATAATACGACTCTAATTTGCAGACACAGCACTGTGCACAGGCATTTAGTCAAGGATTTCTAGAAGGTCAAACAAAATGATGCCAACTTCTGATGAACCTCAGCAAGAAGGGGACGCCTAACTCATCCAGGTACCTTGGCAGATCCAGTCTGGGACAGAGACAACCCTGAATGCTGATGTTTCAGTTGTGTGTGACAACAAAAATATTTGAAAGGGCAAGTTCGAAAAAAAAGTTAGCCTTTTAAAGTTTTGCCTTTATTTCTTCTACAATCATTCACCACCTACCTAATTTGCTATAAAAAAAAGCATCTGTCCTCATGAACATTTTTTTTTTTTTAGAAAATGGAGTTTTTATCTAGATAGAGCTTTTCATCTCAGAGTAAATTTCTCATTTCTAGCAGTGATATTGATTCCAGGACACAGGAACAGAAAAAACAGCTGTACCATGCTGGATCTCTGCCACCTCATCAACTCTGCCACTGGCCAGTACCACTCTGCCTAGAGCAGAGTGTAAGGAAATAAACATTTACCCACAATACTGCCCCAGCTTCCTGCAGTTTATTGAGGCAGATATAAGAACTTTCTTTAGGCAGCCTTGCTTGGATTTTCTTTCCTGAATCTGTCAACTGCTCTATAAAACCTTAACATTTTTCAGCATTTTGTCTTGATAAATGTCTTGGCTGAATTACCCATTATATTCAGAAGTGCTTCTTTTTCTGTGAAACTAACACCTTCTAATTTCATTTGAGGTCTCTGTGTTTTGCACTGGAAAGGATAATGAACTCTTCTCACCTTCTTTACGTCAGGCTTTAGAGACCTCTAGCTTGTTGTCCCTTAGCCAACTTTTCTCCAGACTAAACAGTGTTAGCATATTTAACTTCATATTATGGAAATTTTTCAATACCCATGATTATCTCTGTTATTCATCTCACTAACTTTTTAAGCTATTTTACATTTTATTTGAGATGGGGGAACCAGAATTGTTTAAAGCATTCAAGATCCAAGCCTAATGTGGATTTATACAGTGGTATAATAGCATTTCCTCAAAATTGTGAAGACAGCTTGCTTTCATCATATAAAAATATAGAGATAAAGCATCAGAACTTAGAATTCAGTATCTGTAAGTGGATTTAGACAATATTCTTAAATATCCTTGCTGTCCTTAGGGCAATCTGATTTTCATACATATCCAAGAGAACCTACAAATCACTCCAATCCAATAACTAACAGAGACTGACCTGCATTACCTCCTGCTTTATTCATAAGGCAAGAATCATGGTCCTTCAGCTAACATCCATATGATAGTTGCTACTAATTCTGTCAAATTATTAAGTGATGAGAAAAAACAATGATCAGTATGTTAGAAGAACCCAGATAAAATCAGGTAGAAGATTGTAATAATTCAACTTGTTCTTCACCCAGCCAGTGCTGAGGTCAAACATGGGACTGGCATGGAACAACTGCTTCTCCTGTCAAGAAAACTCAATCAAGATAATCAAAGACTATAAGGTTCACCAGTAAATTTCCCTTGCGAAGACCTGCACCCAACACGTGGCAAAAAAAATATGTTTAAGTTCTCAATCTAGTTCTTTCAGATATTTGCATAACAGGAACAAATGTTATATGACTGTCAGAGCCTGGGCTCTGTAGCACCTCCTGGCAAATGGCAGAGCAGGTAATGCTCCACACTGAGGTGCTCTGGCTGGGACATTCCCCGTGACAACCTGGTGGAAGTTGTTATATCTGCTCTATCAAGCCTGGCAGCAGCAAACTACATCTTCCTCTTTGAATGTTGTAAAAGTGTTATTAGGTTGAATGGAATATTTCATTTCATAAGCAAAAGATGTGTGAGGTAACACACTGAATCATAAATGCAGAGTCTCTCCCCTGCATCCCTTCCTCACAGCAAACTGCTGAGTTGTGTGTTGACAGCTCTCTTCAGACTGAAACTTTAACATCATCCTTCAGTTATCAAGCCCTCAGCAAACCACGGAAGGAATAATCAAAGGCCTTAAGGCTTTGTGCTGGAGGGAGAAGACAAGAGAGCTGCACTAAAGTACACATACAGGTGGTGTTCACACATTTATAACACATCCAAACTGAGGCTGTCAACTGGTCTGCAAGACGTAACACCAGACCGTGATGTTCCATGTTGCAAGGTCAGCCAACAAATATCCTGGGAACTGCTCCTCAACACTGAAGGAAATCAAAGGGAAAATTAACCAGCATTTCTCAGCCTCTGTGAGTTGTTCCAAATTGTTTTATGGAGAGACATACATCATTCTTTCTTCTAAAGAATATCTATGGTACCAATTTCCTACCAACACTACACAAACTGAGATAAGAAGCAAATACCTGGAACCAGATATATATTACTTGGCTGAGCAGACTAAATGCAATAAAACTGAACTGAATCCCAAGAGTATTTTAGTTATTGTGTATACCACCTTTAACCATTTCTCAGTCTTTCTTCCAATAATTTAATATAGGTTTAAAGATTTACGGGTCTTAAAAGAAAAAAAAAGTTTAAATTAAACCTAGCACTATGAGAATGTTTTCTAGAGAAAGAATTGTCAGGATATATTACAGGATGTTCTCACTCTGGTGTCTAACAAATAAGGATTTATTTTTGGATGAAGCCTTGCACTGGAACTGAAGATGCTTACATTTAATCAGCAGCACTGCCATCAGCTTCTTGCATGACCTAAGGCCAGTCAGCAAATTACTCTTCTATTCAATTCTTGTCAGCAAGGACAATAATAGTTAATTTTTCCTACCTGTGTTTATTTAGGAAGCCATTTGAGGCAGAGACCCTTTCCACCCTCATGTATATAAAGCACCCATCGCAAAAGAACTCTGATTGTTTGTGCTGCTGTAATGGGAGTAATTGTACACATGATTTCCACCAGGTATTCCCCTGTTCTTTGAAAGTAAACTCCTGGATCCACAGGATGGCCGTGAAGTCACCGGTAAAGGCAGGGTAAAACTGTGCAAGGAAGGAAGCCCTGAGGTAATAAGAGTAGGAAGTTATGTTCACGGTGTATATGACTGAAACAGGTCTTGGCAAGACATTCCAGCTCATTAAAACACAGAATTAGCCTTGATTAACAGTCAACTTGTACTATCAAACACCACCTATTTAATTAAGTTATCCTGTAAATTACCCGTAACAGGAACTGTTGTGGCTTAGATACAAGATGTGGCAGCTATAGAGAAAGACACTCATAGACTGGTGATTGCAGTTCGAAGGCTTGATGTGTGAAGATATCACAGTTACATGGTGGTTTTTATATTATTGCTATGCATTCAAAACAGAAAGCAAGTCCTAAAATTTACCCTCTGTTTAAATTATAGTTCTTGCCCTATAGTTTTTCCTTTTTCCAAAGTATAGTCAAGCAATGCCTTTGGGTTTGTTTTTTTTTATCCTAAACAAAATTTAAGAAAATGTTATTCTGAATGGTAACTATTACAAAATATACTCTTGACAGCAAACACAACAGAGCAGTGACAAAGTGTTCAAGAAAGTGACCTATTGCTGTCTCCTCTATGTAGAAAATGAAATAAATGTGACCAAGTGTCTTAGACAAAAGACTGGGAAGTAAAGGAAAAAAGGATTCTTAAAATATATCAGCATGATTCTAAGTCTGACTCAGCTGCCTTTAACTTTTTGGCCCTCTGTGTAAGGCCAATCCCCTTCAAATCTCTGAAAAGTCAGGTGGTCAAGTAGTTTAAAATCCCATCATCTATATTTAGAGTGCTCAAAAAATTTCCTGTATAGACTTTCTCTTGTCATCAGCACAAACATGTGCTCTGGAATGTTTCTGCAATGTCAGTCAAAACTGAAAGAGAAAAAAGAAAGGTGAAGTAAAAAGAAAAAAAACCAAAAAAATATTTTTAAAACTATATACAATATGGTATGATTTAATATTATCAAAAGTTTGCAAGAGTTTCATGAGCATTTTTACTTTGATTCATAAAGAAAAAGTATTTTGGTTAACACAAAGGACTGAAATTAAAATACCTCTGACAGGATGTCAGAGATTTCATGTTTGTCAAGTATAGGATATATTATTGACAACTGACCTTTTGTATTTATATTTTAATGATCTTTAGTTCTGCTGATTCATTTCAGAATCCTAGAAAACTGCACTTGTAGAAAATCTTTTTCCTTGGGAATTAGCACTAGCTGATACCAGAACCTGTATCCCAAGAGTTTTGTTCCATTGCTTCAGTGGATTTTCAACCTCTGTTTGTGATTGAGTCTTTTGTCAGAATTTATAGAAGCTACAAACTGGATCTAAAAAGTGTGATATCACACCATATTTTCTGACACTATTCCTTAAATAACCCTTCACTAGGATATTCTATGTGATGTGAGTTTATGATACTATTTTAGATTGTAAGTTGTGAAATGAACTTTAGCATTCAAGCATTGTTTCTATATCCTATAAAGGGCAATGTTTGGAATATGAACAAAATTATGGTCTGTCACTACAAAATGACATTGTGTTATCAAGTAATATCTGGAAAGATGAAGCAGTTGGATGGGGATCTAAACACTTTTGATATTCATCCAAAGTGAAGAAAATCATATCTGTTCTGACTGGTTGAAAATTGTTTTGAGCAATTTATCAGACTATCAATGTCAAAGTTAGTGTTGTGAAGTACAGATTGAGACAGTAATTTTGGTCTGAAAGACAAACTTCAATTCCAGCATTAAGAAAATATAATATTAACACACATTGTTGTCATTTAGGCAGCTGTCAAATTAGTTGTGCCAAGAAATGAGCTTTTGAGAGTCATTAACACACAAAGATACTTTGTTAATTACATCAATGGTAGATGATGCACTGAGTATGCCTACCAATGAAAGCATCCTTAATGGAAAGCTGTAACATGTAAGCTAATGCTGTTTGTTTCATCTGAATGGCCCTCTCACTGGAAATAGCTGACATATAAAATCAAAATTTGCCATCAGAAAAGTTGTTTCAGCTGTTACTTACCCAGCTCATCACAGATCTTTTCTAGGACATAGAACTCTGGTATTTTATAAATTTGTGTTTATTCAAGAAAGTAGAGCTATAATCTATGGGCAAACCAGATTTTGGTACAAGTGGTGACCTGATATCCAACAGAACAAAAGAATTGCCTGACCTCAAAGGATTAACAATATTAACAAAGATAATAAGACACCAATTTTTACACTTGGTAGAAAAAATGAACCGTAGCTCATGTGATGATCACAATCACAGCTTATTTCATACCTTCTATGTAGCTATGCTTTCTACAAGCCCCTTTAGCAATTTACCAACTTTTTTCCTTGATGCTGTTGAATGAAATTCTCTACTTTGCTCTCCAGTTGTGCTCACCATCCCTTGCCAGCTCCTCAGACACAGTCTCATTCCACAACCAGTTAAAATTTTATAAATTTTGGCCTGTTTAAGGTTGCTTTGCCTCCCTGTATCATGTTTCTCACTATATCATCCTTTAAAATTTCTTTCCATCTAATGCACTTCTGGGCATCCAGCAAAATCCTGTACTTCAGGATTTTTTTCATGTTTGTCATTCTCTGTGAACCCACAATCTCTGGGCCATTTTTCCTAATGGTTCTCTATACTTCCTCATGCCCAGAATGTTAAAGCCCTTCTATCATGCCAAAGAACACCATTTCTTCTTCCTAATCCCATTGCAAATACCCCTTCTACTGCCACCATCTACCCATCTCATCTGCTGTTTTTTCTCCGCGTCATTTACAGTAACAGTCACATACAGAAGACAAGAAAACTAAAATAATGCCTCAAAATTAGTAGGATGTATTCATTCGCCTGCACGATTAATTATTTTTATATTCCACCCCACAAAGTGGGTTTTTATTACCCCTTTCTGTTCTGCTGCACGAAGAGACAAAGTTCAACCAGAATTCCTCTGTCACCACTAGTAGCTCACTTTTCACATACCAATTCACACTGCAAACCCATTGAAGCAAGGATTGTTCTATTTAAATACCTTTTAAAGGCCTTTGGGGCTTAATTCCTCTCTGCCACGCCCTGATTCTCTACCCTAACAACACATAGCCCTTCTCTTTCACCTGTGAGAAGCCACAGCACTGTTTCTACCACTGTCTCCCTCTTCCTTCTGAGAAAGTGAAAACATCACGTTTGTTTAGCCCATGAGCAAAGGTGAAAGAGGATGTCTGTCTAGAATCAGGGTCAGGAGAAAAAACTTTAAAACTGAAAGACTAAAAGGGTAGGGATCTCATTTAAAAGTGAGGGCTCCTTCCAAAGCGCTATAGGTCTCAGTTATAACCCTGTAAGAGGTTTTTAATTGACAGGGACCTAAGGTGCTGGGGAAGAAATTCCTCCCATTTCAGAGAAATAGAAGTATCTAAAGTTGCTTTCTTATTTGTATTATCCACCCAGTAGGATGGAGGCTGAGCACGACAACGTAAAATAGCTGCAGTATTCAAATTATATAAAACTAACTATTATAATATTCCACTAAGCTATTTATGACCCAAATATTTAAAAATTATGTGCAGTCACACACACACTCCTGCACAAAGCTGGTCAGATGTGTGAGGTTAGATTGATCTACTGGAATCAGCGATATAATTCAAGGCTCTCTGGGATAAAATTCTGGCCAACTTGAATATGCAAATTTACACCAGATTTGGAGACTGGGTTCAATTCTTATCACTAACAAGGAGATAAAGCGAAGTAGATTAAAAATCATCTTGCACTGAATGAGGTGTTCTCATTCTTCTGTTTTTCCCTTCACATTTGCACAGGAAACACATCACAAATTAACAGCTATAGATATAATGATAAAAACATACAAAGGAAAACCAAATAGAACATGGTCAGTACATGGAGAAATGTACTGCACTCAATATCTCCTATTTTTGAGTTATACTTTTAAGTTTGACATCTTATAATGTCCACCAGTGCATACTTTATCTCATAAATGGAGTGAGAACCAGCTCTATGTTTGAGTCAATTTCTTAGAAATTATTTTGAAGCCTAAATTAGAACATACTTTTTCTTCAGACTAGCCCACTATGTCTTTTACTTTTGATTAAAATGAAACAGTACTAAATAAAGTTTATTCAACCTGGAAGAAAACTGAATTCTATCAAGCCTGATGAGCACATGAGATCTATAACCTTTACTTGTTCTAATCTCAATTTCTGATCTATAAAATATTGTACTCATGAATTCCTATTGATTGCTAACAATGCTATTTTTCAAAGGAGTTTATTTTCAGCGTGCCTTTAATGGCAGTGTTCATACACACTGCAAGGACATTGAGCACTCTGAAATCCCCAACTGCTTTTTTCTTTCTAGGCCAGTCCTGTAGTGATGTTCTCCAGAAAAGCTGAAAAGTGGTTTAAAAGAGAGAACATTTTTCTCTGTTGTTCAGGCTTTGATTTTTGTCTGCTCAGTAGAATCACTAATACACCTTGTTTCACGTATGTTTTGAGGAGCTGAACATCAGAGTTCAGATTTCCAAGCACAAAAGATTAACATGGACCATTTCTATTGAACTCTTTCTGTAGGCACCAGGCACAGAAGCACAGCAGGACATTTTGTTCTCAACAGTTTTCAGAGTCTGTTTATAGACATAGGTCTATAGATGCATTTCAAAATGTTTAGTGCTTTTAGGTGTTTTACTAACCTCCCTTTGCAAGGGGGACTATCCTTTTCCTCTTTCCCCAGAATGAAAAAAAAGCCCCAACATAATATTTTATAAGAATATATTTATGTGTAAGAACTTACTGCAAGAGGTAGCAGGGTCTTGCATGAGAATTTAACTGAACTAATCTTCAGTCTTGTACCTCATGTCTCTAATTGTCCTGTGTGTTGTGCATGACTACACAAAGGGACAACTGATGAACCATCACCAGATCTAGAGGATCTGCTAATGCATGTATTCTTCTGTTCTGTTTGTAGAGGGTGCAGGAGTGACTTCACTTCTCAAACTGGAGAAGATTTATAGAGTATCACCTCAAAATAAAATGGGAAATTAATTTGTTTCCTCTCCTGCCCCCTATTTGGCCTGATATTCAACATTGGAATTAACCCAAAACTTTGAAATAGACTGCTACTTTTACCAAAAATGAATGCTCAGATCACTAGGTGCAGAGTAGATTATAGACTAGCAATCCAAGACCAAAAGGAAGAAACCAATAAAATAACTTATTACTCTGTACTACTTTCCAATTTAAATCTTCAATCCAATATATCTAATTTATCAGAGCATACAGAGTTATGACAGATGAGGCAAAAAGCCATCAGCTACAGACTTTGTTGACAGACTCGTAGCTAGGAATTCTCAGAAAAATAACATCTGAAAAGCAGGAGACAAATCAAGCAGTGGCAGTTGGATTTCTTTTTCATAGGAGAGATCCTGAAGAGAAGTGTCATGGGAGAAACAGGAGATTACAAACCCTGTATTCTGCATAACAAAGTCCTTTTTTTCCCTGGAGTAAGGATGCCAGTCAAAGCTCATTCGCCAATGACATACTGCAAGTCGACTGTATGACTTTATTTCTTCTGTCAATAGAGGAAATATAGGCAAGAAACAGAAAGTTACAGAAAAATATACCACAGGATATCTCCTCTGAGCAAAATCACCAGAAGGAAATGTAGATGTATTACCAAAATATGACATGAGAGGAATCACTCTCAGTTTGTAAAACCTCCCTTCTATCTCCCACACCTGCAAAGTTCTGGGACGGGAAGAAATTTGTGGAAGTCACTAGAACAGAAAAACTCTAGTGTCATTGTCAACTCTTCCCTGACCTCTCCAGTCCTTTATTGTGAGGGCAACCCTTTGCAATCCTGTTATTTTCTTCAGTACAGCCAGCCTCCTGCCAAGAGAGCTCCAGGGACAAGGACAGGACCTCTGCCTGAATGCAATAAAGAACAACAGGAAAAGTTTTATCCTATAGATTGAGAATTCATCCAGGGAAAAAATCCACTGCTCTCCCTGATAATGAGGAGTTATTTCTCCCAGTGCCCCAGACTGAACCAAGTTGTTTCCTCAAAAAACTTCTCAGAAGAGTTCGTTTCAGGAGCTTTATGTAAGTAATACTGACAAGTCCATATACATTTGTCTCCCTTTATCCTCTCATGTCATATTAAGGGCATACAACACAAATTCTTTGTGCCACATTACAAATTGAGAATTGCAATGGGCTGTAAGGCTTATTATGTGGCTCTCACATTGTTTCATGGTATCTGGACCAGGGAAAAAAAATCAGGATGTTTCCTGGAATCCAGAAGAGGCCAAGAACAAGTGCCCAGCAGGATGGGCTAATCCTGAGAGGAACATACTCAAGGTACTCTGTACAACGTGCTAGACTTTCTAAAATGCTGAAGAAACACAGAGCAGTGCTTCCCACAGTTTTGGGAGAGACTTGGCATGTATTTGTGATTCCTTGAAATGCCGGGACAGACTGAGCTGTCTTGGCCACTGCCTGTTCCTGCCAAAGCCTCTCACAGCGCTCACATAACCCATAGCCTACCAGGCAGCACCTGTCTGTAAAACACAAACAGGATTTAGGAAGCAGAAAAACTACCTGGATGTTCCCTACTGTTGTTATATATCTCTGCAAGGTCAGGCAAGCACAGTACGACCTACAGACATTAACTTTGTGCCAGCTGTTCTCTTACTCCAGGAAAATAACGTTGCTTTAAGCTTATTTGAAAGAGTCTGATAAAAGAGAACAATTTATCATCCACTTTAAATGAATAAATCTCATTTAAAAATCATTGTGATGCAGCTTACATGTGATCTATATTGCTAACTTATCACTGCAAAAGCTGACAGGCCTAAAATTAGATCATCCAGATGAATATGGATATGGGGAAGTAAGATTGAACGCCACACTGTCCCTCTGCTTCACTCTGCTCTACGGTGGACTGAAGTCAGAAACAACAACTCTGCAGAGCAGAGAGGAGGATCCTCGCATACTTCAGTCCTTTGAAATGCATTTCAGGGCCCTCCTGAAACACAAGGAAAAGATGCTGTGGAAAACAAAAGATCACTGAAGAAATCAGTAGTGTGAGCATGTCTGCATTGGTGGCAATGGTGAGTTGTCTGTCTGAGAAGCTGGAAGTGTCACTCATGTTACAGATTTGTTTCATTTGTGTACACAGCTCTCATGCTTTTTAGGAGCTACAGGATGAAAATTGTTGGTCAGTTTTTAGAGAGTCACAGGAGTTTTAAGATTGTTTACATATTGGACATGTAAGGATGCCAGTCAAAGCTCACTTATCAACAACATGTGGTAAGCCAGCCTTGTGACTTTATATTTCTTATGTAAATAGAGGCAACATGGATAAGAAACAGAAAGCTACAGACGTATATCACAGAATATCTCGTCTATTCAGCCTTGAAAACGTTGCTGTAAAGTGGTGTGGGAAACAAACTATGTAGCAGGACCTCAAGATTAATAAATCCAGGGATTGCTAAATGTAAGGGTTCAGAAGACAGAATAGCATGAATTTCCTTATAATATATAATAATATAATATATAATAACCAGATGCTTCATTCACAGATCACATCTTGTTTTTAGACTTGGTAGAAATAATACAATAAAATATTGTACCTGTGACACCCCCAGGGACCTTTCCTGGGAATATGATGGTAAGGATTGAAATTACCTGAGTTCCTACTGACTTGAGTTCTATGTGGCCTGACCCTCTCTCATTTTATCTTGAGTGCACACACAAGCACAAAGTGGTTGAAGTTGGCATGGGTGTGTAAGTACACTACAGCAAGTGTGTGTGCAGGCACACTCTGTGTAAAGGAAATGAGACAAACAGGGATGCCAGGATGTCAAAGTATCCATACAAGCATTATGTATTCCTGTTTTGACCACTACACTTGTCAAGACTGCAAATAACCCTATTTACAGAAACATCTAAGAAATACTGTAAAAAAAAAAAAAAATTTAAAAACCCAACAACCTCAAACCATTGAGGATCTATCTGAGAAATCCAAGGATAACAGCCTGTGCAGTGTTTTGAACAAAATGCAAAGACAAGCACTGCCTCATGAAAGGCCTCTGTGTCTTTATGTATTTTCCCTACTGAGAAAACTAATGGAAGATGCTTAATGCTGTACTTATCTGTCTGTAAGATGGGAATTCTGTGCAGTGAAAAGTTACCAGAGAAACAAAAGGAGGTTTGTAATGTAAGAAGAGAGAGCTCTGGGAAGGAGATAAGAGAGGAACACACTTTTCTAGCAGGAATGCCAGTCTAGCTCCAGGAAGGACCGGGGTTAAAAAGGAGCTAAACTAGGAAAATGCAGCAGCTTGGGAGACCAGTCAAAAGCTACAAAAAGCAATTCTGGACCATCCCAGAAGGACAGATCCAAGAGTCCAAAAGATGTTTCAGAGTAGTAAGAAAATTGAGGCATAGAAAAATATCCAGGATTTATTGTTTTCTGGCTCTTTTTTAACCCCCAAGCAATTAAGGGTACTATGACTTCCAAAAGGCACATACATAGCACTTACCTCAGCTTCCCTGAGGAGTTATGGCCCAATGTACATATGTAGTTGAAACTGTGAGAAGGGTGCTAAATGTACACAAACATTTGGAGATGTTATGGCCAGTTTTAGAACTCAGCTAGGAAGTCATCAGAGGCATCAGGGAAGAAACAGCACAACAGTATTTTTGCACGTACAGAAACTTCTAGCAGGTGAGCTCAATAAAAGGGTCCAGCAGTCTGCCAAGTGTCAGTACTGCAAAGACTTGATTAGATCCCTGACAAATCATTAGGTACATCTTTTCTAAGTAAAGATGCTCTGGATTATACACCTACACAGTTAACCAAGACTCAGAAATACCCTTAATTAACCGTCAAGGACATTGCATGTGCTTGAACTGTTTAACAATGCCTCCTATTCAACTTTTGACACGAATATTTTCTGTAAGTGTTATGAGAATATTAGGAACAAAATAAAATTGTGCAAATCTGTCTCTGTGTCTTTCTATCAGGTACCTGTGTGACTAATTTCCAACATACAGTGGAAACAATACAATTTCATTTTTTTGGTAGGTATTATTTCTCATGCAGTCCCTGCAAGTCATTTTACTCCTTACCAAATATCTGCAGCACCCCATATAACAGTACATTCTAAAAATCTAGGGTACCAAAGCATCCAGCCACTCTAATTTTACACACAAATATAGCATGCAATACAGATATACTCTCAGCTCCATTTTCTTAGGTGTTTCGTCTTGCTCTGTGCTGGTGACAATGAAGTTTCTAACTGAGTTCACACCAAATAAGATGCTTGTCAATAAAAGTGGGGCTTTTCTGAGTGCATGCAGCACAATGGGTACAAATTCTCAGTGTAGCAGCCACTCAGGTTTAATTGCCTCTGCAGACACTCAGCACAAAGCAGGAGGTAACCTTGTCCATCTCACAGAAACCAGCTCGTATGAGCTGTGCTGTTAGTGCACACTGGAGTGGTCTCACAGAGACAGCATGGCATGCCTGTAGCACTTCATACTCGTAACCTTCACACCGACTTCTCATACAGGTAATCTCTAAGAGACACCAGGTACAGACTAGGAATAACAGATATAATATTACAGCAGATTATGCAGAACCTAGACAAGAACGGGTTCACAGAGTACAGCTTGAGATTTCTACTGTACAACTTCTACTAATCTACTTATGGCAAGCTGTTAAATAGCTGTTAGCAAATCTCTAGACAAAAGCTGACCAAAAATTTTTTTTAAAATATAAGATAGGGATTTGTTTATAGCCCACATACATCATCTAAAAAAAAATCTATAGATTCAAGGAAGAAGACAAAAAAGAACAGAAGGAAGACATTCCTTCATCTTCCTTTCCTTTAACATGGGATGAATGTTATTAATTTCCTTATTATCTTCACTGTTTGAATCTAAGTTCAATAACAGCACTTCTGAGAAAAGGTCAAGGGCATGCTCCACCTTATTGTTATGGAAACAGCACAAAGGGTCAGGACTCGTGTCTTGTTGAGATTTTACTTTCTCATTGCAAGGTCCCTATTACCACAGCTTCTGATAGCATAATGCTTCATAAAGAAACTACTGGAATGACTGCACACTAAAATCAATAATATTTTTCTCACCACTGATAGAGATGTTGAAGTAGATTTCATTGAACTAATTGATTGGAGGGAATGTGGAGCAGTAAAGATTAGAGAGAAAGCAAAAATTTTATAAAGTGCCAGAATCTTGGCATGTGCAAGAAAGATCATTAACTACTCTATGCCATTCAGACTAATCAAAAAATGAGGTCATAAAGGCAACAAAAGGTGGAACAAGAAGTGCCCAAGCATCCCAGCCCACTTCAGATGATGAAGACACAGTAACAAATACTTTTGTTGTTATTTTGTCTTTCCTTGTAATTAGAGACTTTTTACTGTTATCATCCAAAATTAGTTGAAACTTTTACTAGATACAAGTTTAAAGTTTAAGAACCTGATAGACTTAGAAGCATAAGAGAAAAGAAAAACCTCTTTCAGGAAATCTTTCTTAGGTGATCTTTTAATGATGTATTAAATTTCTGTGTACTGCTGAAAACTGGCAATTAGGCAATTTCAGATATGAACAGATAAAAATGGGGTTGTCATGATGCCAAGCAGCACTGACACTGAGAACAGAAATACCGGCACGACAAGCTTTATAGTTCTGTTATTCTCATTAATATTCCACTCAGTCTTTCTGGTCTATTGCATCTAGGCATACAGGTCAGTTTTACATGATCATGTGTAAAATGAGAAAGAATTGCTATAAATCAAAACCATAATAATTTACAAGTGTTTGGCTGAAAGGTAGACATGTTTTTCTTCTTCTGAGCAAGGCCACTTAAATGAGCTCCAGATTTTTCTATACTCTAAATATAAACTCCTCTGCTCCCAGTTCTTAGTTTTAATAAACCTATACTGTAGGAGAAAAACAAGTATTCGTGTGAAAGAAAAAAATACAATCTGAAGTGATGAACTAGAGCTCCTAAAACAGAAATTTGCTGCAGTTTTTGCAGACATGCTCATGCAGCCCTAAGCAAGGCTGTGTGTGAATACATCAGTTCTTTTTGTTTAGATACATCAGCAAGGCTAAGCAGCTCTTAGCATGTTTATACCCCAAGGTTGCTATATTGCTTCCAGAAGCCCTAGTAACTCGTGATCCCACAGACACATCCTTACGATATCCTCAGTGATCTCATTACAGTGTTGCCTCATTCTATGAGTTAAATAATATTCACTCTGCTGTGCCTCAGGCCTGCATTACACCACTTGTCTTGTTCTGGAAGTCAGAAACTGAAACGTGCATTAGTCCCTTATTGTAAATGGGCAAGGTTTCCTTTGATAAATAAGAACCTTTTCTTCTGCTGGGATTAGCTAATTCAGGTGCCAGATGGTTCACATCATCACACAGCAACGAAAAGATCTAAATACTGGGGGAGAAGAGGCAGCACTCAGGCAGGATATAGCAGTGATCCAAAAAGATTACCAGCCACTGTACTAAACAACGTTCCAATTGGGACAGAAAGGCAAAAATAAAACGAAATCCAGATTCCACTTAGTCTCAAGGCAACATCTTCAGAAAAGATCTCATCTTAAATATAAAATGTTGAAAGCACAACCAGTTCAAACATGTCACAAAAATCATGTGGAAGAAAGAAGTTATATGTAAGAATAACCAATAGGACTAGAATAATTTGGACTCTGACCCTGCATTCTGTTCCCTGTGCTTAAGCCTTTAAGTGAGGACACCCCTTGAAAAGAAATGGCACTCCTCAAAGGCAGATGTCTTCCCATGTGACTGCAAGATTGAAAAGAAATACTATAAAATGCAAGTGATCTGAAATTTGATACTGGGGAAAGCAAACTGTCTTTATTGGGGGGAGAGAGGACCTGTTTATTTTCTTCTAACTCACACGGTTTACAGAATGATCCGTGACTAAGGAACCTAATGTAATTAGAGAAGTGAATAACCTAGTAGCAAATGTGTCTTAAATGGAGTTGAATGCAGGATAATGGAAGGAATAGGACGAACTCCTTGCATGCTCTGATGGCTTGTGCCCATAATCGTTTAGAAAAAGAATTGGATGTCTTTCTGAATAGCACAAAGTCCAATGGCAGTATAAAAACCACAAAAAAGTTTTTAGCCTTCATTTAGAAACAGATAACAAGCAATCTGGAAAATATCAAAGTGCCATTATATGAAATCAACAGCACAATCACATTTGCTTTCTGGTCATCCAATTTCTCCAAAACCAAAGCACAAATAGTACAGGACAGGGAAAGGCAATAAAAAACAATTAAATACACAGAAATACGTCCATTTAGGAACAGATTGAAAACAAAGAAAAAGAAATACAATTTTTGTTTGAAAAGCAAAACAACCCAAAACCTGGGAATATAACATATCTATGAAATAAGTAATGTATAGAGAAACGCAGCAACTGGATCCTAGCTAATAAGGAAACGTCCTATAACAGAAGAGATTTTTTAAACTGATAAAGAACATGAAATTCAGTTCCACAAGATATTATTGGAATAAAGATTTCACTAGGATTAAAAAGAAGCTACCTGAAATATATTTCAGTAACACCAATCTGCTTGCCTTCAGATATCAGTGTGCATTGGGATATAACTGCAAATCTTCCAATGAAAGATTAGATTCTAATCTTTATCTAAAATGTGCAGTATTGGATACTGCTGGTCTTGGGGAATACAGCTCTAGATGGGTCTTGAGACTGGTCAAGATCCCAGTGTTACTTGTGAAACTGAATAGCATAATGTGTCCACTAATAAATTAGTGTTTCCAGTAAACACTTTGGAAATTAAGCATTTACTTCAGGAAAAAAAAAAAAAAGTTTAATGCAAAAGATAACATCCCAGTGAGTTATTTGTCAAAAAAGGAAATAAACCAAAACAAACAAATAAAAGCCCCACAAACAAACAAAACACCAAAGAAAGTATGGGGAGCATGAGTCGTATCAATGAAGTCTTGTTCCTTTGAGTTGCCTAGCACAAATAACTTTTGCCGATATGTTCAAGACCTATAAATGATGAAAACTTCTGAAAAATATTATTTATAATAACTCCTCTAACTGCAATGCTTTAGCTAATTGCTAAAAACGTTAATAGTTTCTCATGCCTCCCCTGCCAAGGTTAGCAGTTGATCTCACCTGTAATTGAGCTACTACTTCAGGTAGTGAAGCACAGTCTCAAGGTATTCAACTTTTTAAGAATGATCAGAACAGGGTTTAATGATTCCAGTTTTTCTACCCCCTTCGGCTTAATGTAGGAAGTTTCACACAGTATAATTGAAATAAATGAGATATATGTACCTTGACTCTTAGGGTTTAATAATTAAAACATAATCACTTCAGCTACCTGCTAGGACATTGTCTTACAAGTCTCAAAAGACACATCATTTTAAGTGACTCATTTCTGTCTGCCCTTTGTTTACAAATCACCAGCACCACTGAAGATGGTCTACTTTGATTATTCCACAGGCACTCCCTAATAGAGAGGTTTGAGCTTCCCAAGCTCATTTGACAGAGGTTCACAGATCAGACTCAAACCAAGGACTCCGAGATAAAATGCAGTAAAGCCATCTACTGGAAAATCAATATCTCAGATGTAATGAGTAGTAAGACAAGTAAATTAGAGTACAGATTACTCTGTCAATTGGAACACATAACTTTTCTCTGTAATTAAGTATTTCATATGTGATGCACTGCATTTGGCACTAGTTGCTTTGTCTAATTACTGCACATTTTATTTTAAATGAACAAGAAACTTCCTAAAATACCTTGGCTTCCAACTCCAAAGGTGTATGAGCCAAAAGAGGCTCTGGAGTTACGAGAAAAATTTCCTGCCCTAGCAGGAGCTGGCATTGGAAAGAAAGTGTGCTGTGTAATTAATGTGCCTGTCCTTTCTCACTTCAGCCCTGCTACTGATATGAAAGCAGTTACTTTTAGAATAGCTCTAATCATCACATATCCAAAGCACAGAAACAGCGTGAATATGGAAGGCAACATGAAAAATTATAGCTCAAATCCACAACACAAGGAAATATTTCTATTTAAAAAGTACAACTAAGAAGAATACACAATTCCTTCATGTTATTCTTAAAATGTCCATTGATTAAGAGCATGCAAATCCTGTTCCAGTTTGAAGATGGTTGAAGCACCTAAAATCTGTTACACCTGTACTGACACAGGAGTATGCTGTGAGTTCAGGACACACAAAGGCAATTGCACCAGCTTTGGAAGAGGAAGATCTTGGGGTGGGATGGGATTCTGGACAAACAGAGACTACTCTGAACACTTGAAAAACCTATACCATAGGTAGAGCTTCCACACTGTTGAAGATAAAGGAAGAGTTTGGAATTTGTCCATGTTACAACAGAAGCATGAAGGACCAGCAATAATCTGAGACTGAGAGTTCTTATGTTGTGCAAACCTCTGGTCTCAGAATGGAGACACCAAAAAGGATCTGGTACCTGCATCCCAAGAGCTGCTCTGAAGACTTGTGGATATGAGTAGTGCCTGAACTCTTAGATTCAGGAGTCTGAAAGTTTTCAACTATCTCTAATCATATTTAAACACAGAAGACTGATAAATACGATGCTGGCATTTGAACAGATCTGTGAATTGAATCTGGTTTTTAAGAAAGGGCTAGGAGACTGCAGATACATAATTGTGGAGGGTTATATACCAGAAGGACCAACTGGAAATACCCTAACACAATGTATGTGCTGATATATACTTTTTACGAAAGACATTTCACATTATTCTGTGATTTTTAGGTATTGTATATAAGAAGGTTTTACTCACTCCAAGAATAAAAAAGAACTGTAATATCTGTAGTTCTAAAGAACATCTTTGTGGACAGAGATGAAAAGTTCACTTTTTTGTGTTGTTCATTTATTCTTCATCTCCTTCCTTCCCACTGCTGCATCTGATCCACTACCCAGAGAAATCAAAGGGAGATTTTTCTGATCAGTGCTCCTCTGTTGGTGTCAGATGCAATCAAAGACTGGGAGTTTATTGCATTACAAAGTGTTGCGATTTAGTAACAGATCACATCAAATCAGTTAGGGAAAAGTAGCACAGATCAACATTTAAAGTGCATTGCCTTCTTCTTGAGTAAAACCCGGCCACTTGTCAAGGAAGAAAACTTTTCATATTTTGATACCCACTTTGTCCTTTCAAACAAAGTCATGTAAAAAAACCCCACAGGTGCATAAGAAAACAGTTTTTGGACTGTCTGTTAAGTGGTAATTATTAAGATTTTATTTAACATGCACTACAGAGAAGATACTTTTTTTTGCCAAGGAAACAAAAAATATTCTAGACCAAAAGCCTCCTGTATCACCAGTAATAGAGAAGAGAATTTGTCTAGGTATGAGCTATACTTACCTTCATTCTAAGTTCATTTTACATTCCCTGAGTAATGTAAAAAGGTCATGCTGTTAATGAAGACAGGGACATTTCTCATCTTCAAAAATCTTTTCCCAAACATTTTCTAGAGATCTAGTTGGGAGCTGACGTTTCTTCAGGCCTAGGTACACCATGCAATGAGGTAACACACAAGAGTCTCTAGGCAGCAAATCTAAATGGCGCGGCACAGAACTGTGCGTGGTAACTGGCTCAGGTCAAGAAGATGTGTCTGATAAGCTCAGGCACCATACTGGGACAATGTGCCCATCTTGCTTCTGAGACTGACTGGCTCAAACATCCCTGGCATGACATGGTCTCTCAAAATTTTTCACAAGGCAGGTGCCTTTCTTATTCTTTCAAACCCCCTTACAATCAAAAGTAATCTGCTTCCAGCAACAGAGACAGAAGTCAATAAAGCAAGGACAGTTTTAGGATGATTTTCTGAATCATGGTTTAACAGATCTAAAAAAGCAGCAGCATAATTGTGCATTAAAATTCAGCTGACAGGAATCACGACTTCTTCACATGACAAGTCTCATCAAAATCAGAAAGATCATAAGGATTTTAAGCACTGATATCCCACATGAGAGCACACAGACCAACTGCTGAGACTACACAGTGTCACACTAAAAATCAATAGAAGTACTTTCATAGCCCCCTTTCTACTCTGGTGCTACCAGTTGCTGAGTTTGAGCTACATATTGCAGTCTTGTAGTAGGATATTCAAATAGGGGCAAATACACAGAGAAAGAAAATAACTTACCTTCTTACGTTTTTAAATACTTGTTATGATTTTCTGCAATCCTGACCTTTAGTCAGTAAGCTGCATTACACACCAGTTTTCAACAACAAGCATTTTATAGACACATATACATTGTGCTAAAGAGCTGATAGGGTAATTTTCAACTTCATACCAAATATGCATGTCTTCTTTTTAAAGTAAGAAAACTAGTTTTTGATTACTGGCCTGAGAAAACAAACAAATACAAAATACAATTAAAACAACACTGTTTTTTTTCTTTTAACCACAACATAGCTAAACAAAGTCAGCTTTGCCACAGACTGGCCAGATCAAATGCAGAAGTTCCCAGTACTCTGTCTCCATCAGGTTTAGACCAACAAAAAGTGAAAAGAACCACACTCCTTAGAGACAAACTGCAGGAGACAAAGGTTCTGCCACTCTTATGAAAAAGCCAGGGAGGTGGGCAGACAGAGTGATCTCTCCACCTGAGCAGCCACCAGCTCAAAGTCAAGACACATAACAGAGAAGAACTTCAAAACTTTCCCAGTCATTCAGCACTCAGCAGGACTTAAGGTACAACTCACCTGCTAACCTTGAATAGCAGAAAATCAGATTACATAAGGAGGCTCATAACACCTTTAGAGTACTCTGATCCTAGAACAGTAAGAATTCAGGTGATTCAACTTGCCCATCCCTTATGCTACTTCCATCCAGTTTGCTGCTAAAATTAGATGCCTTTGTCGCTCTGCTTGTAGGCATCCACAGTACACACACTGAAAATAGGGAAGATGCATAGCCTGAGATGCTTCAATTTTGCACACAAAACTTCATAAAAATCTATCCACTTTCTTCCTAGCAGCCGTGTAAATATTTTCCTGAGTATTAATCTTAGGATCTAATCTTAGCGTCAGGTTCAATCAAGCCCTGAAACCCTGAAGAAGGCAGAGGTAAAGTCCTTTATGTTTTAATGCAAAGGAACTAGGCATGGGAGGGTATTCAGGAAAAGTAATCCTAATTCACTTTTTAATAAGATTGGTTAAACTGCATTAAGTTGGCAAGTGGATGCTTTTACTCAGAATGAAAGTGGCCTTAACTTGGTTTAGTTTAACTTGCTTTGGAAGAAGTTCAGGAATTAATCTGATTTAACTAATCCACCTTAAATCCATTAATTACTTCAGATTCTTGAGTTTTTCCTGTGCAGACAAAACTACTTTCACCTTAATTGCTGGAGTCTGAGCTTGAAGATCTAGATGGAACAGCTTAGGAGCACATTTCCGATAAAGGTTAGCATCTCCACGGCTAAACCTCATTAAATAATTCTGTGATCTTAATACAATTCTATTGTAAAACAAAAGAGATTAATCACCTTCAGTGGTCTACAGAACAGGTCATATGTACACTAAACACAACAGACTCATTTCAGGCAGGCTCATCAGATACTCTGTTGCTCAAGAGGCTTTTAGCTGACAGTGGTAGGAGGTTTTATGGGTCAGATTGTTTTATCAGCTGAACTGGTATACTGAAAGTACGAAAATGGATCTCAAAAGGAAGAAAATATAGAACTTTTCTCTCTGACTTTATATCTGCATTGGTGTCCTATCCAGGTTTTTAAGAGTTTCTCCTAGAGCAGTTGATACATAAACAGGATAAATACTCCGAGGCAGAAACTTTCAGGTGGCCCTGGGGCTGCAATACATCACCTGATGCAGGTATGAGCCTTGCTCAGTATTTTCAAAGTTTTTCCATCTATCACCTAAAGGAAAATCAAATAGATTGATTATTTTGCTGTTCTTCAGAGGATGGAAATTACCACTAGATTAGGGGAAACCTGAACCAGTGACACAAATGCAAATGGAAATTCACTCAAGGAAAGACAGGCTGAAGTCAAGCCCGCTGCAGTTATTCATATGGGTTTTGTGACACTTGTCAGCCAGGTATCAGAAGCTTGCTGCAGGGAACGTGTAAACAACAGCCTTACTCTTGCCAACTCAGCCCAAATATTACCTGTAGTTTTCACCTGAAAATGCTTCATGTCTCCACACTTCTCATTGTCCCAGCCCTCTCAGGGAATGGCTTCTACTCTCCCTGACTTATATCTTCACTGACCCCAGCAGGCAGAATGGAGTGCAACTGGGGCCAAGCCACTTTCCTTTCCACAGCACCTGTTTAACCTGGATATGGAACAGAATTCTGGGGTAGGATATACCAAATCCATGCTAGTGTTCCTTCTGGCCACCAGGAAGAGGGACTGGGAAGTGCAGATTCCAGCACAGAACTCAGAAAAACACAAGGATATGGTAAAGACACCAAACCAGGTCTACTCTTAGCAGAAAAACTGTCTCAAGCCCATTCATGGCATGTTGGTCTCAGCCTGCATTCCCCTGCCTACCATGTCACAAAGCCAATGAGCTGATGCCCAAAACACAACTAATGACACATTTCACCACTCACAGGGATATACAACCCATTCAATCATGACCTGAAGAGGGTCTATCCTACTGTCTTGGGGTGACCTCATCATGTGTATCCCCTACCATCGCTCTGTGCCCAAACACGAGTCCTGTGCCTTTAAACTGAGCCCGGGCGAGGAGAGAGAAAAAGGCCAGACCAACTTTTCAAAGCAGTCTGTGCCTCAAGGTCGCTACTCCTCTGCGTTCAGCTGTGTGGGGAGAAGAGTGGAGGAAGCACCCTGCCTGCTTTTTCCAGCCAGCTTTTCAGCTCTTTTTTTTTTCCTCTGAGAGAGACAGAGAGAAAACTTAATTTTGTTTCCTTCTCCTTTGAACTTGCTCAAACCACCAGAGCATCTGAACTCCACCGGGGGACCTTCCCCCGGCCTGGAGTGGGGCACCCACATCGACCCAGCTCCAAGGAAGAGGAGAGAGACCACCCCGCAGTGAGGACTCTAAAATCTTCAAGGTTTCCTCTCCACAGTGAGAGAGATTTTGTTCTTTGGCATTGTTGTTGTTTTCCTGTGTGTGTTTGTTTAATAAATAGTTCTTTTTCTCCCCTTCACATTCCTCCGGGGAATATTTTTCCTTTCCCAAACCTGGTGGGGGAGGGGCGGCAGTACCCTGCTTTTCTTTGAGGAGACGTCCTTTTGGACATTTTTCCTTGAAATTGGCCCAAACCGGGACACCTACCTGAATATTGCCACATACTCTCCAGCCAGTCAAAAACATCACCAGGTTTTGACAGGCTGAATGGGAGAAATCCTCTAATCCCACTATGAGCTCCTACATCACCATGAGGCTGGAGAGATGCGTTGTCCTTGGTTTGCTGAATATACACAGCACTTTCTTTCACTGCAGAGTCTGCCTAGGTGCTCTCTGAAGGTGCAGAACTGATGCAACTGATCTACATTTTGACTAACACCTTTTGGCTAAATCCAGTTGCCACAGAACTAAAGCCAGCATGACCTAGTCCCAGCCAATGAAAGTAAACTCACTTATTCATCTAGGAAGTTAACTCTAGAAGGTTGTACTAGGCCTGGAAAAGAAATAGTTTTGCGTGATTAGCCTTCTCCAAGATTGTTAAACTTCTACAACAGCAAAACCCTAAATTTAGCACTGAAAAGACTTTCTATTTTAAGGTGTATTTATGACAATAAAAACTCCTATCTTACACACACACAAGCAAGTACTATTGCTTGGGTTTCTTTATTGACTTAGAAAAAGACACATTTTCTGCTAGCCTGACATTCCAGCAACAAAACAAGAACCTCTACCATCCTGTAAACAAAATATATTGACCATAAAAGCCAAACTCCATGATTAATAGAGAAATAAAATCTTATGTCTTAATCATATTATTACCTGAGTGTCAGTTACAGCAGTGAGCTGCTTTGAGCTGGAGTAAAGTTAATTTTCTTCACACTACCTAGTGTGGGGCTGGGGTTTGGATTTGTCCTAAAAACCGTGTTGATAACACAGGGGTGTTTTTGCTACTGCTCAGACATGCTCACACAGGCCTTTTCTGCTTCTCACACCACCGCCCCAGTGAGTGGGCTGGGGGTGCACAAGGAACTGGGAGAGGACACAGCTGGGACAGCTGGTGATACAGCCAACACACCAAAGGAATATTCAATGTGTATGCCATCATGTTCATCATACAAAGCCGGGGGAAGAAGGAGGAAGGGGTGTTGGGGTTGCTCAGCCCTCGGATGGGCCGGAGTCCTCAATTGCCCGTCAGGTAGCAGCCATCCAATGGTTGCATTTCCCCACTTCAGACAGCCCAGAAGGCGGATTGGATGATGGCACCGAGGTGTGAGGCTCCGCCTATGGCACCGCCCATTGTGCCGCCCCTCTCTCCACCCCAGTTCCAGAATGTTCTCCGCTATTTGGGTCCCCATTGGTCTCTGCCTTTAGTTCCCTCCTCCAAGTTACCCTCATTTGTTATTGTACCCTTCACTCAACCCATGTTCTTGTACCCCATTGGTTGTTACCCCATTCTCCACCCTCAGACCCTAGTCTTTAAAGGACTCTGATACCCTCAGATCCACCGACACTTGTCCCTGGACCCTCCAGACATGATAAAGCTCCTGGAAACCATATAAGTGCTCTCTCTCTCCTGCTTCGCCTTGGCCTATGCTCAACCACATCCTTCACTTGGGGATTGCTTCCTTGCTGCAGAGCCAGCTGCTCAGGACTGCACTGACCAGGGACGCTTGCAGGCAGGACGCTGTGCCTCTGTTGGAGACTCCAGGCAGCATCAAAGGGGAAAGAATTCAAAGCGTTGGTGTTTGTCTTCCCAAGTAACCATTACATGTGATGAAGCTCTGTTGCCCTGGGGATGGCTGAACACCTGCCTGCCCTAGAAAGCAGTGAATTAATTCCTTGGTTTGCTTTGCTTTGCTTACATGCACAGTTTTTCTTTATCTATTATACTGTCTTTATCTCAACCCACGAGTTTCCACACTTGTACTCTTCCAGTTCTCTTCCTCATTCCACCGGGGGGGAATTAGTAAGTGGCTATGTGGTGTTTAGCTGCTGCCTGGGGTTAAACCACATGAGAACATCCATTCTGCAGCAGGTACCCCTTGAAGCATGAGTGGCTATGCACGAGGTCATGGTGGAGCTCCTCAAAATATGTGGCCATGGATAAGCCCAGAACAGAGCAGGCACACCCCTGGAGGGACTGCAGCCACGGGCAAGGCTGTGTTGGAGCAAGGTTACCTCTGAAGGGACTGCGGCTGTTGGTAAGGCCATGCTGGAGCAGGTACACTTCTGAAGGCTTTGCAGTCCATGGATAAGGCCATGCTGGAGCAGGTACACTTCTGAAGGCTTTGCAGTCCATGGATAAGGCCATGCTGGAACAAATGCACCTCAGAGTATCTGTGGCTTTGGACAAGTCTATGCCACAGAAGGTGCACCCCTGAAGAGACTGTGGCTCATGGATAAGGCTCCACTTGGAGCAGGTACAATCCTAAGTCTGTGGATAAGTCCAAGCTGGAACAGGGGCAAGGGGAGGAGTTCTTTGCAATGTTCAACCCAATGGTCTGGTCCAAAGGGACCAGGGGTGGAGATTGAAATAGAAATACCTTTAGATTGTTGTAACCCATTATTTCAGTTGCATGTTGCAGGAATTGCTGTAGCAGGAACCACCTGAACCAGTGGAGGGTAAGCCATACAAGAAGCAGTGCAAGTGCAGCAGTGACGGGACCCAAGCTGGCTTTGTTGCCCAATAGCTCCATGCAACACTTCACTTCTCCTGTCCTGAATGACCACCATAAGCAGCAGACAACAGGAAAAGAATGTTCACAGTCTACAGCAGGCTACACCAAGACATTGCTGTACTCACACGTCAGCGATACGTAACAGAGTATCTCCATAACCATCGTGTGCTTTGACACTCTCCAGCCCATCTCCTTTAGCTTTTGAATGGAAAAAAACACCAGAAGTAATCCACGATTAACAAGATTTTTTAAGTATGCTGTTCTATGGAGTTTAGGTTCTCCACAAGAGAGAATAAGGGTGAAGGTCTTTTCCACAAAAAAGAATAAAGGTGAAGGAAGAACCTCTCAAAAGTACTGCTACAGATGGATAATTCACTGTGCATGTTCTCACCCTCAATGGCTATTTGTCTATGTTTTCAAATATATTTTATGTAGATATATATAAGATATTTCCAGACAACATAATGCAACATGAATTTTCATACTAAGACCACATTAAGCAAGACAGAGATATACAGGAATTTGCAACATTAAGTAACTCAGATGCTATGAGTTTTCACAAATTTTAACAGAATATAAACTCAAGACACAAAGCAAAGATTTTTTGTTTGTTGCTTTTTTCTGTGCCAGGCCTGAAGGCCCATAGGACCTGTATGTGGTTGTGGAGGCACTGGGCTCAGCAATGCGAAGAAATAACTTCACTCATACTGCCCTTGCACTCTTTCAAGGGAAGGATAAAAACACAAGCTACTCACTACTGCCACAAAATCTACTCCAGCACAGCTGTGAACCCATAATGCAGCTACCAAGGTATATGAACAAGAATCAAATCTCAGTTCAAGTCCTGGATGACATTGAAGCTCCTTTGTGTAACAAAGTCTTTCCTAGTCTCCTTCTTAGCAGCAGCTCTCATCTTCATCCTTTGATCAGCCTTACCACTTTTCCCTATAACCTAAGGACTACAGATCAGCTCTCCAAAGTGCCTAATCCCCACAGCCACCAGCCTCCTTCCTGCCTGTATGTAAACTCACTGGAACTTCTGAGCCTTTTCTTCCATTGCCTTTCTAGATCTCAGATTTGCAAAGCTATCAACATAGCTTCTGACCAGATATTTCCCAGACTCCCTCCCTTCCATCACAAATCATACTGATGATACACCTTCTCATAGCCCATTTTTCCTACCAGCTATCTTTCATCAGCATCTCTTACAACCATATTTCCTTTACCCTTTGCTTTTCCATGTTTCTTTAAAGATGCTACCTGCTTCCTGACTCTCCCTTTTCTCCTCTGCACTTTTTGGTACTTAAAATTTCTTCCTTTTCTTTTCACAAATGGTTCAATATGCCCTTCTCTCCCCTCTCTCAGAGGTTGTGTATGCTTCTGTTCTCCACTCATCCTACACTCTGATCTTTCATTCTTACATTTGATTGTGAAGTCTCATTCCACAAAAACTAAACAAAAGGCAGAAAAGAAAGCAAGCACTAGTAAAGCCCAGATCAGAGCTCCATACATCCTCCAGTAAAGTTTAGCTTTAGTGGTCTTTAAGGAGGGCAAACAGCTCATATTCAGGAAACACACCTGGAAAGGAAATGACTGCTTTCAGCTGTCTCGGCTCTCACATCACTGAGATATTGCTGTGCTCCACGAAGGCAGGCATTACTCTCAGTGTAGATTATAAACAACGCATAAGCACAAAAACCTTAACACAGGACAAAACTACTTATTTAATATTAGTAAAGCATTCTGGAAAATAAATTCCCAGAAGACTAATGCTCTTCCAGGTGTGTGGCCTTCAGCATAAGCCTTTCAGGTATCCAGCTGAGGCAGTCAATAACTGCTTTGAAAGACGCTCCTGCCTACAGTGAATTATTGCTTAATTAGATGGAGCCAGGATGTTCTATCACATGAGCAATGCTTTATGAATAAAATCAAGTGTATCCTGCTTTCTAAGCATTCATCTCACTGCAGCACAAAACCTGGGAAGTGACAGTTTGCTACCAGAAGGAAATCTACCCAAAAGAGATATCTCTTATGTTTCAAAAAAGAGTGCAGCTATAAACAGTTCAAACAGCTCAGTAGTCTGCAGTGCTGTCAGTCATAAATGCTTATGTGGTGCAGGAGCAGAGAAAAGCTCCAGTCAATATCAGGACCCTACTGTGATGAGCTGTATCGATGTGGGAAAACAGTCCGGTGAGAGTTTCCCCACAAAAGCAGCTCCATGGGCACTCCCCTCCTATGCTCACTCTAATGCCCCAGTAAAGAGGTCTTTATACTAATCCACTCCCAAACTAGCTCAAAGCAATTTCAGAAAGATCCTCTGTTTGGATTAAGAATGGCCACATGAGGAGTTGGTGCAAAAATAGCTTGCATGCTTTAAAGTCACATTCTAGATTGTTTTGAAACAGCTTTCACGTCAAATATAAAATCTCTGCCTTGAAGGATTTATTATCCAAAAATCCAATCTCGTAAACACGTATACACCTTCTCAGCTTGTGATACGTAATTAAATCCTTCCTGTGTGTTTTAAGAAGCTTGCATAAAGTTTCATGATCTAAAATGCTAGGAACAGTTTTTAATTTCTGAGTTAATTGGAGGTGATCTCCCTCATGTCAAACTTCTAAGAACAGGTCAATAAATTCAGTAGGAGGTCTGAATGTTTCAAGCAACATTTAAATTTCCAGTTCATAAGAGAAGACTCTAAAATCAGCATATACTTGAGTGAATATTGCACTTCTCAAGAGGATAAAATCACTTATCCTTCTCACATTTCAAATGCTTTGCTAGATCAAATACTATAAAGACACATGTTGACACTTAAATTATTTGGTTAGTCCAATAATTACAGAGAGCTTTCTATAAAAAATTGGGACAACATTAATTCCCTGGTTAATTTAACTCTGAAAAAGGTAGTGTAAAGGGTGAACAGAAGGATGACAGAAGATTGTAACTAATACGACTGCTAAAAGGTTTAGTAAGTTGTGTAACACAGGAAAAGTCCTACAAACAATACCTAAAGAAACATTTTGCAATACGTACATGTACATATATATGGCTAGAAGTCCAGGGGAACAGTGATAATAGTCCAAATAAATCCAAAGATCAATTAAATAAATAGAACAATAGAATAGCTTGGGTTGGAAGGGACCTTAAAGATTATCTAGTTCCAACTCCACTACTCCCTTCACTAGAACAGGTTGCTTGGTGCTCCATCCAACTTGGCCTTGAACACTTCCACTGATGGGACATCCACAACTTAGGCAGGCAATTTGTTGCAGTGCCTCATCACCCTCACAGTAAAGAATTTCCTCCTAATATCTAATCTAACCCTACTCTCTTTCAGTTTGAGGCCATTATCCCTTGTCCTGTCGCTACATGCTCTCATAATCGTCTCTCTACATCCCTCTTGTAAGCTCCCTTCAGGTACTGGAAGGCTGCAATTAGGTCACCCCAAAGCTGCCTCTTTTCCAGGCTGAACAAACCAAATTCTCTTAGCCTTTCCTTGCAGAACAGGTGTTACATCCTCCTTATCACCTTGATGGCCCTCCTCTGGACTCACTCCAACAGGTCCCTGTCCTTCTTGTGCTGAGGACCCCAGAGCTGGATGCAATGCTCCAGGTGGGGTCTCACAGAGCAGAGCAGAGAAGAAGAATCCCCTTCCTTGCCCTTCTGGCTACGCTGCTTTGGATACAGCCCAGGATAGGACTGGCTTTTTGGGCAGCAAGCCCACACTGCCAGCTCATGTCCAGCCTCTCATCCACCAGCACATCCACGTCCTTCTCACTAGGGAAATAGAATAGAGATGCTGATACTGAAAACTGATTCCAGCCTCATTCAGCACAGGGTTGAGGGTGGTAACTATCAAGTGTCCCAAATGGGTGACACCATCCACACAAAGAAGTAAACTGAGAGCACAGATGGTGCACTAATTCCACTGAGCAGTTTTATTGGTAGGTCTCTGCCAAAAGTGCTGGCTAGATGAAGCTGCTGTTCTCCAAAAGGAAGCCCTGAGCAAATGTAGTCAGAGGCTCTCTAGTAACGAGTGGGAGATGGACTGCATAACACTGAAGTGCAAACACTAAAGGCAGATGTGGATGATGAGTACTGGACTATTTATCTTTCTGCAGGAACTGACACTACTGATGTGTCATGTGTCATCTCCTTTGAAAACTGGCAATATACTGGAGACCGCAAACTTAGGGAATGCATGTGTAATTCGCCTCTTCTATAATATTAAATATGTGACATTAATAGCTCCCACACAATACTAAAGTATAAATTCCTCAGCCCACGCTGGAGAAGAGTAGCTAGCCAGCCAGGTAGCCCCAATGCCTGTCTCCAGAGAAAGCCACCAAGTCCCTACATTTTTATTCCAAACCTCAGTTCTCAATAGACCACAGGTGACTGCAGACACTAAAGCCTTTGAAAAAGATGAGAGGAGATTAAGCTCCTACAGAGAAGAGGATGAGAGTCCTATTTGCTACTCAGTGCAAACTTTGAATCTGAGGCAGTAAAAGTAAGTGGGGAGTGACACTGGAGGGAGACTGTCCAGAACACAGACACACTTAGGCTCTGGTTGACAAAGGGTAAGTGTGGCTACCCACTTACTTAGATTGACTGGATTTTGTGTGTGTGTGTGTATTTGTAACATTTCCTTCCATACTGGCAGACAATTGTATGGCCTTAAATTTTGTTCAGTGTTGTTTGGCCAGTTAAGTTTGTCTGAAGCTGTCTACAAGGTGGCTTGGGGAAAACCCTCTGAACTGAGCAGATAGTAAAAATTTTAGCGTGACAATGATAGTTGTGCACCTGCAGGCATTTTTAGGCGACCCAGTGCTGAAGGTACTTCTTGCTACACTGCTAATGACCCTGATTTGCAGTTGCTACCACTAGTGCCAAGCCTTGGAAAATGTGTTCCCTGTGGCAAACACAAATCAGCATTTCTCTTGCAAAGAGCAGATGGATGAGCAGTATCCTGGGACTCTAGGCAAAGCCTGAGGCATCACATCTGGGAAATTTCTGATCATTTTTCCTATGCCTGCTTGCATAATTTAGGGACAGCTTAAAAGACACCAGGCAAATACTGACATAACCTAAGTAACCTTTCTGAAAGTCATATGGTTACACTGCTTTAATGGTAACACTACAAACCAGCCTTTTTTTGTTAATCAAAGCAACTGTTGATACTTCTTGTTTCCCTTCAGTGGTGATAAATGCCCTTGTTTCTCAGCATACTAATTCAAAGCGAACCCTTCAGAGTACTGCAGACAGATCAGCTGGGATTGTAAGAAGAAAGGGGCAAGAGCTTCTATTCTAGAAGCCACTGGATTCAGTATGGTAGTCTCTGTCCTGATTTTGTGTAATCTTTCAGCATTCATATAGTGGGAGACACCCTGGACCAGCTGGTTATGAAAATAATTCAGGTTTTTATCTCACAGTCTACAGATGCCCATCTTGGAGAGAGAACCACCACTCTCCAAGTAAGCCTCACTTTAAAACAAGCTTTTGTTATTTATCATGTGTCATTCCTCATCTGCTACTGTCTAGGTTTCTTTGGGTTATAGCAGCTCTGCCAGGCATGCGCTTTTCCTGGGAACTTTGTGCCAGCAGCCCCACAGAAACACTCCGCATGAAAAATTCATTTGCATCAAATCTCTGCAGCATCTATTTTATCAAAGCAAGTGCTTGCATACTCAACCAGTATAAGCCACAGATGGGAGGTTTTAGGCAATCAGCTGCAAGATTAGGAAGAAAACGAAATACATATCCTGCTAATGCATTTCTGAACGTTTAAAAAAAAAAAAAGTCCAGTAGCATAGAAACAGTAAGAAGCAGGGCATCAGTGTCCATCAACTATTTTATCAACTTCAGTAACAGCACATGGAGATTTATCTGGGATGAAAACACACTGCTATATAGTCTGCTTTGATAAACTCATCACATAAATCCTCTTTTACAGGAATTTTCAAGAAGTATTGAGAGCATTATTAGAAATGTCAAGGCTAGAACTGTCAGGAACTACAGTGCAGGGGAGCCTGAATTGAACAAGGCAGAGTGTAACAAGTTGAAAACTCATTGAATTAAAAGTTTTTGATTAATTTAACTTTCTTATAGGAAATCAAAACTCCAGTTTGTTTCTAATCCTTCTCTTGCTAATCAGAAAAGTATCTTCCCTTTAGAACACTACTTTTATTTAGTTTTCTGCTATGATTTCCCCAAGCACCTTTGCCAGTTGGATGTCTCAGGTCAGATGGATTTTCAAGAATGACTGGACTGCTGATAAGTTTTAAGTTTCCTATAGTTTTAATATTGCCTCAATAATTACATATCCCTCATAGATCCAGAAATAAACACGATTTTTCACAAAGGTAATAGCATACAAAGAAGATCCAAATTGATTTGGAATCCTGTGGATGATGAGAGGGTATCCCACAGACTGAAGAAGGAACAACACTGTTTTGGAGTTCATAGGAAACCTGCAAAGACTGTAGAAACACCAGGAAAAGACGTTAGACCCTTGCAAGGAAAAGGAATTTTATGTGTTGTTGCTACTAATAGACCAAAATAAAAATGAGTAAAATTAGAAATAAAGTTTTGATAAGATGCTTTCAGTTTTTATTTCAAATTTCTTCCAGTTCCTAAATGTAGTTTTTGTGATGCTAATCTATATTTTAGCAGCTACACAGCATTTTCACTAAACAATTTCCTGTCTTAAAAAATATTTACTTCATGAGCAAAGTAAAACAAACGCATCTCATAAAGCTGGAAAGGTCTCAATTTCTTGTTTGTATATGAAAATCTAACTATTTTATGTGGTTGTTTTATTACAATATCCCATGGAAGCCAAACACTGGATGCTGAATGCTCCCATTCTCCCCCACACATTGTGCTCCTTAGCTGCATTTTCTCTTCCATCATTAAAGATCTTCTCTCACAAGGGATGAGACTGTCACAGTCCCATTATGATGGAAGGAAAATATGAGCCAACAGGGAAATATTTTTGAATCCAAAATATAACTGATTTGAATTAAATGTTCCATATCCAAGTGTTTTGACAAAAGCTTTTTTTTTTTCAAGACAACATAAGCAAACTAAAGCCTCCATAGAACTGTATTTTAAAATTTTGTCAATAATGTATTTGGCAATGTATCAGCAGTGTAAAGTATCTATAAATAAGGTAAAGTTTTGTGTACTAGTAGCTAAAGGCAGGTTTCCAAGAGGATGGAGCCAGGCTCTTTTTGGTGGTGCCAAGCAATAGAACAAGAAGCAATGGGCAGAAACTGATGCACAGGAAGCTCCAGCTGAATATGAGGAAGAACTTACTGGCTGGGTGACTGTGCACTGCAACAGGTTGCCCAGAAAGGCTGTGGAGTCTCCCTCACTGGAGGTATTCCAGAACCATCTGGACACAATCCTGTGCCATGTGCTCTGGGATGGCCCTGGTCGAGCAGGGAGGTTGGATCAGATGACCCCACTGCGCTCTCTTCCAACCTGACCCATTCTGCGATTCTGTGACTGGTAAACCATGAAGCACCAGAGTGTTTGTCCATATAAATGTCTTATGTAAGTGTAGGAAAGCTAGAAATCCCCAAATTCTGTCATAATAAACCCAGATATTTCTGCAATATCAATAATACTACTGAAATTCTTACTGTTATAATCTAAGTGGTAGGTCAAATTTAATTCCCATAGGAACATCTGTGAGAGGGGCTGATGGAAAGAGACAAGTATCCTATGCCTTTTTCTGTTTTCTTCTCGTAAACCAAATATATTTACCTAAAGCAGGTAAATACCAGCATAGTAAAACCAGAGAGCGTCTGCAGCCAGGGAATGCTAAACTCTTTGCCTTTCCCAGAAAGAGAGCAAACAGGATCTGTGAGAAACAGCAAATGAATGACAGATTCTCCACCATAAAGCAAGCATGCCCTCTAAGTGTGTCACACAAGTCTTTTGGGCACTAAAAGCTTTCTTCACCACAGTATTCCAAGTGAGAAAAGGTGTGAAACTGCAAAGAGGTGAAGAATGGTAAATTTTGAAGGAATAATGTCATCATAACCCTACTAAGGTTCCCTGCCTCTGTTAGCACTACAACCACGTGTTCTTAAAAAGACACATTTTTTAATTCTCTTTTGGTTTTTAACATATATACTGCTTGTTTCTCTCTTCCCACACACTTTGGCAGGTAGTTTCTTTTCCTTGTTTTGTTTCTCTTTCATCTGTCGGTTTTCAGGGACAAGAACTGTGTTTGTGTTCTGAATTTATAGCACAGTAAGAACATATTGAATTTTAAGCAATAATCTAACGTAAAGACATTAAATCACCACAAATAATAAAAGGCTGATATAAATTGTCCTAGACTGCATAGCTGTAAATGCAAGAAATATGAGTCAAGGTTAAGTTGTAGTGGCATTTTGGCTGTCTCAATATAGACTAAAGAGAGATGGAACACCTGCTCTGATCTTCACAAATTGAATTTCAGCTCCTCTGTAGATTTTAAGTTCTCATTTGCATTAGCAAAGGACACCATTGTTTATGTAAATTGGACATTTATTCACATAGCAGAGTAGAAAATGTGCGATATGCCTGCACACAATTAGTGCGAGCAACTGTGCTACCAACAAGAGAACGCAAAAGGTACCCTAATTACAAGAAGCTACTACTAAGTAACTTCCAGGTCAGTGCTATACTTCCCATGCTTCAGCAGCATGCAGTCAATGACATTAACACTTATTTTCAGAAACTTCCAATAATCCAGTAAGGGGGGAATATTAATTTTTCAAGTGCAAAACAGCAGTGAGATGACAGTCATATCTCTCACTTTGAGACAGTGGGAGAAGCAGAGATTGTTTTACTCTGTATTTCTGAAAATAGTTCTGAGAGCCCTTGCACACCAGCAGACCTGAGCTGACATCTTTTCACCATCAGAGATCTCTCACTATTCCCTGGCTACAGCAAATACTTGTTCAACATCTGCACATGTATGTGGTTGTGAACAGGTAGACAAACCAATGTGACACATACTAAAATTCCTGCTAAGCAATTCATCCTTCTGCTTCAGTTATTCATCCAAAAATAACAAATACATGCAGACTTCAAATACATCATGCGGGTCAGAATTGGCAGGGAGGCTCTGATAAGTGAGTGAAACAGCGAACAAAATCTTTTCTAGAACAAAAGTTACCTTAAGATAACTTCAGAAGTCTTTTTCCTATCATCTTGAGATGAGACACATTTCTTTATTCTCGATTTATTTCTCTGTGGCAGGTCCATTCTGAAGCACAAGCAAAATAGCAGCCCCACTGAGAGAAAAGGAAAAGGAGATGGAAAGTAAGTGTCTTATTCAAGGAACAGAGATATTTAAACAATGACCAGAGTATCTGTGAATGAATGCTGAAGGCATATTTTTGATCCAAGTTATTTAATCTTATTTAAGAAAGATTGATACAGCTATCAAAGTTATCATATATAATTACTGCCATTTTCATTCAAATAAAGAGCGTTCGTGAAGTAATTTGAATCTGCCAGTCCCTCTTTACTCATAGTTAAAATGAGTAAGAACATGGTTTAACAGTGATGAGAAGCCTCTCCCCACCACCACCAGGCTATTCTTCTTGAGCACCCCATCAGGTCTACACACACTTTTGTCTTTACACTTTAGCAATAACACAGCTGTTCCCCAAATGTGTTCAACAACTGTTCTCTAATGCCATCAGTTTCATAGTGTAAATGGGTCCTAAAATAGCTCGAACATTATGTCCTTTACCATTCTGTCTTCCTGCCTGGCTGCCAGATTGTTCTCTTTTCCTTTTTTTTGATGGATTAAGTAGAACCATAGCAATTTGTTGATTTGAACACTAAGCAATCTCTTTAAACCGTCTCTGTGCTCATCCACTGCTATCACTGACTCTACCTGCATTCATTTTGGAGCCTGCATTACAAAAGCTTTATTCATGAGGGATTTGCATTTGCAAGCAGTGTTGATGAATCCAATAAAATAGTCTCATTTCATATATAGAGACAACTTTACAGATTTACTTTTGGTTCAGCTGCTGTCACCGGCCCCCTTAACTTTTCTTCTGGCCTTTTTAGGGGCATAGGTTGATTCTGCAAACATTTTATTTCTAAGTGATGTCCTTTCACAGGTGCCCCTCTCAGTGGGCTGTGCAGGAATGCCAGCAATTGCTGTAGCTTTGCACTCTTCCAACCTTTGTCAGCAGCAATGGGACTCTACTCAAGCACCAGTGTGATTTTTCTTGAAATCAGCAAAGAAAAGAGACCCTATTCCATTGCTAGAAACTAGGACAAAATTAATTAACAAGAGACTTGACACTAGAAAAGCGTTCTTCTCTGTGACTTACAGGCTCACTTCTGCTCCATTGAGAGGTGCGTGGGACAACAGGCCAGCTGTTAAGATTTGTCTATGACAGTTCTTCACTCAGGGGGCATAACTACAGTCATGTTGCACTCTCTCACACAGAAAGATGAAAAAACCCCAGGTTTGTTACCCCAGAACCACAAAATGAAGTAAATCTTGCACTGGGTACAGTAGGGAACATCAGCAAGGTCAGATCACACTCTGCCTCTTCCCCTCCTTCACCAATAGATGGTGGCAAAGGCCCCCTCCGAAGCTGCCACTGGACTGGCACAGTTATCTTTTCAATTCCTCCAATAATATAGAAAATGGGGAAGGCAGATGCAGACATCTCCTTTGCAACAATCATCTATAAACAATTTAATAATTTTGTTTAACACACCTGTACGTAATTACTCTGTTAATGCCAGCTTTCTTTATCTTCAGATATGAATGTATTTGTTCCTTCTTTTGTGAAGTAGCAGTAGTGCTTCGCTTTAATTTCACGCAACAGAGCATAGAGAGGAACATCAAAGCAAGCTCTTCTAAAATAGGTTAAGAAATGGTGCTTGCTCCTAAGAACTCAGCACATATCTGCCTGAAAGGGAGGAGGGACCAGAGAAGAAAGAAAGTGATTTGAAACTCTTGTTGCAGAATGCAGCATTCTGAAGAGTAGGCTGCTCTTTTCCAAGCTGCCAACAGTCAGGGCAACTTCACGTCATTTCAAGAGGCTCCACAGAGCTGCCTGCCACTCTTGGACACCCATGTCAGGCTCAACAGAGTTTTGATGGCTCAGGGGAGCCAAGTATCAAAGCCTTGCAAAGCAGTAGTTGTTGGTAAAAGCAGCAAACACTATTTTATTTTGATTGCAAGGCTTTTTAAGCACCATGCTTGTGCTTCAGGGAGTTGTTCAAGAAACCTACCTCTGCCTGACCAAGAAAGAGAGCAGTATGGGTAGAGCACTAAGGGTGGCTGCAAAGCCACTAGCACACGTGATACAGAAAGCAGGAGCTCTGGATGTTTGCAAAGTACCTGTCACAATACCACCTAAATTAAACTATATGTGCTGGTCCAATTACATACCACACAATAATATCCTGCCTACCCTAATATTGTTTGCACTTCATGATGATATTCACCACCTCATCTCGTGATCTTGTGTAAGGTTGCCAGCAAATGACTGTCACATTCCACACCAGCTCTGGAGAGATGGCCAAGCTTTATTAATCTTTAATTTGAGAACAAAGACCTTTGAGTTCCTTGGGTTCAAATTGGTAAAAAAAAAAAAAAAAAAGTGGTTTTAGTCTATTTGTTGTCAGATTCACCTCTGAACACACTGTGCTAGCTTCTTTTATCACATACCTTTGTAGAGCACTTCACAAAGATTTTCTGTATTTATATAATTCACATAGATGCTTTTTAGTTTTTGCTTATTTGCTGTAACTCATCTCCAAGCTGGGGATCTCTGATCAGCTTATTTGTTTAAGTACCAGTCTGTCAGTATAAATAACCCCTTGTGCATCAAGTTTTCCATCTTGAAAATAAGAGCAAAAAAGATATTCATATATTATTTTTCCCCTCAAAAATATAGTGAAACTTTCCCCAATATTTTGCACAGTCAATAACATTTTGATTTTTGTATGAAGGCTCTAAAGTAATTTTTCTAATTTATAAACATTTTCCTTCTGAGTTTGAAATGTAGGTATATAGAGAATCCAAAAAGACATTCCTAGTGCCCCGTGAGGTTCTACTTCTTACCAAGAGATAGAATAAGCAGTTCGGAACCAGATATCTTTGGTGTTGGATTAGGTGAACTCCTTGCAACTTAAATTATTCTGCGAATCTATGACTCTACAATTCATTCACCTATTAGTTTGCATCTCTGGATTATTCATGACGGAAGGATTATATTCCTAAAAAAGAGATAAATTCAAAACAGAGAAGGTAGATAAGTAGTTCAATTCCTGTTCTTATCAGTCCTGAGCTGATATAAACATAAAAACTCATAAAATGCTCAGGCTCCCAAAAGGCAGTGCAGTGCAGGTATGAATACTTTGCTAGGAGATCATCACAGATAACACACAAACCTCCTAACACTTAAAGACAGTTCCTTTTTTACCTCAGTAAGCTATTCCTGTCTTACTGAGTCTTCAGTGTGAGTTTTTTCTTGTCTACACAAAGTAAGGTGGCATCTGTACTAACTTAAAAAATGGATGCTTAGCTGTGGCGTAATTCATGCCCTCCAGAACCATCTTATGCTCTTTGATATCATCATGCCTTTATCTGAGACAAGAGGATGCCAAGAAATTGAACTAGAATTTTTCTATTGCTATTACTATTATTGCTGGTGGCAGTAGTAGTAGCACAGCAGGTTGGAGAGAATCCAGTTATGTTCCCAGCCACCATCTTATTTATTCTTCATTGGCTATTACAGATTTTTTGGACAGGTTTCTGATGATAAAATATATTGCTGAGGGTTTCAATACTATGCAGTTTTTCACAGATCAAAGCGGACAGTAGTAGCAAAGAAAACTAACAATGGCCCTACCACTAAGGAAAAAATCAAGTAATGGTTCAAACAGTTGAGCAAAACAAGCTACGTTAGGGGGTAGTGCTCTGAACTGAATAGTGGTCACCCTTTTTGCCACTGCACTTAAAAGAGATTCCTTGGGAAGCATGGATTATGGCAGTTTTGGGGACAAATAGCACCATAGCCTGAGGGCAGGAAGTGAAAACACACCTTCAGAAGTCTAAAGGTTTCCAAAGCCACCAACTGTGCTCCAGTAAGATGATATACAACAAAGACATATTTTACATGGGGTTTTCCCACACAGCAGTGTTTTCTGGGTCCAGACTACTCCTTCAATCTAAAAAACTTCTTCAATATCTGCCAGCTGGTTTGGGAGTAGTGGTGGGGGCACCATTACTTCAGTTCATGTAGGTAGGAAAAGGGGAATGCTTGTTTATTTTTTGAAGTCATGGCACATAATGGAGGGAGAAGCAATCAGCCTGAAGAGAAATACTGGTAACTTCAGTATACTGAGTATAATTATTTGTAAAAGGTCAGCATTTGATCCAATGCCTATTTAAGTCAATGGGCGTTTTTCATTGACTTGGGGTGATAGATAAAATGGGCCATTAGTGCACTTTTTAAAAGCTCTGCTGAACAAATACATCACTAGGTGGTTCAGGTCTTTTTTATAATGCCTTGCCTTCTCTCTCAAATACTGCATTTATCTCTAGTCTTGTTCTTTATTGCAGCTTGTATTGTAATACTTTCACCTGCATCACAGGAAGAGAAGAATTCTCAGCCTCTTTTCCTCTTAGTCATAGCACAGAATCTGCTCCATTAGTGTCCTCATACCACTGCAGCTCTGAATGTTGAGAAACTTTATCAGAGTATACAAAGGTAGATTAGAGAACCTCCTCATACTATATACCCAAGTGTAAAATATTCCAATTTTTTTTCTATAAAATTCTAATTAAAATCTTTTGTTATAGAATTTCAGTTACTCTCACTTTGAAGCACAGCAGGGTGAAACAAGTGGGCAATAATTATGGATTCATCAAATAAAAAGTACTTGGAAGTTTTCTACTTATAACGGACATTTCCCAGAGGAGTAAGAAGAGAAAAAGAAACAACTTCAGGAGAGTCATCTGCATTATGCCAAACTGCCATTCCATTCAGCCTTCTAAAAAGGTCTTGTTATCTGGTGGTATTATGATTTAATAGCTACGATTAGGTAAAAGTAGATACCATGGAGAAAACACAGAGCACACAGCAGTAATGAAATATAGCAGCAATAAAACACAGCAGCAGGTTGTCATTTGCTGCCCACATACTGTAAACTTGTGGGTAACTTCATACGTGTTAAGCACCCTGGATTCAATTCACAGAGAAACAGAGCCACTGTCTGCAGCTGTCTGGACCAGTAATGCCTCCCACCTGCAATGGCACTGACTTGTTTGCTTTTCAATTTTTAAATTTTCTGTTTACATGAGATGCAACACCATCGTCTGTAGGAGGGAGCAGAGCATGAATAGACAGGTCAATGAGAAATGCAGTTTACCCACCTGTCACTGCTGGGCTAGACTAACAAATACAGATTGTTGAAACCTGTTGATTTACTCACCATTGCACCACTGGAATAGAAACGCTCCAAACTAAGCAGTCCTTCTGCAGCATCACTCCCCATAACAGCTGGAATTCCTGCAAAGAAAACATTATTATTTCTTGTTAGTACACAGAAGTAGTAGGTCAGCATTTCCAGAAGCATCTTGGTTAGTTAAAGGCCTGCATGCTGGTGAATACCATTTTTACTTGAAACACAATACTCAACGCTTAAAAGGAAAACCTTTGAACTGAAGAATAATTTGATTTTCAGAAACATTGACAATGTTACTGAAAACAAAATGTTGGAAATGAAAAATGTTCAGATAACACTGCCTTTCATCTCCCCTGTGCTTCATGAGGCAACAGTGAGTCACAGCGCAAAGACCTGAGTGACAAGCAGCACTCACTGACACAGCAGTATCACGATACAAAAATACACAGCACCACACAATTAGAAAATTAATAGTACTGCCATGGTGTCTCTGTTCAGCACTAACTGTGTTTCTGCCCCTGATTCCTGCCCTTGTAAGCCTGGGGTAGCAGTGGCAAATCAGCTCCCCTGCCCCAGCAGCAAACAGCTGGAGGAACTGGGGTGGCTCTGCCTCCCAGTTAGCTGGATGGTCTCCTTGCCTCACCCAGGATGAACATCAGTGCTGCCACCCTGGTGAGCCTGGGAGGACCTAAAGGTCTGGGGAAGAGAGGAGAGGAGAGGAGGGAGGGATCTAACACTTTTGAACCCTGTACTGCAGGCTTCTGACAGCCTGTGAATCTCTCTTTTGACAAGTCCCAGCTCCCCAGTTTTTCTCCCCAAGCCTACTAATTCCTAGACTGAAATCAATGGCATTGCAACAGTTTGTGGCAGCATATTCTTTCTATTATCAGTATTGTTATTAGATTTGCTAGGTAGGTACTGCCCCTCCCTAAGCCACCTACTTCTTATACCAGCAGGAAATGAACAAAAATGGAGAATGCAGGACTCCGGGAAGGGTGTTGGCAGGCGGGACACACGCAACTCAAAGCACCTTTTTTGTTATTAGTGAAAGAGAACACTAATTCATCTTGCATTAAATCATGAGGCTTTCTATTTGCCGCAATCACAGCTTTTTTGCTGATACCCTCTCTACTCACCATGTCAGAGTTTCTGATTTTCCATCTGGGAATTTAACAAACAACCTAATTTGCCTCATAAATCTTTGTTAAGATTTTTGGAATGCTGGCTACTTCCTCACACACAGGCACATAAATGCACTGCCATTTCCACAGCAGAGCACTGCATCTCACAGCAGGAGAATGAAGGGGGAGAAAACTGAAAAAGCAAAAACCAGCTGTAGCACAGTCCTGTTACCAAAGCTGATACATATTCAGCTTTCCCATGAATTTTGTGGTTTCTCATAATGAAGCCAGCTTCACCTCCCTTGTCAAGGAGCAAAACTAATATTTTTATAGGAAATGAAATATTTGAACTGTTCTGAGACCTCCCACTTTCAAAAATCCTTTGCTTGAAGTAGAAAGATGGGTGAGCAAGGGAGGGCTTGGCGACAGACAGTAACAAGAGAAAATCAAGCTTTTACCCATTCTTATTTAAAAACTGTTGCAAACTATTCCAGAATTGCATGAGTTTGCTCCCTCCATCAATCCCCTTCCCCAGCTCCCATATCATCATTACTGAAATCAATCACAACACACTGTCTTATCGCAAAAGTTAAGATTCTGACCTTCATATTCTTCCCGACCAAGGACAAGCAGCTCTTGAGGCAAGACTGTCGGTGTACCCATATAACAGTACATAAACAAACTAAGGATTACAAGCTCCTAATGAGGTCTTTGAGGCTTTACAGATCAGGCTTCTCAAATTGCTGTTCTCTGAACAAAGGAATCTTGCTAATCATTGGATTTGTGCCTTCCAATTTTGAGAAGTTTGCAGTGTTGTTCAAATGATACTATCTGCTTTTAGATTTGTTTCTTAAGGAGCTTAACAGAACTATCTTTCCCTTCTCTTGGCCCTGCTTCAGGAAAGTATTTGGTCACATAGTAAGTCAGCTCTTATTCATAAATTCATAGGCATGAGTCTAAAAATATTGCATATAAATCCCAAAGGAATTTCAGTATACATTGCCTGAAAAGTAAATTTCCTTGACCAAAGCTTTGCAAATGGATTCAATAACTAAAAAAAATAATTTTCTAGAATATGGAGAATTCTGCCTGCTGGACAAGCATCTAAGATGTTACTTTGAAGGCTTTGTTCTTTCCCTCTGTTAAGCTTCCTTCCCTAAGTTCAGATATGCTGAGGTAGCAGTCTCTATAAAGCTATCTAGAGAGTTGCGGAAATCTCTTATTCTTGCTGTGCTTTGACCTCCTCTGATTTCATTTACATATTCTGCAGATTTTCAGTTTGGCCTGTCAAATTTGCTTGGTATGTGCCTAACTCTCTCCCTGGCTTCTCTTCCAAAGGTTTTATCACTCCTGTTTACTTCAGTGCACCTATTTCTCAACAACAGTTTAGTTCTTATGCAGAAAAAGACAGTTCTTTCCTTTCCCCTTCTCTTCAGCACAGCTGTCCTCCACAGATGAGGCTGCTCTCAATTGCACAGGACTTTGGCTTTGAGTAGATGAGGCTTTTTTACACCAACAAACACCACAAAGTGTAAATCAAACCCAAGGGTGTTTAACTGAGAATTGAGAAAGTTAAGCTGCTGAAATATGTAGTTTATAATTAAAGTACTGAGAAAACCTTTACTGAAGAATCACTAGAGCAACACTATAATTACGCTGTCCTTCATATCCTGCCATTAGCATTTCTAGACATGACAAAATAATAATGTGGTCTCTTTTCTCTTTAGGAACTGTCAGCTCTCTTTACAGGATTTGAGTAAGTTTATAAAGAATATAAAGTTCTTAAATGGAAAATGAAAATGATGAGTTTTGTGTAAAAGACATGACAGTCACATTAGTAAGCTCATGAAAATCATGCCTAAATATGTTTCAATTCAGTACAGTAGAACACCTTTTTCCTTTTCCATTTTTTTCCCTATCTCTTCAGGGTTCAAGAAAATTTAAAAAAAAAAAAACCTAAGCTTTTTTTTTTTACCTCTTCTGTTAACTTTTCAAACCTCATATTTTTGTAGAAATACAGACTGCCTGTACTTCCAGGAGCACACAGAGAGCCCATTTCAATCAATTAGAATGACTGAATTATCAAGCTTGGAAAATTTTGTCTCAGATCATCTAGTCCAAGCATAAGAAAGGGAGATCCTGATCCCAGACACCAAAAAGATTTTATGCAGGTAGCAACCAAGTTGACAATAATAGAAACATCTGGGGGGATGTCCCAAGGACATCCTTGAGGCTGCAGTTGCCAGCAGACCATGTTTCTTCTCCCTTATAGCAAGGAAAACACTGCAGCACCAGTTGCAGCTGGTGAGTGCCTGAGAGCCTAATTGGACATGTATCCTCTGACCACTACATCCCTCAGGAGATGTAATTTGACTGGCATTCCTACACACTCAGAAGTGGTAAAAGAAAGTATACGGCCCTGTGTTACTACTTTGGGGACTCTAGCGACCCCGCTGATTCTGAAGGAGACCTGATGCACATTCAAAGCACAAGCTCTCAGGAGTTGTAGCTCACATGAGGCCTTGGCAGCCAATTCTGTTCTGTTGATTCCCAGTCAATTTTAAGTGTTGAAACAAGAAAAACGTGTTTATGAAAAGTGCATTTTCTGTCAAGCAAGTGGCACAAGTATAATTGAGTTGAAATGAGATACTTGAATGTGTTAAATCTTTTGTGGAGTGTGGAAGAGAAGTAAGTGCTAAAACAGATCTAAATGCATTCTCTAATGGATTTTAATAATTGACTGCTTGAAAATAAATTATAATCAAAAATAAACTATGTGTTATTGACTAAACTGCATGAAATTATATGGTTAGGATATTTCAAGATCATCAGATGTTACATTGAGGGCAAATAATCTCATTATAATGATGCTGGGGGAAGGCAAGTGTCTCATGTCTGACACAGACAGATAGCATTTACCTGTTCTATGTGTACATATAAGATACTGACTTAGTAAGGATAGTTAAGAATGAGTAAAATAAAATTATTGGGAAGATGTGAATTAGATGTAAACCAAATCTCCATTTACCAAGTCAGTGTAGCACCAAGCTCAAATCATAAACTTTATGAAAGTCAGTGTATACTTGTTTGAGTCCAGTACTACCTAAATCTAAGTATACTTCTTTCATAAATCAGTTCTCACCAGCTGAGAGAAGCAATAGAAATAACTCACAGCTGACAAAACATGCCAGGAAAAACACTGCTAATAAAACCTTGAACTTTTTCTCTGTTTAGAAGCCTGGTACAGAACCTGTGTAATGAAAGTGGCCAGAGGCTCTCATTCCCTTCCAGCCAAAGCGCCTTCTTCCATAACAGAGAGCACAGTGATAAAAGATGGTCTTCCATGTAAGACTCTTTCAGGCCATATACAGTGGAAGAAAGAACTTGTCTTTATACCACAATTAAATAAAGTTGCAGCTCAAAAATCTCCCTTTTCTGTATATAGCCCAAACTTCCCTTTCACCATATATGTGACAAAGGCTTTCAACTCAAGCTAGTTGGCTTTTAAGATCAGGGAACTAGATCAAACCAGCAGAACTCAGTTGTCCACGAAGTCATTCTGGCTAAGGGCTAGTCTACATCAGCTGGGAGGGAAAAGCATGATTATGTGAGTTGTTTTGGCGGTTTCAGTTCAAAATCCCTGCAGCTTCATGATGGAATTCTCCCAAATGAACTAGCAATCTTCTGCCATCTGGAGAAACCCTTCCAAAATGGCATCATGATGAGTTGCAGCAGGGGAAGGAAGAGTTCATATGTTTGTATCTGTATATGTCAGATGTCATTTTTTAGACTTCCTCAGTCTTCCCACTGCTGTCCTGCCCTTTGCTGTCTCACCATGCTGAATCTGTCAGATTACCTACCTGCCCTGTAGTACTCCAGAGGCAAGCTGACCAGCTGCTAACCCACTCTTTTGAAAGGCTGGCATGCAAGTCCATGCACTCCACTGGTGGTTACACACTCCTAAAAGCTGATTATCCTATTCATCAGAGCAATCATGTATTGTGTAACTGCCTAGCACTAGGCAGAGACTCCAGATTTCTCTGACACCTGAGTGAATAAATAATTCGCCTCTAAAAGCTGTCAGTGTAGCACAAAATGCTGTGAACTACATGTAAATAAAGGCAGGACAGGGTATTTGCCCAGGACACATCTTAGGTAATGTCAAAAAGAAGTGTTACTTTTAAAACAGGACAGGAGAGAAAGAGGTCTTCTATTAATTGTGCAGGTCCTCATCTTACCCTGCGTTGGGCACTATGGAAAGCACTGAGATATCAGCATCAGAATTCTGATGAGCTAGAGATGAAAGTCTGAATAATTTTGCTATGAAGGAGCCAAAAAATAACACAGAGAGAGGGAGAGAGTCCCAAACTCAAAAGGGTTATGGAAGAGTAGATGCTGCATTAAAGTGCTTGAATGGTTGATCTAAACAAAGACAAACCCTCTGCTCTGGACAGAAGCTGAGTTTCAGGCAGGTGTTACTGAAAACCCTTTCTGAACCTATTCGGCTCTATCCCCATATTCTCGCACGTATGCTGGAAAATTCACATCAGCAACAATTATTTTCCTTCTATTTTCAGATCCCACAGCCCTCAGTAACATTAGCACTTACCCCTCAGCTGTCTTCTTTCATTTGGCTGGCATCCAGGGCATACTTCTGCACTCCAAGTGCCCTGTGTAAGGCTTCATATGACAAAGCAACAGAAGATAAGTTGGAAATCTCAGGATCAGTCGTGGATTAATGAGCCTTTGGCAGACCTTTGTACCTTCTGTTTCAAGTGCAAGGCAAAATCCTTTGATCTTCCCTTATCTACGTATTTACGTAGGAGCACGTAAACTGAAAGAGCAAACAAATAAATAAAATCCCTCAGGTCCATCAAAATAAGTGACCTAATTGGACAAGATTTTCCTCCTAGAAGAATCTGAGGATAAGTATGTAAGAGATGTGTAAGATATATGGATTAATGCACTAATGGAAGGCTCTCATGTGCCACAGGGATGAGCATATTCCAACAGCTTGGGAAAACGGAATTATTCTTAGTAGCATAACTTTTGACATATACTACAGTATGTATGTAAGCTATATATTTTTATATATCACTATATATTTATATATATATAAATATTTGTTTTCGCCTTCTTATTTGTTAAAGTTATGATTTTTCAAAATTGCCTAAGTGACTTTCCCACTTGAATTTAATTGAACTGCATAATTACTGAAGCTGACAGCATGAGGCCAAATGCTGCTCTTGAAATCATTGACTGCTCTGGGAATTTTGTGTGTTCAGAAGACCAGACTTTTGCAGAGGCTGAATCTGCAAAGTCTGCATAATTGCAGCAGCCTGGGCTGGCTTTTTGAAGCCAGCCATCAGAATTACACTTGCCCAGGGACAGTTGACAAAGTCTTCAACTTATACAGCATTTGAAAAAACCCTCCATCCTTTACAGAAATGATCTATTCTTCTCCAGATATGTGTTCTGTGCTTTCCCCCAGCACTTCTCCATAGTTTGGAGAGTCATGAATAGGGCAGGCATTCCACTGAAAAATAGCAGAATTTCTGATCCCTCTCTCTTTCCTGTGGCAGTGCCATTTTCAAATCACAACCAAACATATTGGAGAAAAACTGCCATGATAACTGTGATAGTTCTAACAAAGATCAATGAACATTTCCTTCTGACCATGTAGCCATGTGGCTTTAACAGGCATCGGTCCATAAGGCCTTTTTGCTGGAAAAAAGTGGATAAAGCCTCATAGACTTCCACCAGAATTTGTTTTACCTGAAGTTGCTTTACTGAGATGGGAAAACTGGGTGGAAAAGCATCAGCTTTTATTAGGAAAGGACAGTAAAGTGGTCACGATAACAGAATCCAATAGAAAGAAAGAAACAAGCAGATTGCTTGTGGAGGGTACCCTGTATCTACTTGTTTATGCATTCCCTAACCTGCTTTGGCCACAATACCCACCTGAACATAAACAGTCTACATTGCAAATGTAGACTGACTGGATTAATTTTGATAGAAGAGGGTTAGGCATTGCTGGCAGCCCAGAATGAGTGATAGCAACTCACACCACAAAGGGTGGTGATAAGCAGTTTTGGCATGAGATTCTAATGGTATCTGCTTCCTACTGCAAGCAGATATAGGTTTAAGAGTTCACCTGTTTAAAACTGGTAAAACAGTGCTGATGATTTATTTTTTTTTAACGTGATATGTCAGAACACAAAACCAATGCCAGCAGTATTAGAACTCCCATGAGCCAGCGGTATTAGAACGAAGTGCAGACCCTTGGGTTACGCTACATTCTTATGTGCCACAAAGATGGGGGAAGTGATTCCACCTGCTGGAGCATCTGGAGTATGAATGGGGAACCAAATCCCAGCCTCCTTTACTCATGTGAGTAGTTTTGTGCTGATCTGTTCTTAAAATAATCATCAATTCCTGCTCAGTGCTTCCCCCCATAAATTAGTTCCTATGATGTATAACAGCCACTAAAATAAGAATTGAACAGGGGAAATTAACTTGCTTTTCAGCAGCAGAAATTTATCAAGGCCACACTTTTTACTGGGACAAAAACAATTCATTTAAGCCTTGTCAAGATTTCTAATTAAAAATCCTCTGCTCCCAACTGCAACTCACAAATACTGTGCTTAATTTGGAAGTTAATAATATTTCCATGCATTTCTGCTACACTCTGCTATTGAAGCTATGACTCTAGTCTGATAACAACAGCATTGTACCCAAGCCAGTAGTAAATGACTTTCCTCATTTCTGTGTAAAAATGAAGCTTATTTTGTAAAGGGGGGATGGGGAGGTTTGAAGCTGAATTTATTGTCTGACTTTCAGCTCTATTGTACAAGATAAGAAAGATTTGTCTCATTATGTGTAGATTAATGCATCAGATATTGCAGGCCTGGAAAGATTTAACTTTTATTAGGACTCAATCATCTTGCACCAGGCCACCTGCTGCCTGGCAGGTCTGCTACCCTTAAGTGTTTGTGTGAACACCTTGGACCGCAGATCACAGCAATGGAAGAACAAATAGACCACAAATAGAGTTCGACTCTACTTTTCATTAGTTGTGAGTTGGAAGAAGTCTCTTCCTTCAAAGACTTAGGTAGTGTAGGCCTTCAACATGTTAAAGGACCAATTTTCTGTTCTAGCAGAATATGAGTAAGATTATTCTGTTCTGAGTGACTATAATTTCATAGGTAATTCAAGCCTATTTTACTTTGAAAGTTATTTTCTTTCACATTCATAATGTAGTTTGCATTAAAAAATCCAGTCAATCTTCACCAACACAAAACAGTTCATCTTATTTTCCTCTTCTTATAGAGGACTTTTACACTGAAGAACTCAACATGTGACAAATCTCCAAGAAGTCAAAACTCAACACCTCTCTTACATGTCTCAGAAATGTTTAACTTTGAAGCAGTTCATATTCTGTCATTATACATCAGTAACATCCTGTCTCTACACCATCTCATCTTTGCCTGTCAGTTGCATCCTTGCTTATAATCTGAGACAAGAACACACACAAGAACATTTGCTGACCATAAAATGAGAGCTACAAACATTTCTTTTTCTGTACATTAGCTCATTATCTCTGTAGCCAGTACATTGCCAGAGTTCTTAGGGGATATTGCTTAAAAATAGACAGTTTTAAGGAGAGATATGAGAGAAAAACAGGAGGCATTTTCTGACATCTATAGGGAAGGGTTTTCTAATTATCAGAATCAAAAAGAACAGAAGCCATGAGATTAAAAAAATCAGACTGGATGTAAGGTAGGATGTGATTCCTGTGCAGCCACAAGGCCATCATTAAGTTTGACCCAAACCATATTTTCCAATGTAACAACTGAAAACCAGACTTCATTTTCCCAATGTTAAAAAAAAAGAAGCATGAAAAAAGCCTCTTAGAAGGAGGAACAGTCTTTCTGCTCTTATTTTTATATAAGTTGGTTAGAAATACATCCAACAGTCAAAAACCAACTAAAGAGATGGCATTTTAAACATTAAGGGGGAAAAGCATCAGTACAATTTTTTTTCCTTTTTTTTTAAAGTCAAATATAAATATTATCTGTCCTTGAAGTTTCAGAGGAATTTTGTTGTACATGTCTCAGTTTAACCATCTTAGGAATCATTAAGAGCTAAAACCAAGTTAGATTTAGGTATTAGTGAGAATGGTCTTTTTTCTGTAATCGTTGAAGACTGGCATACACACCAATTTATGAACTCAGAGATGCAATGTACAAATCAAGTGACAGACAGGGGAGCTAGGTCCTTCCTAGCTGATACTGCTAATTCTCTCTTTAAAAATCGTTAAGATGTAAGATAAGAAAACTCCTCATGTTGTTATAACCTGGTCTAAAGCCACCAGAGCCAATACAAGTCTTTCCAATGGTTTCAGATCAGGCTGAAAATCCTGAGACAGCACCTTCTCTTGAGTTTGATGAGCTATGATTCCTTAGCACTTGTGGCAACATGCTGTCACTGCCAAGATCACATCAACCATGAAATCCAGGCAGTGCTAGCAGCCAGCCTGCCTTTGGTGACAGAAGAGAAGCTCCAATGGGCTATGTGGTTTTTGCTGTTACCAGTTTGCTCTCAATGCACAGGGAAAGAGAGGAAAAAAAAATCAGTCTCAGCTCTGCCACTCTACCTAATATTCTCTGGCTTGCTTTTCCATCTATTTTTTTTTCAAATTTAAATACTGTACACCTCCTATGGTGGTTATTTTTACTTATTCAAATTCTAAGATGCATTTTTTTTTCTCCACTCCATAAAAGAAAAATGTTAGGTGTCTTGGGCTATTGAGCTGATATTACTTGTGTAAATAGGTTGATGCTGGAAGACCACAGCTTGACATTCTGTGTGCTGCTATGTAGTTTTTAAGGATGTAACTTTGTCAGGTAAAGCACAGCTAGACAGTTGTAATGAAAAAAGAATTATAACTGACAGAAATAGCAGAACTAATTTAGCCAAGACCATTTACCTAGCAACTTACTGAAAGAGCAAAAGCTCACAACAGTCCTTCAGCCACAAACTTCAAACAGTCTGGAAAATGCTCTCCACCTCATAACACTCATTCATCTCAGTCCAAAGAGAATGCAGTACAACTGTTCCTCTGGGACAACCTGACCTTGAGCTCTGAGATCATGCAGCCCACACCAGCACACTTAATGCCCTACTCCTACCACTGACAACTCCTGCTCAGGTAAGCAGCTAAACTGGAAGTAAAGACAATGCCATTTCTGTAACTTTTTGTTATTTTCTATGCATTAAGAATCACTATTTCACAGAGACAATGAATATCCAAACTTCTTCATACACTTCTAATTACTGCATAGTATTCGATACCCAAGTTCCATCCATCCTGACCTAAACCACAATCATAGGAAATGCACTTTGAAACTCAATAGTCTAACTGAATTCATATTAATTCTGATGAGCATGAAAATAAGCAGGACTGCTGCAGAAGGTTCAGAAAGTCTATAAAGGGTTTCATTATGTATAACAGCTATTGTAAAACATTAAATTAATAAATGCAAACCTTCTTCCTACATATGACACCCCATTAAAAAGAGCTCCAAAATTTGTCACTTGCCCTCCTCCTGCTGATTGTTGGGGGCCTGATGTCACAAATTTGGTTTCTCTGATGATACAGGTTTATCTTCTTGCCAGAGATGAAAAAGACTTATTGATACTGAAACAGCTTTAAATAAGAGATTTGTTCAACACTATAAGCAAATCTGCATGTACAAACCAGCAAAAATACCTAGTTGCCATAAAGTTCGTGATGATGATGATAATAATAATACATTTTCTGCGTTCAGACTTAGACCTGTATCTAGCCACTACTCAGAAGGGCACCTAATGCAAAGAACACATTAGCCTAATTTCTATATGAAGCAGGTGGTTTCTTCCACCTCTCCTCTGAAACATCTGGTGCTGGCCACATTCAGAGACAAGTTTATAGAGCAGACTGATATCAAGTCTAATTTGGTATGGTAAATCCTCTGAGACAAATTCCACCATAGCGTGTAGATGTACCACTACTCCATAGTCAACAATTTGGCATAATTTATGTCATTATAGACTTGTCCCAGATTGGCTGGATATGGCTTTTGAGGTTTTATTGCAGTCTTTCTCCTTTTTAAGTCAGACTTCATTGGATTTTAATAAAAAAATATACACAATTGTGTTTTCTTTAACATTTTAACTCCCAAATATACAAATGGCTTTTATGTAGGGCAACTGAACTCAAACAGGGGAAAAAACCCATTTCATGAGATGGTCACATTAGTCATGTCAAGCAGTATGATGCAGTATGATGGCCAAGTATCTAATACATATAAGTGCCTGTTGTCTAGATCTCACAGCACACTTGTTTCTCCTTCACCAAGTGCTGCCAGGATCTACAGACAAAACTGGAAGTGTCTCCAGCTGTACTGCTCAATGTAAGGAACACTTCATCACTAAGAATGCTTTTGACCTCCTGCAGCCTGCCCTGACAGTCACAAATGCATCTTTTCCTTCCTTCACAAATGCATGCAGAAGGGAATTTAAAGCAGAAGCTGTGATTTTTTTACCTGGGAACAATTTGAGAGCTTGTGACCTGTGCAGACAGGAAATGCGCAGATGGTCCAATAAGTCCTGGGAGCAAAGGAAGAAAGGAGAGGAATGAATAACCTCATCCTCATCCTCCTCTGTCTTTTGGGAAGACACCTGTAAACTCTGATTTCTTTCCCAAAGAGAACTGATTTATTCTTACTCGTTGCCTGCTAGGAAAGATTGTGTTGATGTTAGAGTTAGCAAATACTTTTTTTTTTATGAGAACTATAATCCTGTTTCTCAAATTGCATTAAATAGTCCGTTTTCCAGAATTTGGGAAAAGACTAATGGTCATGTGTTAGCACAGACTCTTTCCCATGGGAATTTTTCTCTTCTTCTCCCTGTGTTCTATAAATAAAGATAAGGTTTGGATGTTATTGAAACTGTCTCTGGAAAGATGGGCAGTTCAACCTGGCCTATCGGCCTAGGGGGAGGTTTTGAATTGACCCAATCCGGAGAAACTTTTAAAAGTCTGTATAAGTTTTAGAATTAAATAATAAAATCAGAATTCCACCTCACCCGATCCAGTCTGGTTCTTGCACTCGGCTAGCGCTCAACAGCGACATGGTCACACAACCATTTCCTCTGCAGGCCTTTGGTTACATGTACATCAGGCAACGATAACACCACAAAAAGGCTGTTATACAAAGGTAAACTTAAAAACCACAGAGTTTGTATAGTCAGGCTGGTGACAGACCACTAAAAACTGAAACCAAGCCTCCATTAATTCAACTGCAAGCTGTAGATACAATCAATCTATATTTTACTTTTATTTCTGGATTACAAATGGATTCCTCCATGCATCCTGCATACAGCAAATACCAAGTATTCATTACAATCAATAGAGTGTATTATAGTGTGACCTCTCAGCTGTAGCAAGATCTTTCACCCAGCAGAAATCATTCCACGTGAAGGGCCCTTGAGCACAAATTAAATGAAAGTAGACGGCAATTGAGGGAAATTATAGTCATAACTGCTGTAGAAACGATGTCAACTCTTTCTCTGCATGATCACAGCAAACAGTGCAGATTCTCTCTACTATCAGCATTGATGTAGGTGCCAAAATTCCTTCCTGCTAAAGGAGTTTTAATAAAATCCCTTTTTCCTAAATGGATGTGTCATCAGTACTACACAAAACGAAGACAAAAACAAGCCTTGAAAAAGCAATAGGAGCCCAGGAACCAATTTGATCTACTAGTGCCGTTATAGTACAAATTAGTGTCTAATGACAGACACTTCAGTTATGAATAAGAATTCACACATTGCCTAAGTGACACGTGTGGAGTTGTACTAAGTACACTTAAAGGTCTCCTGCTCCAAGAAGTTTGACAGAATCACACTCTTAAAAACCCAAAACGTGCTTCCTTAGAAAATTGAATGTCTTCTTTCTTCTTTCCAACTGCTTCTTCAGCAGAGATCTTACACCATAATTTTTTTTCTCTACTAAGCTTATAAATCCAAGTCATAGATTCTACAAGGTCATAAAACATCAGAATCCAAGCTAGCTTGAAATAGCCAAGAAGTTAAGAACAGATAATGGAATCTGTTTGCCAACAGCTACCAATTAAACATAGAAAATATTATTACTTACGACCAGGTTTATCAGAGAGAACTCTCTAGGTGGTAAAACGTACTACAGTCAGGAAAGGATCACAGAAAGGGCAGAGATACTGTTCTTTTGAGCAGAGACACCAACTTCAGGGCTCTAAACCCTTTAACAGAAGATGCAGTTTAACAGAAATTTTGAGCTGTCTAGGAGAATAAATAGGCCTTTCATGAAAATAGAAACCTCTCCGTTTTCCCAAATAAATGAATGCAAAATGCACAGTTCTCCTTTAGGACTCAAAGACATTAACTGTAGATCACTGAAGGAGCACAGGCCACTTTATTTCAAAGATGCTAGTGAATAAGTAAAAAAAAAAAATAGAAACTTTAGAAAATGGTTAGAATCTATTTAAGGATATTTCCAATTTAAAAAAATATACTTCACAAACATATCAACTAAAAGAATCCTTCTTTAATGCTAACTCCTAGTACGTGTTAAAAATTAGTTTACAGTGCTGACTTCTCAAAGATAAAACCACAAATAAAAAGAAAACATGTTGTGTTAATTGAAGTGCTTGTAGGAAACATACCCATTTCCATCAATAAGAAACAGCATGCTCTGGGGACCAGGACAGATGGATGACAGGCAAATGGTGAGAAGTCTGAATTGATCATCTCTAACATCACTTTAGGACTCCCTTTTCATTCCATTCTGAAATTGTTAAAAGCTGAGAAATGCAGGAAAATATCAGAGGAGAGGAAACATCTTTTTGCCCATGGAAAAATAAATGCAAGAACATACTATCTTTTTTATTTATGGCCTCAACTCTTTATCAATTCAGGAAATATTTGCATACATACATATAATTTTTCCCATTAAAGATTTTGGAAAAATGTAAAGGAAAGTCAAATTCCTATTTATCATATCGTGGCTGAGTCCCTTTCGTAGGGAACCATCAATCTGCAGTAATTGGACCCAACAGTTGCATCCCACACATTTCCAAGCCAGCTGAATCTGGCAAGATTCCAAATACTGTCTTTACTCTCAGTCTCTCTAGAAGATTTCTGGATACAGAAATCCTGTCTAAAGCCTGTCTAAGCAAGGGATCTTTTAGTCCTAGAGCCCAGGGCCAAGAACCAGTGGTAAGGCCCAACTCAAGTCTGCTGATAGGCCATTTTCCCAGAATTAGACCTAGCTGTAGCTGTTCTGGCTCATGTTTTATAATAAACAAATAAATAAACAAAACATTCCGTGGATTTTCCTACAAACACCTACTTCAATTTTAGCTAGTGCTAGAGCATTGCAACATTTGTAAAAAAAACCCCACAAGTACTTGAAAAACATCTTCCTTTGGAGCATTGATCCCTTCCTTTGCAGAAGGATGTTGGACTTACCTCCTTTTCTTTTACAGATATGTCTCCTTTACAGCATTGGAGCACTATCATTTTTCTTCACCATCCAGTTGAAATTTTCCCATGTCTGCCCCGTCTCCCCTTCTTTATCAGCAGCTGAGCAGGGATCACATAAAAATCAGTGATTCTGCTAGTAGCAACCCTTCTATTCTACCTCAGTGGAAACATCTGCTGAGACCTTGATTGGCCTCTTACTGCTTCCTAGATGCATTCACCACTACCATAAAATACATACTTTCTCCACGTTGAAGGTCACAGTCATAAATGATGCTCATAAAACAAAGAAAAATTCTTGTCCTGACAGGGGCATATTCCCCACACTATCATACTATTGCTCCTATCTGTCTGTACCAGAGAATCCACAGACTCTGCTGAAGGAGAGCTCCTGCAGCAGGTTATAAATGGGCTCCCTCAGCAGAGCACAGGCCCTGTGTTATCCTAACAGCATGAGGCTGCCTCCAATCTCGGTGTTAGCCACCCTGTGTGGTGCTGCCCATGTGCCTTCTGATCAGCAAACTACTGCTCCTCCTTGCTTTTCCTAATTGGCATTTACAGGAACAGGATGTGTGTCTTGTGCAATTACAGAAGCATCTCCACCAATGGGCCTGCAATCTGAAAAAAAACATTTTGTGCTAATGTTTCCTTACAAAGGGCATTGTCATATACAATAATTCATCGGCACAGTAATATAAACACGAAATTAAGGCATAAGGAGCCTCTCTAATGTAATGATCCATGAAACAGATAACTTCACAAGATATTGTTAAGGGCTTTCAGGCTTGAGAACACAGATACTCCTTCTTGAAACAAGAAGTCAGTACTTATCCCTGGGCTCTTCATTTGTCAATTTCCTTCACAAATCTCGATGTAGCCACAATGTGGGTCCCAGCTAATTTTAAAACACCTTGTAAACTGAACCTTGTCTCAAGCTGAGCTCTCCAGATCGGGTACTGAGGTCAACTCACCAAACATCCAAGCCCTCAGCTATACAATCAATCATGAATTCAGGATTTCAGGCTGTGTGTATTTTAAAGTGTTTTTTAAATAAAACAGTACTGAAACACTCTTAGCCACCTGACCTGTTGGTCCTAGTAATAAATAGATCCACTCAGCCAAACTCTGCTGTCACAAAGAGATTAATTTAAATTAAAATAACCCTTTCTTCCTTTTCTCATTGGTTACCACCTAATAGATCAGCTTATAAGACATAAACCAAAGAGCAAGTCAGAAGCAATTAAGGAAGATTTTGTGCATGCTCAGAGGTGGCAACACATGAGACCTGAGAATGAAATTCTGAAAAACTGATTGCACCACAAGTCAGGAAACCTGTAATCTGAACATCACAATTTCTTTTCCCTCTCCACAAACAGATCAGTTTCTTAAGATCAGAGAATTATATCTTTGTGTATGAGTTACATAGAAAATATTTGCACCATCTATGTATTATTTTCTGAGCTAAACCTTGTTATTAGCTCCTTTCAGATTGCTCAATATTTGCACCGATTGCCTCCATTCCTTGCTGCTGACTCTCATGACTCTTGCCATTAATTTGTTGCCTAAAGAAATCATTCTGGAAACCTCCTGAAATATCTCACTTTCTTGGTGCATAAAATTAGGCACTTCTACAACAAAGGCTGCAGATTCATCAAACAGCCAAGTTCTAAACAGGATTACTTGAGTCTTGATTTGATGCCTTTAGGCTCTACACTGTCATGCAAAGGAATCATTAATAAAGCAAGTGTAATTTTTACACCTAGAACAATTCACTCTTCAGCTGGGAAAAAAGCATTCCAATTCATTTGAGCTAAATTCCCAAGAATCCCTGGGAAAAGGGCCAAGTAGTAAAAATAAAAGCATTTCAGCACAAGACCAAAGAAAGCAAAGTAGAACAGGTTTTTGATCTTATACTCTATACAACAGTTGACCTACAGCAAAACAAATTACAATCACTTTTAACTAATCCAATTGCTGCTTTTTTCAGTCTTACTTTTTCTTTATCTCTGCAAATATAAGGAGTAGGTGAAACACTGGCTTCCTTACTGTGGTTACCTTATCCCACAACTTCAGAAAAAATTCAAGAGCATTATTTTGATATGCAGTCAACAAAGCAATATTATCTGAGAATAAAATATTACCTTTACCTTAGGATAGGAGAAATTTCACTCTACCTTCTCCATATTAGAATTATTAAATTGGTTCAGCTATCTGAGAGGCTTTGTTAGCTGACTACAGGACAGTCTGCAGTTTGCTTAAATGGAGTATAAACTTACTAAGAAGTTTCCTTAGATGATCTATAATGTTAACAAGCTACCAAGTAAGTGCACTTAACTAATATGTTAAATATACTTGGGTGTTGTAGACAGGTGTCCCATGGCACCAGGGATTATAANACAATAAAGACTGCAGTGGATTTGCACACAAGGACCCTTCCTGCCTCTTTGCCATCAACCTGTCGAAGAAGCTATCCGGTGTCTGTGTGCGCGCGCGCACGTGTGTGTGTGTGTGTGTGTGTGTGTGTGTGTGTGTGTGCAGTAGCTGCCGAGCGGCTTTCAGCCAAAAGTCGGTTTTGGAGTCACACCAAGAGCACCCCCGGAACCGACACCTGGGAGATGGGGTATAGGAGGTGTCAGAGAGAGAAATCACATATATTCATGTATTAGTATATTTTCATCGCAAGAAGCTATCGAAAGGATCCTGCTAATATGTCAACATTTTTACTTGGAATGAATTTCAGCCTCTTCTCTCTCCTGAAGCACTACTGGTTTGTTTTTTGGTTGGGTTTTTTTTTTCTGGGGAATAGGAAGAACAGGTCTGTAAAATTCCTTCCAGGCTGAACAGCAAAAACAGCAGCTGCAGGAGGTATGAGTGGCTTCTTGGCAGAGAAGCATTCTGTCATACATCAGACCCACACTCATTAGTATTAGTGAGCATTGCTGCAGTGAGAATTAACTGTTATGCACAGGACTGAAGGATATTTTAGCCCCAAACAACGAGAAAGCATATGTATTTTAACACTGGAAGCAATGTTGGCATCAGCTTAGCTGCACTCCTAATTCTTTTGAACAGGATGCAAAACTAATGCCCTCCTGTTAGTTTAGCTGAAGACTTCCAAAACATTACATAGAAAATATAACACAGTCTTGTAATGGCACAAAATAAAGAAAAACCTGATGTGAAAAAAAAGAAGAAAAAAAACCCATAATTATTTGGACCTACTTCTGCACAGTACTGAGCACAGACTGAACATTAAATATTAAGCATTACTAAGCATTAAGAGGTCTCATTACCATTCAGGTAACATCTAACAGAATCAGGCCTTTTACGAGGAGATAGTAGCTACAGAAAAGGTCATAGTAGCATTTTTAATCAGTACATCTCAAAGCACCACAAGAAAGATGCTGGTATCATTATGCCGGTTTCACAGATTAGGAAATTGAGGCAAAAAGCTTCATCAAGATTTGACAAGCTACTATTAGAGCTGAAAACAGAACCCAGTCCTCTTAAATCCTCATCTAGTCTAGTCATGAGCTTTTCAGGAGAAAAAGGAGACAGTTGTTCTTGCACAATGAAAAAGACCTGACTTTTTCGGAGGTGCAGTCAGCAAGAGAGACAGACACTTAAAGCCTACAGGAAAAAAAGCACTTATTTTTTCCCTTCTTACAGCCAACACAGTCACCAGATCAATAAGCAGCCTGGAGTGCTAAGACAGTGTTTCTTGGCCTGGGTTCAGATGGCATCCCAGACAAACAAATACAACTGCCCCCAATGGGTTGTTCTGCAGCAAGTGGGATTCCCTTCAGACAGAAAAGTTGTATGCACAGGACAAGTTATAGGATCAAGACATAATAGCAAGACGAATTATTAATTTTAGAATGTTTAAAATTGCAACATCCCTTTAAATATAAACTATTTCCAACATAGTCTTGACAGTACTCTCATTAAATGCTAATAGATGATTCTGTAATAAACAGAACCTTAAAAATGAATCACATTTACATACTTTTAGGATGTCATGAGTAACAGTGTTTTGCAACTTAGGAGTGCACAGAATGTTTTTTTTATGGTGCACTGACAACTCCTTCTTGGTTTGAACAGCACAATACCTCACATTATAAATTTATTTCTTTTGTACCAAAATTTGCAGTTATTCTATATATTTCAAATGTTAGTTGCACAATTTTTCTTTATGAGGATGCAAGAAAGTCTCTTCAGATTGACCTTTTTATTATACAGGGCAGAGCAATCACTTCCATGTGTGCCATAACAATGATAAAACTGAGGTATTTTTTCTTTTGAGCTAAAATGATATACCACTCCCTTCAGTAGAAACGCAAATATGTGGGCAGAAGAGAAAAACTGTAACCAAGTAATGTTTTCAGAAGGTCAGCTTTCTCATGACCCACTCCAGGTGGGCACAGACCATCATTTACTTCAAGCAAAGCAGCTTGTAAAGCTGAGGTGATGGTTAATTAAATATGTTGTTCTAAGACACTTCGAAATCCTTCAATCAATGGCACCATGCAATCTCAAAAACAATTACAATCAAAAATCACTGTTATCAGCTACTATAATAATATAAATTACATTAACACAGACTCTAGGATTACCAGTGGAAACAAACTCGAATTTCAGAGGAGTCCTAAAATGAGATTCTGGTGTGAGGACAGAGGCAGATGACTCAGCCATTAAAAATGCAGTACTGTCTCAGCCTTTTTTTTTCCTTTGGAACAAAACCTTGGAGCTATACTGTGGGGTACATCTTAATTCTGACACAAAAAAAAAGCCTCAAAGAAGTCAACAACTGTTTATTGCTGCTGTTCACACAGTTCTAAGCTCAGTTCCAAGCTAGTCACTTGATAGGGAAACCACATGATTTCTGCACATTCATGATGTTCAAGCTGGAAATAATAGCAGAGCAAAACAAAAGGTTTTACATGACTTTTATGTTTGAAATGCCAAGGGAAAGAAAACAAGATGAGAACCAGGTTACTGACCTAGGTACAAAAGGATGTGTATAGACATCCATTTTTAGCAACAAGGTAAGTTACTACCATCAGCTAGGAAAAAAAGCAGACAAGCATATCATGTGAGCTCTGCAGCTTAATGGCAATATTGGTTTTGCTCTAACAATGATTGATTACCTGATTTAATTATTAGTAGTTACATTGCATGCAGGGCTACAGCACAAACATGAACCAGAATTTCCAATCTCTTTTCATCTACGGGTACTAATTCTGTGTACTGTGGTGTTTTACAGAATGATGACTCAAGTGTTATTATAGCCAGCTATGACAATATCTGGATCAAATTACTTATTTATTTGCTCATTTAGATTTAAAAAACTGGCAAAACACAAGTCTTATAGTAACTATCAAGTAAGTTACACCAGTGCAAACTCCTAGACGTATGTGCAACCACACAACTTACGGTGATGTAAAGCAAGAGAAGTATTTCGAGGTACTCTAGATTGATAAAAGATTAAAGCAGTGTAACTTAATTTGGGTATGTGCATGTCAACAGAAGAAAATAGATCCCATTTAATTTAGGCTAACATTTTAAAGGCATTTACTCAGGTACACAAAAAAATCTGTCTGGAAAGCCCCAGAAATTGCTACGCAGACAAATTGCAGTAAGGGAACAGACTACTGTGTGTCAGCTGACCCACAGCCACAGTCCGTGTCAGTTTTCTTAGACCATAGCAAATAGTGAGGTAACCAAAGTTAGCCTGGCCATCTCTCCATGGAAGCTAAGCTGATTCACATAATTTGACATCTGCCTGGGACAGGTGCACAGTCATTGTACATCAGTTGAAGTGCAATATCTTGTCAAGGTGCATCACTGGATGAGGAATGGGAGAACAGAGTAAACTGGTCTGGCCTTGCAGAAGAAAAATAGCTAAATGACCAAGGTAAAATGGAATAAACTACATTTTGTTCGAGTTGCTGCATTTTTCAGGGATGTGCGCTGGCACAAACTAACTGGTACTGGTGCCAATTTTCTTTACCTAAATGGAAACCTACAGAGATGTCTACAAAATGTAGCACCTGTTTAATTAAGTGTGCATTTTAAATTACTGCATGTAACTCAGTTCAAACCACTACATTTAAAGCAGGATTATTTTAATTTGCCTTAAACTGATTAGGAATGTGTTTAAATTAAACCAACATATTCTTAAATCAGAATCCTGGATCAGAATACCACAAATATGGTATAGACTTTTTCTATTTTAAAATAACCTGTAGGGTTAAATACTTTCTAACATCTCATCAGACAGGCCAAAATTAATACTGGTAAAGGTAGTGGAAGGTCCAGTTACGACTTCCATTTGTAGTCAAGTTTTTAACTCCAATAATCTTTTACACCTGCAAATGACCCAAAAATGGAAATACTTGATTATGCAAGACTATTATAAATATCTGATTTACTCATGGCTGAAATTTAGTCCTACCTGAGGAAGTACTGTCAGGTAACTCAGAAATAGTTATTATCCTTGGAAGAAATGAAGTATTTCTACAGCTTCAGCAATTCAAATGGAAAATGTAAAACCTTTTGCTACACAGACTCAAGGACTATAGTTAATTAGACTGAATTATAATGTTTCTTAAAAACCAATACAAATTAAAAGAAGCCTATTTAAAAGACTAGAAAAAAACCCAACTTAAATTAACAAAACCAGTAAATTGTTCATGATTCTGCAAATCAGTGTCAAAGGGTTTGCTGTCATTCTCTTTTAAGATCAAATTGTATAAAAGATAATTTCTCTATGTGTTTTGATGCAGGAACATCTCAAAAGAGATTTATCAGGTTTATTGCTTTGGTTGGAAGTGCCAAAATATACAGAAAAAATATTACTGTCCAAGATGTCCAATTTGATTTCTAAATAAAACAAGTAATAGCCTGAGTTGCATCCATTACAGGAATACCAATGGTTAGGGAATCATTCACACTAAAACGACAGAGCAAAACATCTCAGCACATACAGGAATAAACAAGGCCATGATCCAGGAAACTGCTCTCTGTTGATACTGCTTGAGATTAATTAGACTCAGGATTGACGTGGGACATGGCTTATTCGGAGAAGTTTGCAAGATTGAGGTAAAAATCTAAAAGAAAACTAAAAGAAAACAGAAATTCCTCTCACTTAAACAAAAAGCCCCTTCTGCATTTTTTAAATTTTGCATTTTAGTTGTTCCTTCTATATCTTATAATAAGATATGAGGAAGACCAAGGTTTATTTTATTCTTAACATTTTTCAATAGTAAAAAGGGAATCGCCTTTTTATTTTTATAAAATTACCAAAACAATTGAAATAAATAATTTTACATGTATTACTAATGTTCAGTAATTATTTCATAGGTGGAAAAAACGTTTTAAAGGGCTAAGAAATTTAATGTGGAGATATTCCCTCAAAGTCAGCCCATAAATTCCTCTCCTCTCCTAGTGGCAAACTTCCAAATATCTTTCATTTTCATTAAAAAGTTTCTCAGCTCGTCCTTGTGGGTATAGGGTTTGTAAAACACTGGTTATGGGGAAAGGTTATTCTGCGATGTTGTGATTCAAGTGCTGGCACAGGTTCTAAAATAAAGCAACCTTCTCAGTACTGTGATAAAGGCTGAGTCCTTAACATTTCTGGTTTAGCTGCTATTGAAGCTATTGCTGATGCACAGCTAGTTGTTCTCAGCAATTCATACTGCTCTTGGAAAATTTGCGGAGAAAATTGAGAGAAGTCCCACTGTACTTAAAAATTCACAGTATATCTACAGTTTCCATCCATTAGCTTAATAAAATTTAATTTATTCCAAAAAAATCTGCTCTACCATAGAGCTTGTATGCTTTTCCTATTTTCACTGCATTAAGTGAAATGCAAAAGGCAGACACTTATCCCAGCAGGGAACAGCACTGAGCTATTTCATGGCTTTGTAAAGTTTTAAATCAAAGGACACCATGACATCATCCCATCTGCTTAAGTTTCATCATAATCTATTATTATGTTTCATTTGGTCACCTCTGCACTGAGCCTCCTCTAACCTCTGTTGAATGCCTGTCTACCAAAGTAGACACCGGGGGTTTTGGTTCATTATTAGCTAAACTGTGGCCTCTGTGGCCCCTGCCACAGCTGCAAATTAATCCTGGGCAAATAAACCAGCACAGTTTTGTGTGGCACTCTCTGCCAGGGCACTTCACACACATTGCAATTCCCTGTGTTTGTGTGGTACAGCAAGGCTGATGTAAGGATGTCCCTCACTGTTCATGGCACTTGAAGACTCTGACAGTAGGAGTGGCAGGTATGCCACAGTGTAGTGACAAAATCTGAAAAGACACTCCCCCTCTGCTGGTGCAGATGTCATTCTGGGTGACTGGCCATCAGACTGTTTCCTGAAAGACAGATGTGAGGAGGTCCAGGACTATCAGTCCAAAAATGACCAGAGGACTGATACAACCATAAGCACCTGATCAGGCAGGAATAACTACAAAAGAGTTTTTTACACACGTGTCCAAGGGTTCCTTCATGCCTATGCAGCTATTTGAAACCAGGACACTTGTGAAAACATTTATCTGTGCTATAGCTCCAGAACAACTGAGACTAGGAGGTGGCTTCAGGTAAACATAGGCAATACTTCACCATCTGCTCTTCCTCTATCATTCGACCCATAACTGATAGTGCCCTTCCTTCCATTTGAACTTTCCTGCATCACTGACACAACTGGAATCTGGATTAAGGAGTATATTAACATACTTGTAGACCTTTGAAGGCAGCCTCTACCCTTTTTCAATACGGTTTGCAACTGATGTACTCATGCCCAGCACGACAATACAGGTACGGCCATGCAGAGGAAGGAGTACGTTCACCAACAATAGGTGAAAATGGGTCAATATGATCATGGATGTCCAAAAAAAGGTGCATCAAAAGATTTCTGAAGAAGTTGGAAGGAATTTCATGAGCTGATGTAGTCATCCCATCTTTTTATTCTTGAATGAGTACATGAGGAGACACAGCAGGGGCTTACTAGTCAAGTGTGAAAGAAGTGAACCTCCCATTGATGCCTGAAGAGGCTACCTAGAAACAGAGACTAGACAGGAGTAATGGAATAAAGGTGACATTTATTAGAAAGGCCTTCAAAGGTACACCCTGGGGACACCAGAGGCTACTGCCAAAATGGACCCCAAGATGGACAACAAGTCACGAGTTCTTTACACTTTTATAGGTCTGGTTCATTTGCATATCAGCATAAATTTGCCAATTAAAACTTTAGCTACTGATGTAAGTTCTCTAAGCTCACCCCCGCTTCCCAAGATGTTGGTTTACACATTTTGGGCCCAGGACAGTCTGGGTGTCCTTGGAGAACAAACCTAGAAAGGCTTTATTATGTCTATCTTAGTATGAGAGAGCAGCAACTAGCAGCCTATAAAACACTTCAGATTTTTACACTAAGTAATACAGGATTTGAAAAATATAAAAGCTAAAACCCAAGGCATCACCATGGGGCTCAAGAAAAGGAGAAGCCCTGATGCTGAATTAAAAAAGAGGTAAAAGCACAGATGTCCAGATAGAGTCCCATATGATTCCTTCAACTAATTAAGTCTTTCAGTAGTGAGATGGAAAATAGCAATAAAGAATAACCATGTTTCCTTACAGTTTCACTTTCTAGTTCTCGTCTGCAACACTGTGACTGCACTGCCTGCAAACAAGGGGAACCTCTCTTCCGCTTTACTTTTTTCCTGCAGTCAGTCATTTCCGACTTTCCTTGAGGTGCCACTGAATTCTAAAACTCAAGGAAGAAATTAATCAGCGAGTGGGTAGGAGTGTAAAGGAAAGAAGGGGTAAGAGAAGGCAAACAAGTCAAACCAAGCAAGCAAAGGAATCTAGCACCAAAATCAAAGGAGCAAAAATCACAATGGCTGAAAACCTGAGGCTGGTGTGATTTATTTGCATGCCTTAGGACATTCAGTTCCACATAATCCACTGTCAAAATCAATTATAAGTATTACAGTATCTGCTACTGGAACGGATCCAATTCATTCAGAAGTAAACATCAAATGCTGCCTGTAAGGTATATGAGCACTTAATGACAAGGATTTATACCAAGATACAATCAAAATGAACAAGCTGTACAAAAGAGCAAACCAAAGCTAGGTTGCTTGTGTCTCTCTGTTTTTAATAGCTGCACTTGATTTCTCAAGGGATTATTTTAAACTAACTTTCTTCAAACATAACAGCATTAGGAAACAAAGTAATAAACAATCTTTTTTTGTAACACTGGCCCATAAAGTTACTTTCATAAGTCTATATTAATATATCAAACCAGACATAATTATCAGATTTTTCAAACACTCAGAGTCTGGCACCTTCTGTTGAAATCGGTAGCACCATCTATCTCTCACCACATGGCTTTACCACTACTGCGAGGATGATCCACTCTTGTCTGTGATGAAGTAGTGCTATTTGAAGGAGGAAACTGTGCTGGTAGGCATAGAGAAATGCTTTGAAGAGTTTGAAATCAAAGTACAGTCTCTTTTCATCAAAGATATACAGGCAGAACTATTTATTTAAGACTGGAACTGCTCCATAGAGCTTGCCCCATTTTTAGGGCAGACAATTGAATAACAATTTTTACTATATCCACTTGGGTCAGAAACACCATCCCATTCTGGCAAAGTGGACCATATTTATTTCTGTCTTTGACCTTCCTTGACTTGTATACATTTTCCATGTACTTCAACACAAAGCCTCTAACATTTTGGAAATTCCAGCTGGCACAGAGCAGAGCAGCATGTGCCATCTGAAACACATACTGTGAGTGCATCCCATCCATTCTCCTCACCTGAAAGTGGCTTCTCAACAGGCAACAAACGAAGTCCTAGTTCTACCAGATGTCAGGGTGTCTCAAAGATGAACAAAACTTCCAAAATTTACATGATGATCAGCTCAATCCCATGGCCCAAGCCTGCATTCTGGGAGCAGTCCAAACCTCAAAACACAAGTGCAGGTTGACCTTCTCTCATCTTTTCCTCTTTCTTGCTTAAACACACAGCAGTAGGAATAGTGTATCTTTTCTAACCTTAAATTCCACCACACATATTCTTCCTGAAGGAATTATGGAGTATGCAGCACAGTTGGGTAGCCAGTGCCCTGACCAGGAGGTATAAAGGACACACCAAGAGGTGACATGGGGGGGAAAGGAGAAGGGGCTTGCTTAGCACACCTTCATCCAGTGTATAAACTCAACAGAGGTAAGCAAGGCAAGCAGAGCTGAACGGCTGGACGTGATGGTCTGAAATGTTCTTTTTCAACCTTAACAATTCCATGATTCTATGGAAATTTCTAGGAGGTGCGCAGATGTGCATTCATTACAGAGAAGAATCATGCAATCCTACTGGAAAATCAGAAGGTAAAATAGGAGACTGGATCAGATTTTCCTTTCCAACTTCCAACACCTCATGGAACCAGGCCTGGACAACGATGGTGCACTGGTGCAAGAGTAGCTCATGGGAAGCAAGCTGGTTTACTAGATATGGTTTGCTAGCAGACAAACTGCTCTGGCACAGGCAGGATCAGGGAAAACAAAGCCCACAAGAACAGAAAGAATCCTCTAAAGTGATATTCCAAGCAGATGCGAATATCCTTTATGAAGAAAAATTATGCTTCTACTGTTCCTCTAGAAAACAGATGCAACATTTGTTTCCAGGCCTTTCATTTGACTTCTCCTGAGTATGTCAACAATGTATTCCTGTATTTCTTACTTCCCTTTAGCAGCTTCCCTTACTTCCCTTTCTTTACTTTCCCTTTGCTGAAAATTGTGGATAGCAAAAGAGACTAGTTTTAGACATTTTTACTACAGTAAAAATATTTCTACACTATATAATTTCTTTTGCTACAATGAATCATTATAAAGTCAAGATAACATATCTTAAGAACCTTAACAGGCAAAAAAATGGTATCTACCTAATTATACATCAAAGAGTACTTTTGGAATAAATTCTGTTATCTGCAGAGTTAGAATTTAAGTGTTCTACTTTAGTAATAAGAGCAGTGCTGCTTGAATTAACTATTCTGCATAACTGTGCTCAGATATCAGGGGTGTCCAAATGGACTTTTACATGTCCACTCTATTATTATTACTAGAGATTCTCAGTCCATATTTCCCACAAAAATATTTGATTCCTAATGCAGAAGTACTTCTACTATGGTCCTTTTTAATAACTTCAGCCTTGCCACAGTTCAGCATAATATTTTATAAAGCTTCTTTTTGAATTAAAAGGCATGAAGTTTCAATAATACAAGTAATGTATATTGAATTTGTATTTCAGTTTTCAATTATTTTCACATTTTTATTATAATTTCCTTCACAAAAATGTCTACATGGGGGCAGTCTCATTTTCCACACAAGAATATATCTAATTCTGACATCCATCTGTCTGGAAATCTTTTTTATTATATTTGTCACAGCATATTTAGAGGTAAACTTACTCTGTGACATTTCAAGATATAACAGCATTTTCTCATGCACACTAATGAAAATCCTAAAATTCTCCTATGCTATGTTGAGAATTTGCCATAAGTCATAGATATTATGTTTTTCAATGTATTTTGAATCTGCATGTTAATTTTAATTTAAAACACTTACTTAAAGATGATCAGAGTTGAGGTTGGAAGGGACCTCTGGAGGTCATCTTGCCCAAGCCCCCAGCACAAACAGGGCCTCCTAGACTTTGCTGCCAAGGACCATGTCCAGACAGCTTTTGAATGTCTCCAGTGTGTGAGACTGCATAACATCCCTGGGCAACCTGTGCCAGTGCTCAGACATCCTCACTGGGAAAAAGTTTCTGATGTTCAGAGGGAAACTCCTGTATTTCAGTTTGTGCCCTTCAGCCCTGGTCCTGTCACTGTGTACCACTGCAAAGAGCCTGGGTCTATCCTCTTTGCCCCTTCCCTTCAGTTCTTTGTACACATTGGTGAGATGCCCATGAGCTTTCTCTTCTCAAGGCTGAACAGTCCCAGCTCTCTCAGCCTTTACTCATAGGAGAGATGCTCCAGTTTCTCATTAGTTTTCATGGCACTTCTTTGGACTCTCTCCAGTATGTCCACGTCTCTCTTGAAACGGGGAGCCCAGAACTGGACACAGCACTCTCGGGTGTGGCCTCACCAGTGCTGAGTAGAGAGGAAGGATCACCTCCCTTGACCTGTCTAATGCATCCCAACAATAAAGTAGCTTTTTTTGCTGCAAGGGCACATAGCTGGCTCATGTTCAATTTGGATACCATCAGCACTCCCAGGCCTCTTTCTTCCAAGCTGCTTTCCAGCTGGGTGGCCCTCAGCATTTATTGGTGCAAGGGGTTGTTCATCCCTACGTTCAATATAAGCCAGCAGTGTGCTCTTGCAGCACAAAAAAAGAGTAACATTTCCAAGGGCTGAATTAGAGTGTTGCCAGCAGGTCAAGAGAAAAATATAAACACTTCAAGGGAGAGTATTGGATCCAATATTAATCAATCGGACATATTGCTTATTACTGGCCTCCAACTAGATTTTGTGCCACAGATCACAACCTTCAGGGCTCAGCTGTTCACTTGGTTTTCAATCCTCCTCATTGCCCATTCATGTAGCCCACACTTCAGCTCCTCTGTGAGCCTCTCTGGGGAGGCCTCACTGAAGTCAAGGTATACAACATCCCCTGCTCTGAAGTGTTCCAGAATCATGATTTCCTCTCATATTCTTTTAATGTTTATTTACACATCAATATTCTCGATGTGCTGTGGCTAACTTTTGTAATAGAGAGTAGGTTAGACATTTGGCATTTATCAATTAGTTCATTGCCCCTGAAATCAGTGATGCATTACTTCTTACACACCAGACCAGGAATCAGCCTCTAATACTGGGGAGAGCAAGAAAAACACAGAAGCAACCAAGATCATGCTTTGTTTTTTATTTTGTTAACCTTTTTTCCTTAAAAATTCACTTCTTTCAGGCATCCTTGAGATGTGTCTATGAGATGTCTGAAAGAACAGAGAATTATGGGCTGGTAATTGGAATGTCCTGTACCCCCGTAGTCCTTAAAAAAAAGAAACAAAAGAGCAGGAAACGAAAAGCTAAAATCACTAATAGAACAAAAGAAGGAGTGTTGGCACAATAAAAGACTATTCACTGACAACAGCCTTCATTGCTACTCAGCTTTGATTAAACCCCAGGGCAGGACCATCTTGCTTACTGAATGAACCAAGGGGTCCTTTGGAAAAAAAAAAAGGGAAAGTTTTGGAGACACAGAACTAATTAAAAACTAATAGAAATCATATACCAAATGAGAAGTCATTAAGAGCAACTTAAAAGTGTAGATTCATTACATATTTTATCCCAGTGCAGTTTCTTTCTTTCAGACAAACCTAACATTCAAATTTAGGTATGTTTACAAATGATTCACCTCTTTACATGAACATCCAAAATCTTCTAAACAATCTTCCTTTAAAATAAGAGTTAAATTTCTTCTTTTTTAAGATGTTAATTCTCAAAGCAAGAGTGTCACAGGGGACAATTATGAAATCTCAAAGTAAAATCCATCTTTCAAAGGGTAAAAAGTAGTACAGTTACATAATTCAAAAGGTAGAGTAATAAAATAGTAATAACACTGGCAACTTCTTTCTAAAGATCTCAGAAAGCTGTACAAATATTGATGTAGATGTAAGCATTATAATTTACCTGGAAATTAGGAAACACTTTCATTTTCATTTCAGAGATTAAAAAAGGCACACAAAGGTTAACTGTTTAGCTCAGGGCCACTGTACTTAGCCACTGTTTTAAAAATATAACTGAAAATTGCTTGCTGGATTGCATTCCATTCAGGAGTACTGTCTATCCAGAAAATAGATCACTTTGTGCCTTACGTTAAACAAAAGAAGTTACAAATCTGTCAATACAGTACCTTGGTAATGGAACACATATCATATACACTATGGAACAAATGAAAAGGTAAAGTTCTGAAATTTTTTTTTCCTTTTCTTACCTGCTTTTGTTACTGTAGACAAGTGTGAACAGGATTATGTAGAAAGACTTAATGATTTGAAGAAATGCAGAACAGAATCACCTGGATAAAATTAACTTCTAGTTTAAAAATGTGGCTGATAATGAAGTGAGAGGAAGAACATGTATGCTTACATGCACTCATTTTTTTTCAGTGCAGGACTGGGTCCATTCCACAGCATTACATCCCAAGGTGAGAAGTAACCAGATTCTATCCCACATCTCTAATAATGGGATAATGTACACACAGGACAATACTGCAACACAATCAGCAACATCCTAGACTGGCTTCTCTAAAGAGGAACCACAAAGAGAGTGATCCACTGGCATTATGCTGAGATATTTCAGTAGTAAAAAGGAGAAATCAAAAAAAATGAGAGGTGAAACTCTTGCTTGATATGGTGTTAGTCACTGTTTTTATCTTTAAAATAGGATAAGGGGTGAGGCACACCTAATGTTGGTTATTAACCTGTTTGTTACCATTACACTGAATTTTGCAGTTTATTTAGCAATCAAAGAATTTTAATCTCATTTGAATGTGACTCCTAAACCTAACATGGCACTTGTGTGAATCCAATCTGTTGCTGAAGAAGCACTGCTTGTTCAGGTGACATTTGTGTGGAAGTAGCTTTAAATTTACAGTTCAGTTATTTCCAAAATGTCGTGTATTTCTAAGCAACAAGAAGAAAACCAGATCCACGTGATTGTGCAATTTTTCCCAGTTACCAGTCCAAAACACAGCGGGAAAGTTAAGAGATGCTTGGCACAGCCTGAGCACTGAATATCCCTGGACAATTCGGATGCTATTGCTTGAATGGTTTTACCTACCATCAATGATGAACACACAGTTCTTTCTAGCCTTACAGACCATGTGTCCTGGTAGCTACTTTGTATTGCAAAAGAGCTAAGTAATATCAAAATGATTCAGTGGAAAATGTTTTGATTTGTTTTAAAGATAATGTAAAGTTTTGTAGATCTCATAAACCAAAGCCAAAAGGGTCTGTATTTTAAAAAGCTATACCAAATTTTCATTTGCAATAACATCAGTCTGTTAATCTTTATATCAATTCTTCATTTCAGCAACACATGTAAAAGATTAACACACCCACATACATTCCTTTGCTATAATTTTTAGCCATTCACCTAACCAAAAAGACAGATGCTGAAGTGCACTGTAGTTGGAATTTCATAGATCTTAACAGATCTAGACACATATTTTAATGGCCAGATAAAAAGGAATTAGGAAATAGAGCTACAAAGGCTATCAGTGTAGAAATTTGCAAATGGAGAGGCTTGGTTAAGGCTGTATCAGGAACTACAGGAGGGGAGGTTAATTTTTTTTTAATTTGCCCGTATTAGAAGAGGTGAATTTGTACCTTAAAAAATAAACACCAATTCAAAGTGCATTTTTAGAAGTTCAATACACTAAATGTTTTCCTTTGTGTGTTCTAAATGCTGTACAGATCATCATCCTGTGTTTTCTCAGTTCTCTGATTTATTCCTCAGCAGAACAGTGTCAAGGCAAATCATATCAAGACACCTCCACAGAAGAAAATGACCCCTTATATTCAGAAGATATTAATAAGTGTTACAACCTTGATTTATACAAGGCAGTGGCAGGGATTTTTTACATTTTGCACACAAAATTGCAGTTTATTACAAAAATTCCAAATGCTTTTGTGCAGGTTTGAAAGCAAACCAGTGAGAGGCTCTAAGTCAGAAATACAATTTAATAGGGAAAAGGTAAAATAAATGCAATAGTACAAAAGCGATCCACTGACAAAGTCAGAATACAACCTGGCACCCTGTCAGTCAGGGTGCTGGTAGCAGTTCAGATGAAGTGGTCCTGTTAAAGCAGTGATCCTGTAGAAAAAAAGAGTCTGGTCTTTGTTTGAAAGTCCAGTGGTGGCTCTGTTGTGGCTCTTGTCCTCGGGAAATCCAGTGGGAAAAGGCTGTCTGTGGTGTTTGGAATCCCAGTTTATATTCAGGATGGAATGCTTGGTTTCTCCCTCTGTGTGGAGCTTCTCACAATGGGATGTGTCTTGGTTTTAAAAGACAGGTGTCTGTAAGGAAGGCAGGAACCTCCCTTGGAATGGAAAATGCAACCCCCTTCCCTTCAGATTATTATAATTTTGAAATTAAGGGGCTTTCAGGCAAATGTATGAGGAATAGGAATAACAGTTCTTTACTTATATATAACAAGGCAAACAAACAACAATAGCTATGGCAGTGATACCAAACAGAACCAGTA